>CAJHZI010000458.1:1197500-1238597 GCA_905160935.1 Enchytraeus crypticus
GATATCTACTTTTACATCGACATATTCTCTGTAAGTCTTACAATTAACGTTCAGGGGGCAATTCATTCTTCCTACTGTCTTAAGTATTAATATTTTAATTATCAAAATTAATACTTAAAAATGTAGCGTAGCGAGTTCTCATTACATTACCGATAAGACCAATTATGTTCTTACTTGAAAGAAACGAATTGTTTAATTAAAAATAGAAACAGAGTTTTATCTAGTTTATCTACTCTAAACCTGAGAATAATATATTTAGTAATAAAAACTAGATTTTTAATGAGAATGTTAACCTTCTCATAATAGTCGATTTTTTAAAAGAGAGAGAGAGAGAGAGAGAGAGAGAGAGAGAGAACTATGTTTATTGCAGTACACATACAAGTATACATACAATCAAAGGCCTACGGAATCCTTTGTATTAAATTTATTTATTAAAGCTTAAGTTAGATTGAGTACTATACATGTATATGGAGATCTCTTTATGGAGAGTGAAAGCAGCCAATGAATTCCTTATGAAATGTACCTTGGACCTGCCACTTGGCCGAACACTAGAAAAAGAGAGAGACAGAAAGAGTTAGAGAGAGAGAGAGAGATAATAAAATTAATATTAGTATAATAATAATATTATTATTATTATTATTAATTATTAATTATTATTATTCTAATTAATTAATTAGTATTAATTATTACTATTATTATTATTAATTTTATTATTATTATTATTATTACTATTTGTATATTATTATTAATATTACAATATTAATATTAGTTAGTGAGAGCTTGGGATTCAAACCTTTTGAAGGACTTTTTGTTATCCTCACAGCTCACTCTCTCCTCGGATGCTCCACTGAAGAAGTCCCAGGCCTGTCTGGGTAGAATCCTCTCAGCGAACCTCTCGAAGTCGTCCAGCCTCTTCATCCTCTCTTCTGACATCGCATTCACTGTCACTGGTTTGTCTCTAAGGCAGGTTCTAGAGGTGAGTAAATACTGTCGGATGGGTTGTCTAGCTATGATTAACCGTAAGGCTACTAGAGTAATTGTTTAGACTAGTTAATAGTTAATTGAAATTTCTATGAAAGAGAGATATTTATAAAAATATTATTTCCATTTGTTCACTCTCTCTCTCTCTCTCTCTCACTCTTTCACTATTATTTCCTTTGTTCACTCTCTCTCCCTCTCTCTTTCTCACTCTTTCACTATTATTTCCTTTGTTCACTCGCAATCTCTCTCTCTCTCTCTCTCTCTCTCTCTCTCCAGTGGCTTTAATTTATTAATTCGTCTCACACTCTGAGCTATACAAGATTATATACAGCAATATCCAGGAAAAATCCTAAAAGGAATATCCAATTGAAAATCTAGTGCCATACGAGCGCATACTGTATACAAAGGCCAATCATAAACTATGTTATCAATTACATTTAAGAACTTTATTCAAGGTCCGCGTATTTAGTACGTTTAGGATCATTTAATTTGATAATGCCAAAAATAACAGTTCAAAAAGTTTTTGAGGATCAGAATCATTGTCAGCTAAGTATCGTCAAGATCAACAGATAATGCTATTTTTCAAATTGTCCTATTTCAAAAATTGTGAACAAATTATGTTAACAGTTACTCTTGATTAAATCCGTCGATATTTGAAAACGAAACTCATATTGTGGCTATCGATCTGACTATTTTGATTTAGCTTCGATTGGTAGATTCAATAAAATATAACTTTAATAGCAATTTCGGTTTATTTGGAAGTTCCTGAACTAATTATTCTAAAATAATGACATAGCCTCATGCTCACTATCACTACTTCGACGACTCTAGTTGCATATCGAACGCACTCTGTCTGTGAGAGTGTACTGAAAAGTTTTTGAAACACAGGGGGGCAAATACTTAGTAATTCAAGAGTAATTGATCGACTGATGTGAAAAAACTTACAGCAGAGACTTGGCATAGGAATCAGCCAAGAAACAGTGCAAACCTGAATATAAGCTGCAAAATGTAACTGTAAATTAAACAGACAAGACAGAATATTTCCTTATCTTACAGGGTGGTCCAGAATAAATGCAACTACTTTGAAGACTAATAACTTTGACAATTTTATCCAAACGTCATTTGATACATTAAGTTAAAGACAGTTCTCTTTTATATTAACTTAGTAAATATCTAAGAGACACTATTACACATGTTTGAGAAATTATCATTAGTAAGAAATATAACAAATGCAAGAAACACATGATTTTTTCTTGAGAAATTGAGAGAACACCACGGAGGTTGGGGGGACTTACTCACACTGTTGTATAAGTCGATATGATTTGTCTCATCAGCTTAACCCTGTTTGTCATACAGCACTCATTATGCAGTAACTGGTTAGGCTCTCAAGTTAAAGCAATAATTTTGATCAACGATCAACGGAACATTATCCGAATGTATCCAATGTTAACCTTGGAATCTAATTAATTATCAAACACAGACAGAAGTTCAGTATAAGTTAGTGATCATTTTTGTATACATGTATGACAAGGTGCACGGTCTTTTGAATGTATAAAATATATTACAGTGTGTCATTGTACAGAGCTTAAGGTAACGTTTAGGCAACGTCATGAAATTCTAATGATTCTCTGTATAAGTTGATAAGGAGTTGACATTTCAGACCTGCGCAGAGCTATAGCATGGACAGTGTGCATAGACTGTATGTAGGCCTACGTATAGGCTATAGCATGGGCATGTAACATGGACAGTGTATATATTGCATAGTCAAATAACATTGGGGATAAGCTGCTTAACGTACGATTTGAACATATCTTGTTGATGGCAAAAGTAATAGATATAAATCACTAATGATCGCCAGTGGTTCGGGGCGCGGGGGGCGCAGGGGCAGAACTAAGAAGAGACCCGGATGATCAAACATAGAAAATTTTATGGCGCAAGAAACTATATATCTCGCAAACAAATTTAGCCAATATGGCGTGGTCCAATTCGGTGAGGACCTGGCACCCCTTGGCCTCGTATGTATGACCTTAAATCAGATGCAAGGAATAAAAAAGTAGTTCAATGGCAAGTGAAGCCTCATTAATGGCTATAAATGTCTAGTCTGTCAGGTGACTCAGGTCGACAGGCTAGATTTTTACAACTGTCCCACTCATTGGACTGACGTGATACAGCTGCAGCAGCAGGCTGTAGGCTTTCGCTGTGGCGCGTCATTCAAATGCGTATATTTTAAATGATCAGACTTAGTCTAATCAAGTGACTTTTTGTATAGCGTTGTGTGCAGTCTGTAGGCCTAAGCATAGTTTCAGTATTAGGATTATAGGATTATAATCCTAATTATTATTAGGAGTTTTAGGATTATATAGTATAATAAAAGTGAAACAAGAATTGAGACAGAATACCACCCTGTAGCATCATTATCATCATACCATCATTAGATAAAGAAAAATTTCTAGTTGTCACAGATTTCCATTTTCCATCTAACACAAGAGCTTTTATGACTGCACCAATTCACTAATTCGATGGCCGGTATATGTGTTGCTACAAAACATTCAGCTGTAGGCTTGCTTTGTAATAATTCAGAGAAGAGCTAAAAAAATCAACAGAATCAATTGCTTTATAGAAATCTATAAAACATGCAAACATATGGCTGCCACTGCGTCTTTAGTGACCTACAACTTGTTTAAGAGCATAGTCTAATAACATTATGTATATGTAGCAGTATCATGAATGAGATTAAATAGTTTCTGAGAGAAGGTTGAGGCTTTTAGGTCATTTACTGAGAATGTCTGAGGATAGATACGCAAAGGCTGCAGTTAACTGGAAGCCAACTCAAGGAAAAAGGAAACGAGGAAGACCTCGAAGTACGTGGCTAAATACGATCCACAAGGATTTGAGAGCATTAACGTGTCTTTTAAACTGATGATGCTGATATGTAGCAGTAGCTAAAATGTTCTTTTTAAAACCAAACTGATAAACATCAGTTCATCAAAGTAACAGTTAAAATATTTTAGATATAGAGTTAGAGTGTGCAATTGCATGATAATTATTAATATCAGATACATTCTTATTTTTTATCCTTCAACAAGGGAATTAGCATTTATTAAAAGTAGGCTAATTAATAAATATTTGACATCCTTTACAAGATGACAATAGACCAGCATCACTACAAATTTAACGTAGTCACCCCTAGAATTAGCCTAAATCTCTTTTGAGGAGAAATGAGGATCTAATTAAATGAACGGTGTCTATCTGGTAATCAAAGACGATAATATATTAGGCCTAAGCGGCTAAGCTTCAGTGGAGGAAAATGAGGATCGAGGCTTAAGCCATGCAATGAGATCTCCTAAAGTTTAAACAGCGGCGAAACCAGAACATAACAAGTGGGGTTGTTTAAGAAATTTGGATAAATAATGCTAGTACTAACGCTACCGGTAATTGGTTGGCAACCGGTATCAGAACCGGTAAAGGTTCTTCAAAGAACATATAATAATAATAATAATAATAACAATAATAACAACAATTAGAGTGCTACAGTCATCAATGACAACATCGAACACTATTGACACAAAATCAAGCCAGCGAGCTAAAAAGAAGGTCCAAAAACGGTGCAAATTCCAAAATCCAGAAATTCAGTTCAAAGTAAAGGGGATTACAGAAAAGATGGTTTAGGCGCAGGTCGCTGCTCATGAACACTGGATGAAAAAGAGAGATGGAAAAGATAGGTCTTCAACTGCCTATGAAACTGCTCATAGGAAAGCAAAGGCCGATATGATTCGATTGAAGATTTCCGAAGATCGGATGGAAGAGAATTCCAGATCTGCGGTGCAGCATGCTGGAAAGAACGATTAGATAGCTTAGAGCGTGAAGGTAAGCTAGGTCTCAGAAGAGTAATTACCTTACAAGACCGAGTAACAGCAGGCTACATAACTTTAATCAAGTGAGACATATAAGTTTGTCCAGGGATGGTCATGGACTTATAGGTTAACGAAGCTGTTTTGTAAATGATGCGCTCTTTAATCTTTAGCCACTGCTAAGACTTTAAAATAGGCGTAACATGTCAGTACTTGACCCTACAAGAAATTGCTCGCGCAAGAGAATTCTGAACAAACTGCAACCGATCAATCTCACAGCCAGGGAGATTCAATAACAGGGAATTGCAGTAGTCCAACTTCGATTGCACAAGAGCAGTACCAATTGTAGCAGCTGTCTCACGTAACAAATATGGACGTATTCGACGAAGATCACAGATATGGAGGAAATATACTTGTGAAATTTTAGTTATGTGTTCGTGGAAGGTTAGGTGTTTATCAAGGGTAACACCGAGATTTCTCACAGAAGAAACATGTGATATTTTACTACCCGAAGATAACAAAAGAGTTTTCCCATTCAGCTTCAGAAGCTGTTGAGGTGTCCCAACCAACAAGAATTCAGTCTTAGATGGATTAAGTGCCAAAAAATTAGCAGACATCCAACAGGATATAGACTGAAAACTTTTGTTGCAGGAGAGTTTCAGCATCAGAATAGGAGTTAGGGGTGAAACAAGTGTACATTTGAGTATCATCATATCATCTATAGATTTCGCAAATAACCTTATTTTGTTGTTTGAACAACCCAAAACAACCCCGTGGTTATGAACTTGAGTTTAAACAGCTATAGGGCCTATAAGTGCGGAGATCAGGAAGAAAAGAGATCTATACGGAGGGAGCTGCATATAAAACGTAACTTCCACTCAATTTTGTGCCAAGTTTTGAAGCAGAAATCAGAAATCATTATCCACTGATACTAGTTTAACTCAAATTCCCCGTGTTGTGTCCAGGTTGTTTCAAGAATTGACCAACCGGTGACTGCACGTGTCGTAGAAGGCGACTAAAGCACTAAGATTCATACCTAAATGTCAGAAATGTCAAGGCAGAGAGGATTTGAGACAGTCTGTTCGTGTCCCGACCCTAGTTAAACTGGGATTCAAGGGAAGATGATGATGATGACTACTTTGACTCAAATGGAGAATGCGAAGTTGAAATAAATTATAGTTCATTATTGGTGTCTAATTTTTTTAGCTTAGCTAATACATGTACTAAATTCCAAAATAAATTTACCGTAAAGTTAGCCAATTCAAAAGTTAAATTCTGCAAGTTAACTTTTGTAAGTTAGCTTACGTTTTGTGTTAATCGTGTTGTGTCCGGGCTGTTTCATCAATGATGCCCAACTTTTAGGCTTTGTTGTTGTTGCTTTTGATTCATCTGCATTTCTCACTTTGTTTGAAAAGCGAAAGAGTAGGAAATTTTGGAATTTCCAACTTTTCTCTTTTCTGGTTATGAAGATAAGGGAAGAAATTTTTTAATTGCGCATACTTTATTTCTATTGAGTGACATTTATATTTAAATATTATTATACTAAATTTATTCGCATGCAGCGTATTTTAACCACTAATAGGGTTCCTGGTGGCAATTAAAAGTCTTTAATTGCAGTAGGCTACAAATTTACTGTTGATTGATTTTAGCTTGCAATGCAAAACTATCAGGCAGAAGGTCATAGCCGAACATAGTTGTTTCTATTTGATTAATTATCTAAACATTAGGCTAGAATGCGTTTCATTTTTGTCTAATAAACAAATAAATGCTACTCATAGTGCTATTTTTAATGTTATTAGCAAGCTCTCTAGAGGTAGAAAATGTTTAGCGGTGCAATTTTATTTACCGAAGACTTGCTGGTTTCTCTTTCCAATTCCGAAATATAAATACTTAGAATAGACGTATTTCAGAAAAGCAAAAAAAAAACAATTCTTTAATTTTGATACCTCGGAAGTAATATATAGCTGTAGATTTTTGCGTAATTTGCTATAATATATAGGGTGAATTATGCTGCTTTGTACATACATAGTATTTTTCATTACCAATTTAAATGTTTACAAGCTAAAGCCTACCATCATGTTTAATTGAATATCAATTTTCGAAATTTGAATATCATTTTGGATATCATTGTGATTCATAGTGTGTTTATAATCCTGTATTTTAAGCTCACATTAATTATGCTATTGCAAATTGTAAACCTTTTAATGCATTAGCTTTTCAAACTTATTAATATGATTAACATGCATGAAATATCAAAGACTATGAGTGCATAACTCTATATCTAGATGATGTGTACAATGTTATGGTGTTATGTTGAATGGTCTGGTTAAAATCACTGCATAGTTGAAGTCTCTCTCTCTTATATGGGTCCGCTTTTACAAACATTTCCTTAGAGAGAGAGAGAGAGAGAGAGAGAGAGAGAGAGAGAGAGAGAGAGACAGAGAGAGACTCAATGTTTAATTCATTGACAATTACAGATTACAAATAGAGATTCAACATAGCGTAGACCATACTAACATAAAATTATAAAAAGTGCAGTTAAAATGAGCACAGGTGTGCAAATGTGCTCAAGGCATAGCAATCAAATAGCTACCAGCATATCGGCCACCAGTGAGGGCATATCCCTATCTTGCTGGCCACCGATAAAACATATAATCACGTCAATTTACATTTCCTTAATCAATTGATCACTTAACGCATCAGTTGTTGGTTAGATTATTGTTCAGAATTTTTGTTATTCACTAAAAATGTTGCATGGTTATTAACTACATGGTCAACCGCCAAAATTATATTGCTCTGCCAATCACAGCACTGCTTTTCAGGCTTATCGACCAATTAGCTTACTTCGTAAACAAACCCAGAATATTTATTCTTAATCAGTGGTGTAACTAATCAACTGTATCTCTCTCTCTTCACTGCACTGCCAAGTGGCAGGTTCAAGGTACATATTCATACTCAAAGTCTGCTTTCTTGTTCCATAAGAGATTAAGACCTTAGATCAACAAGTTAATCCATACAAATACAAATGAGGAAGTTCTGGAGAGAGTTGGTACAGATAGACAGTTGATAATTGATGGCGGGATTAGCGTACTTGGTTTAGTTGCGCGTCAATTATCGAAGTTAAGCTGCATCGACCTCGGTTAGTACTTTGTGGGTGACCACCTTGGAAGACCGAGTGTTGGTAAAAGTGTAGGAAGGAAAAAATCCCAGAGTGATGGAAGGTTATTTTTAAATCCGCGCCGGCTGCAATTGATGCGCCATCAAAAGGCAATGATTAGTAATAACCATGGAGAGGAAGGAGGAAATAAAACACGCATTATAGTGAATAATCAACTATGTTGATATCTATCACTTTTAAAACCACATGTTTAATCTGTTAGGCTATTTAGACCATTTTCCGTATAACCAGTCTAGTGAATGTCCGAGATTTTACTCTCAGATCAGCGCGGCCGGGATTCGAACCCACAAGGGTTCCAATCACCTCAGGATTTGTCATTTAAAACTTCATGACGTTACCCCTACGCTATTTAGACATTCATTTTTCAGATGCTATTTAGTATGATATGATATGAGGACATCGGCTCTTGTAATAAACTGTATTTATATAAACATAGTTGAAATGGGTCTTAAGCAAGCATCTGTGCTTCCTGACCCAGTGCTCCGTTATTATTATTATATTATTATAAATGTAGTAAGAAATAGGAAGAAGAGGACACATTCTAAGGGGGGAAGATCTATTAAAAGAGGTCATAGAAGCAGAATGGAATGAAAAAGAGGCAGGGCAGGCCGAGATTAGGTATGTTAGATGATTTAAAGGTCCCGCTCATATGTAGAAATGAAGAGGAAAGCGGAAGACAGAGAAAAGTGGAGGCGTTATATACCATGGACCTGCCAGTAGGCAGTGCACTAAGAGAGAGAGAGAGAGAGAGATTAGCAATCAATGTTAATACAGGAGCAAGTATGTGAATACACTTCTTTACAAGAGAGATTGGGATAGGGTCCAAGTCACAATGTTTGGCTGGAGAGTATAAAACTAATTTAGTAATTTCTTCAGTAGTAACTGGAGTGAAATTTGAAAGCTCATCCTTGGAATGAGTCTCTACTGGAGTGTGAGGAGTAAAATTAGGAGCTGGAGTGATAGATGCTCCAAGTTTGGTTGTCTGTAAAGTAACTAGAAAATTGTTCAGGCAGTGACTCAACAGGAGTAGAAGGAAGGGAAGGAGGTATAGATCTATGTTAAAGATCATTAACAGTAATCTCTTGGCAATCACACCCTTACTGATCAAAGAAGCGTAGTACTCTTTCTTAGCATTAGCAATGGCAGTACTATAAATCTTTTTATAAATACTGATATATTTATCATAAAGCTTTCAATTTTAAATATAAAATTTAATTGTGTCCAATCTATAATGAACTCTCAAAAAAGCTGTCATTATAAAAGCTGGTAAAGCCAAGGTTAATGTCAGTTTCCTCACTCGAAAGCGATGTCAGTGTTTTTATTTCTGAAAAGTGATTTTAAAATTACAAATTTTGCTCTATACTCATTGTTTCGAGCAAATCAAAGTGGACACTGGCAAAAGACTTTCGGCTCCCCCTTAAAAACTTCCTGGATCTTGTCCATTGCTGTAGCTGATTTTAAATCGGGTGTGGCTTGAACTACATCGAGGCCTTTGTTAATAATTTTTTATCTGGAAGAGCTTCTGAGACTCTGTTAAGTTACTGTAAAACATATGCTGATGGATTGATTGGTTGAATATTAGTGCAATACTGATAGGTTGTTAAGACCGATGAATAAATATGTTGTTTTTGTTTTATATTGCAGATTTCGATATAATATGTCAGAACACACTTCATTGTCCGTTGACTGTCCTATTGTTGCGAACAATATCAAGTGCGGAGCGCCCTTAACAAGAGATACAGCCATTTGTCCTAGATGTGACACTGCGGTGGACAAGGTGTGGTTTCAGACACCGCCTTCTGTGGCCACAACCGTAGGGCTACCTGGGGCGATGTACTGTTGTGAGGGTGAAGATGAAGAAACTAGACAACCATGCTCTTATGTCTTCAAGGACATGGAGAAATTCTGTCCTCAGTGTGGAAGCAGAAGTGAGTGGGTCATTGATTTAAACATCATATGTGCTGATAAAGCATTAGGTTAACGTCAGTCTCCTCACTCGAAAGCAATGTCAGCTATAAGCTGATTAATACTAATGAAATTGTAGTAGAATGTATATAATATATTGAATTATAATATATTTTATATAATATAGAATGTTTTATATAATGTTATATGCACTACTGGGAACATCAGGGCCTATTCAGTGCCAGTGGCATCGGATAGTTTGCAGACTGCAAACCAGGGTTTGAACACTTGTGCTGGCAGGCATTCGGCTTTGAAAAGAGGATTATGTATTTGAGAGCCTACAAAATTGTTATCTGTTCATAAAAATGTATTTATTGTTATAAATTTAAAAATGAAACTATTTGTGCTAAACTGTGTGCTAAACGGCTGGAGCCAGTGGCGATGTCGGTATACGACCACGGATCAGTAAGTGCGGGGATCAAATCCTGGGCTAGCCTGTCATTATGATTTTGATTATAATTATTCTTGTTGTTGTTATTATTATTATTATTATTATTTTCAGTATTTTCATTATTATTGTTATTATTAAAATTTTTATTATAAAAGAAGGACTTCATTTAATTAAAAGAAAGATGAAAAATATTTAAAATAATTCCTCTACGCTCTGGGAGGCCGCATTCGTCAATTTGCCACGAACACAGACAGCATTAAAGCGCTGGAGTGCAATGGACAGGCGCTGCCATAGAAAAGCTTTTTCGCGTTGGTCACGTGTAATAGGGCTGGTTCTTCTGCCTAATTCGTTTATGAAATCAGAAGCAGTCTGGTATCTAATATGGGCCTCTAGCAGGGGAACATACCACAGCAAAAATGAGAGCCAGTGGAACTGAGTTCACCTGCGTCTCCCCAATTTTAAGTTTTTAACCGTTGTTATTCTCTATTTATTTCTATGTAAAGACTCTTGTATTGATTAAAGCCATACAAAACAAAAGAAATTTTTGAGATCATTTAATTCAAAGTACACTGGAAGCACACGATGTTAATAGCTTGAAAAGGCGACAGAAAACCTGCCAAAGAAATACTTTTTCAAGTGATCAACGTTTGTTCAGTTAAAATTTTCCTAGTGACATCTATGAAGACAATTATTATTGCTGTTGTTGTTGCTGATGTTGTGTTTGTTGTTGTTGTTGTGTTTGTTGTTGTTGTTGCTTTTATTGTTATTGTTATTATTATTATTATTATGATTGTCGTTATTAGATTGGTAGGCCTATTAGTTAGCCCGTATCATGGGGATTCTTTTAGTTTCTTTTTTCCACTATGGAAAGCCATATCACTGAAAGTGTCTTGGATACAAACTGGATTGTATCACTGCAGTGCCATAGAGAGACTTTACCACGAGAAGGCGTTTATATGTGACTAATATTACTTAAAATTGTAATTCAGTTTTAAGGTATTATAGTATTTTATAGTAACTGTGGTGTAGATATGGTTGCTAGTGTCTACATGCGTGTATATTGTGTATTTGGCAGTGTGTATTTTGTGTATTGTGTATGTATACGTTTGTATATTGAATTATATTATAGGCATTTGGTTTAAAACTTCTATGCTCATATTACTTGTGAAAAATAAATCAAAATCACCCGTATTAGCAGTTTTCTAAGATGCAGGTTCCCTTTATTGTGGATTATCTGTAGTTTCTTATCGATTTTCTTTATATGTAAAAGAAAAATTAACAGGTGCCCTTTTGATTGATTTGCACGACTACAGGACCAAAGTTACCGAAATATTTCTCTGCTGTGGAGAGCAACGCAATGGTGATGAAGACAAGTGAGAACAAGTCCGTGTTGGAAGAAGCTTCAGACAACACCTCTGAGCAGCTTACTGGGGTACTAGCACAGAGTACGACTGTTTCATCAGGTGCAGGATCATCAGCAACCGTTGATGATATTGTCATTCCTCAAGGAACTGTTTTCAGTGAAGCAATTGGAAGTCAGGACGAGACATTGTCAAGTGTTACCTCTCTTGAGCAAACAAATGAAACAGGTGAGTCTTTAGAGGAGACCAGAAAAGATTCGTCAGGATCAGAGGATTCACTAGAGCTGCGTGTCATGAGTGGTGATGATGACGTGGTCGTTGAGCTACTGCGTACTGGGCCTGTGAGGAGTGGTAGCACTGGAGATGATTATCATGGTCCTGTGAGGAGTGGTAGCACTGGAGATGAATGTCACGATGCTATAAGGAGTGGTAGCACTGGAGATGAATGTCACGATGCTATAAGGAGTGGTAGCACTGGAGATGATTATCACGATGCTCTGAGTGACCTGAGTGAATCTGAAGGTAGAGTGGTACTGGAGGCTCAAGGAGAAGTCGATTTATCTCAGATGAGCAGAAACACTTCTGTACTACTGTCTGACAAAAGTTCTGTAGAAAACTCTCAAGCAGTCAATAATGGGAGTCCTTCTGCTTCATCCAGTGCTAAAACTATTCGTGGAAGAAGAAATAAAGGCAGTGCTGGTAATGAAATAAAGGTAAATAATGGTGCTTCTGCACAATATATCAAAAAACCTGGAGACATAGCTGAGTTATCCCCTTTTAAAGAAGGTAGTGCTTCTGTTGGGCCACATCAGAAGGCTTTTGATGACCCTATGACAGGAGAACATCAAAGTGACGCTGCTGTCACATCATATGATAGGGAAAGGGGAAATGTTGTAGGAGAACAAAGTAAAAAGCAAGATGGTGGTAATGTTGACAAAAGTTACCAAGATGGTGAAGGTCAGCTCGGCAGTAATTCAAGTAATTATAACATCGCTCTTAAGCCATTTGATGAAAGAGCTGGTGATGAACCTACTTCTGATGTTATATACATCAGTTCAGAAATGGTCGATATAAGTAATACATCTAAAGTACAACATTCGCCATCTCCTGAAAAACATCAAGGAGCGAATGCAGAGAGTCCACGGAACTCAAGCGCAAATGAAAATGTTAGGATTGGTAATGATAAAAAACCTGTGGTTGGTGATGGTAGTAGTGTGGCAACAGGTGTAGCCGGTACAGCAGACGTGCTTCCTTCGACTTCGTCGGCGAGAAAGGAAACGAGGGAGGTGGGAAAGTCTGAACGGGAGGAGAGTGATAATGACAATGAAAACGTATGTTAATAATATTAATTATTAATGCTAAATATAGTCAGTTATAAATATAATCTTATATCTACACTTATAAGGAAAATTTGTCTAATAATTTTTTTCTGAAGGAACTGACAGCAGGTAGTCGGGATATAGGCTTGTGTTTCGTCCGGTGCTTGTTTTATTCAAGCTGATTTTGACCGTTAGAGAACAATTCTTTAAATCTCTTTGACGCATATGTATATTAAATTAGTTCATTTCAATGTTCTTCTCTATGCTGTGGAAGGTTCATGTTCATATGCCACCATCATCATCATCATCACCATCATCATCACCACCGCCACCGCCATCATCAAGTCAAGGTTGTCTCTTTATTTCTGATGTTGAAGATGTCATCTGGTACTTGACAGGCATACTGGTTACGGCTGTCTGCTCTGTGCTACATGACACAAATATTGCTCATTGGATTGATACATTTTTGAGAGACGGATGAAGTATGGATGAGTGACATGATTATTCGTTCTTAAATTTTAATCTTGCATATACATCAGGGTGAACCCTGAGTAAAGTCCAACCTTAATAATAAGACATTAATATATAGATATTATTAATATTATGATTAGGGAAAAAGATAATATTACATTATGTATGAATATGTTTGGAGTGAACAGCTTCAAAGAGAGATACATTAATCATAAATATAATTTGGTCATGAAGGCTTGTAAAAGTCAAAATGTAATTGTAAGAAATATATGTATATATAATGCGAAAGGTCTAACTAGCCATGCATAAAGTAGATAATTAGGACATCTATACTATGTATTTGTATTTGTAATTGTATTTTATTTTGGTGTTTGGTAATTTTTGTTTGTTTATTGTATGTAACTTGGTACCAAGTTTTAATGGTGTAATAAAGATTAAAATTTGTAAAAAAAATTTATTACTTCATTCGAATGAAATCTATCCATGTTGCGACCGTTATGCTTAAGAACAGACCAACCGTGGACTGCATGTGGCGTTGAATGCGACAAAGCACTAAATTATGATTCGAATATTCATTGATTTGATGATACATTCCAGTTACCACAAGCTCCAGCTGGTATGAGAGCTCTGAACAAGAAGACTACGAAACCTGAAAACTATGTGGAGCCACAGAAACAAAAGCCACCATCTGGAAGGAAGTAAGTGAAGATGTTGGCTAAGCTTGAGGTTTTAATGACATGACTGCAAAGCTATAATCGTCCAGTGGTGAGATTGTACAATGTTTTACTTAAGTGCAGTTAGCTTGTGTAGGAAGGCAATTTATTTCTATAACTATGATACTGTCTTAACTTCTCTTCCACCTTCTATCTTGAACGCAACTTATTTACTTAACGCAACTTATTTACTCTCGAAGTGTACTCTGCCGGTCTGAAGTTAACTAAATCAAGTTGACCGACTTCTTGTAATTCTCATTAAACTCATTCCAGTCAGCGAGAGCTAATGATCAAATGGTCTCCTACTATTCTCTGCTCATGAACTCAGGTTATTTTTAAACTTGGCAAACACTTCTCTTGGCATGCTAGAATTCCGGATTCGCTTGCTGACTGTCGCGGACAAATTTCTTCTTTATTGGTCTGCTTTTCATATATCTCGCTTTACTCGCCCATTCTGCGATCAAACGCGAACTTGCTCGTCAATACACAATAACGTTGTTTTGCTTTTAAATGGTACGCATTTCAAATATAGATATCGCGTACCTACTCTGATGGCCTTGTTTGTGTTATTCATATTTGACTGTTGATATGATTTTAGTTTCTTTCTCTCTCTCGCTGCTTTTGCCAAGATGATTGGCTATGATTTTAGTGTGATTTTTTATGCTTGCTATGGTAAACATTTCGTTCTATGTCATAGACACCAACTTGCAAGGCACTATCACTGACAAAACAACCTATGTAAAACTGTTGTAAAAACTATTGGTGAGAGTTAAAAGGTTAAGTTGTCAAAGGTTATCGATGTTACTTACTGTTATGCGTAATTCGCATGTTTCATACCCAATAGTTTTAAATTCACATGGTAGGCTTGAATGCTATGGGATCCTGTGCTTTTATGATACTAGTAATGATGTGCCAAGTCGGGATATGCTAATTAGATAATTATTATAATTGGCTGATTAGACTGAATTTCTTATTACAGTTCCTATTGATTTTGATGAATTTCATAGACCTACTATAGTGCGTCTATGTTAGAGTATTTGCTTTAACGTATGACCTTTTGTTAATAAATTGTATAAATTCATATTAAAATATTTTTTTAAATTTATATTCATTCTATTTTTTTTTTTTTTTTTATTCCACTTTGTTACATTGCACCATATTGGTATAGTACATGCTCAATTTTCATTATGTATGCATGTAGTTTGTTTATTTATAGATCACAGCAAAAGGTCATTGTTCACTTTTACGTCATACTGCCCACAGATGAGTTCAAGTACAAACCTGGTGACAGAGTTGTCGTTCGATTTCAGGCAACTACGCTTGGTGGATGGGATAGTAATCAGTATAAACTACATGCAGAAAAGTATAGTAGTTCTGAACTATTTTTTCGCATTAATGGCAAATCCTTATTATTTTGAATTATATAATAATAATAAAGGTTTAACGTCCGTTTCCTCGTACGAGGATGATGTCAGGGACGTCAAAACTTAACAATATATGATATTGTTAATTTTATAATTTTTGTGTGGTATTACAGATTTGCCCTTGATGTGTCTCGGTTGAAGAAGAATAGACTAGCCTTAGACTGTACATGCCATAAAAGGCGACAAAGCACTAAGATCCAAACCAACGGTTTGGATCTTAGGCATTCGTTGGTGCGTTGGTGATCGCTTAGGCGCCATAAATTGCTACGAAATTTTCGAAAACGAATTGAAAACTTTTGAAGGTCTATTCATATACCAACCCTTGCTAAACTTGGATTCAAGCGAAGAAGATGATGATGGCTATTACAGATTAGAAGTGATATAGTTTTTGATTTGTTACATGTTTATGAATTGTGAGGAATATTTTTAATGTGAAGAATTATCCAATGAATGAATTCGCCGTTCTTTGTCCCGACCTATTAAGGTTAAGATTTTATAAAATATAATACAATTTATGGCTAGAGAGATTTCACTTAATTCACCTGCCATTAAGTTATTATAAAAATAAATAATGACAAATATATATATATATATATATATATACACACACACACATACACACACATGTATATATATATATACATGTATATATATATATATATATATATATAAATAATATTATATATATATATATATATAATGAGTAGAATATATTAAGCAATCAGTTTCTTTAAATTACTTGCTATTTACTTGAATAACTGTTATACTACTAAAATTCATACTGCAGCCATGTTATAGCTGTTGGTATTACGACTGTTGGTATTAACGTTGAGGGTACTGTTGTGCGTCGTCGCATGTGAAAATCTGGCACTGGCTGGCCAGTGGCACGAAGGCTACATTATATTACATTAATCAAGTTAATCTGTTTTCTATCAGGGATCACCTGTCATTGAAAACAGATGAAGTAACACGGTTACTCCGCAATCGATCTTAACATGCAATGCCGGCACCTGCTTTAGTTTTAGTCAACCAGACGTAGCTTAATGTTAAATGTTATATTTGCTAAATATTATGCGATAATCTGTGCTCAGATTATGCTAGATGAAATTTTAATATTTGACTTGTGTTGATAACTTAGGAAAGAAGAAACATAAAATTGCGGTATCTTTATGTTGGTGATGATATAAATCTTGTTTTGCATATACCCCTAAGCTGCATGTCGAAATAATGTTTAATTTAGGTCTCATTATCTGAATAGTAATTACGTTAACAAGCATAATCGCTATTTATATTTTGCTTTTTTAGATACGTTGATGGCGCTGAAAGTAAGCTGATATTGATGAAAGGAGAAGTACAAATGTCTGCTGATCTTGTGAGTGGACCATTAGACTACAAGTACGCTGTAGTTCGCAATGAAACAAAAAAGAAGAAAGAGGCACAGACAGAATATCTCGGAAAACAGCACGGTGATATAGTTCTAAATAGAACATTAATAGTTCCTGCTAATAAGAGAAATTCAGGTTAGTTGTTTGATTTAACTTTTATTTAATTTTGTTATGTAGATATTAACCATTTTATTAAGTAGATATTAAAATAGATGCTAGTTGATATTATGTGGTTATGGTGGGTGGTGGCGGCGACGGCTGCTGCTGCTAATAATAGTAATAATAATAATAGTAATAATAATAATAGTAATAGAAATAATAATAATAATAATAATAATAATAATAATAATAATAATAATAATAATAATAAATCCTTCCTTGCTCTGCTTCCCTGCTATGGGAGGTCCGTTCTGGCTGCGTTTTGTTTACATGAGCGCACTCGACACTGTTTTATACGGATTTTATCATTTAATAGAAGCGCTATTTCTCGCTTTGCTGCCACCCGTTAGATTGTGCTTTAGTAAATCTCCGACTTTCCGAAAGTTTTGCGTGTTTTCTGCCATTTCGTCAAATTTTGTCGTAGTCAGTTATGATGTACAGATGTAAATCTTTTTGCAGGATTTTCCAAGGCTATTAATTAAATAGACTCAGTATTCACGGGGCTGTTTATAACTTCACGCATGAATGCCGTCTCGTAGACACGCTTGGCCTCTATCTCAGGATGCTTATAAGAAAATCGGCACTTGCAACATATGCTTGTGAGTGTTTCAGTTGCACTTTAAAGACGGGTCTGTTCACCTCCATGGCCCCAGCGATTATCGCTGCTTAGGGTCTCACAAGCCTCAATCGATGCTCAGAGACCATCCTCGTCACAGCCCTCCTCCAGTGTTATATGGGTTGTTGACCTCTGTTCACCTGGACCCCCAGTAAATGGCAACCCCCCGATGCCACATTCAATTATTGTTTCCAAGAGTTTTGTTCATCACAACCTCACGTGGGGTACAATGAAACACATCTATAAATCTGTTCGAGCCACCTGTGCCACTACCTGATAGACATTTTGAACAGAATCATAAGGGACTTGACGACTTAGAAGCGTGGAAATCACTGCTCGCCTTGGGTGGAGACATTTTTCTGTCTCCTAAACAAACAATGAAGAGTCACATTTTGGCATCCCTGATTCGCAAAAGAGCGTCTGGGGTTGCCGACTCTGTCCTTTGTTGTGATAGTGCGATAGTGTCGTAAACCGTTCAAGTTGCGCACCCCTGAGGAATCCCTATGAGCCTTGGTATCGTCAAAGATCGAGGACGGGAACCTGCGGACAGCCTTGAGAATCCTCTACTCTGAATGTCTATCAGGTAGTGGCGCAGGTGGCTAGAACAGATTTATAGATGTGTTGGCCCCGAGCAATACTGAGGCTTACAGAGAACTGTGCCAGAAACATCCATCTGCTGACTGCACATCTCGTTGTAATCCCAGCTCTGTCTTACCTCAGGAGATCATTTTCCAACTCACCAAAGCTGAGGTATTGAAGGCTGTAAGAAGCTTCCCCGCTGGCTCCTCTGGTGGTCCGGATGGTTTTAGGCCACAGTACATACTGCAGTTGGTGTCGTGCCCCATGAAGGGCAGTGAGGCACTTACAGCTATAATTGGATTGGTAAATCTACTTCTATAGGACCCCTTGGAGAACTCTACAGCCACAACTGGTAATACCTTTAAGGTCACACGAACCCCCCTTAATTCCTGGTACGGACAGTCAATAAATAAACAAGGGTCTACCTGAATCAACAGTGCTAGCCCTAACCCAACACCTGGGTCTCTTTTTCACGAGCCTTTCCCCTGCTCAAACGGGTTTCAAAACTAGTCAAATATCTGTCACCAAAACTTCAGAGACGAAAAGGAAAATTCTACTGGGTGTAGCTCCCCTAATACACAAATATGTAAAGCAAAAGTCACATACTATTATTACACATATTATAAAATATGGTTCAGCATAGACAATTCACTTCCAATGCCTTCACCCCCTCGGTCATAACTTTAAAATTCCGTTACTCTTAAATTAATAAAGTTAAAATTTAGCACATAATAATTTAGCAATATAATACTACTACTACTACTACTACAACTACTGCTAATACTACTACTACTACTACTGCTATTAATAATAATAATAATAATAATAATAATAATGGTAATAGTAATAGGGTCTAGTACTGGTACTAGTCCTACTGACATCGCCACTGGCTCCAGCTAGTGGCGATGTCAGTAGGATATTCGACCGCGGATCAGTATGTGTGGTGTTCAGATCTTGGGCTCTCCCGTCACTGACGTCGCTTTCGAGTGAGGAATCTGAGATTAACATTAACTTTACCGGCTTTTTATTGTCTAACACTTGGGTTTTATGATGGTATTATTAATAGTAATAAAAGTAGTAATAATAAGTTTTTAATAGTAATTGTAATAGTAATGATGGCAGTGGTAGTAATGACAACATAAATGCCCCAGTTAATCTTAATGCAAAGGCTAGAAAACACATTTAACATATCATTTTGATTTAAAAATGTGATTTTTGAAACAGCTTTTATAGAATATGATGGAATGCACAAAGTATATTAATGGAAACGTGGCATTTTTTTACTTTCCTAATAAATGGATTAGTTGGCTTTTACGAAGCTTGTACTTCTCTCAGATTATTAAGTTTCATTGTTTTCTGGATCCACACGAAATGTTATGACTAATAAATAGTAAATGATAGTCATTCTTACAATTTATTATAATTTACAGAATGGCACCAATATGATGGCATCATGCTTGCTAAGCCAGAAGATAAGGGATTTGTAAAATCTACTTGGGAGAAGATTTTCTTCCAAAGCAAATCAGATAAAACAAAGATTGCTGGCAAAGCAATGCTACCAGATTGGCAGGACCTTTCTAAAATAAGTAATAGTTCAGCCGGTGAAAATATGCACTTTGGAGAAGATTTTCTGGAGAAAGCTGAACAAGTGTGTTACTGCATTGCTAGAGGATTTCTTAATGAAAATGCTAAAGTTGATGGATGGAAATTAAAAGAGGTTTGTTCACTATTATCTTATAATTATTACAGATGAATATGTTAGATGATGACTGTGATGGTAATGATAATCAGTGTGGCTGGTGGGCGTGTTGGTGATCGTAGTTGTTTTTATAGGGATATTGCTGGTGGTTATGATGGAGATATTGATGATGTTGATGATTGCAATGATGGTAATGGTGGGGGTGATGGTGAAGATGTTGCTGTGGTTAGTTTGTTGTGATAGTGGTGTTAAATACTGATAATTATCGTGATGAAGGTAGGATGATGGTGATGACTATTGAGGCGATGATGGTGGTGGATATGTTGGTGATGGTGATGATGACTTTGATAGATAGTCATGTTGAAGTGGGTGGTGATTAGTGGTGGTGATGGTGGCAGTGATTAGTTATGGTGATGGTGGCAGTGTTTAGTGGTGGTGATGGTAGCAATGTTTAGTGGTGGTGATGGTGGCAGTGATTAGTGGTGGTGATGGTGGAAGTGATTAGTGGTGGTGATGGTGGCAGTGATTAGTTGTGGTGATGGTGGCAGTGTTTAGTGGTGGTGATGGTAGCAATGTTTAGTGGTGGTGATGGTGGCAGTGATTAGTGGTGGTGATGGTGGCAGTGATTAGTGGTGGTGATAGTGGCAGTATTGATGGTAGTCTTGGTGTTGGAGCTGGTTTTGATGGTGATAGAGGTGATGGTGATGGTGGTTTGATGTGACAATAATCTTAGTTGTCTTCGTCGATAGCAAGGCCCGTGATCGGTTATGTTTTTGGCTGACGATTAATAAGTGTGGGGTTCGATTCCAATTATCGACCTCTCTAAGAATTGGGGTGATAGAGGATCAAAACTAAGAAGCGTTGAAACAACTACAGAAATTGTTATTAATTAAAGGAATATGAATTCCTTAATTAATGTTTTATTTTATTATATGTAAACAAAATAAAGTGAATGACAAATTAGAAACAAGTGAAATGTCGTGAATGAACAATTAAATTGTACTCGAGATAATAATAATAATAATAATAATAATTCGCTAGAGGCGCTCGAGGTGGTTAGTTTGTTTACGCACACCTGTGTTTTTCTTTAGCACTTTTTATCGTTTTTCTTCACTTCTGCTAATTTTTTCACTTTGTCTTTTGTCATACTGCTTTTATATATATCCCTGTACGCCCAGGCCCTTTTATTTCTATTCTTTTGTGCGCATTCGGCTTATTTTACCTTTTATTAAATCTGCATTATGCTTTAGTTTTCACCTGCATTGGACTATTGGACTGCAGCTATTTGCAGTAGTGTTCCAGTTGTAATTCTTTTATCTCTCGCTTGCTATGCCGTGTTTGCCACATGCCTGCCAGACAGACTTGGCCACTGTCTCAGACTGCCAACAAGAAAACTGGCATCTGTTCGGTGTGCCTAGCTCAACGTCAGCTTCATTCGGGAGACGGAAAGGTCCATCTTCATGGCCCATTGGATAATCGGTGCCCGGGTTCCAACCAACCTCCCTTGCAGATCTCCGCACAGGCGGCAGCTTCGCAACCAGGTCTTGCAGTTTCTGATATAAGGAATAGGATCAGGAATCGGAGCTGCGACTCTGGTTCGGCTAGACAGAGTTCTCCTCCCACTGCTGCTCCCAATTCTGCTAACTTATCTCCCAATTCATTTTCCTCTCAGCCGCTCATTCTTGAACATCCCTGCTTATCGCGACCAACAATAAAACACATTCCCAAATCAGCCAGACCTGCTTGTTCAGCAGCCTTGATTGATGCCTTCCGTAAGATCGAAAGCGATCCCTCAGTTTTATCATACTGGTCAGATTTGTTGCTTTTCGCATCTTCGGTTTTGCAAGTCCCTGCTCGCACAGGTAAAAGGCATAATCTAAGCTCTTTAATTAAGAAAAGGTTGGAGGGCCTAGGTACTAGTGCTCCCACTGAGCCGGTCGTAGAAAGAATTAAAAGAGCTCATCATTCTCATGACTCCCGTGCCTCAGCAGTCAGGTCCAAAATGGAAGATGGAAATGTTTCGGCAGCTGTGCGCATCCTCTGTTCAGACGAAAGCCCAGCGCAATGCACCATAAACACTTTCAATATCCTGAAGGCCAAGCACCCACCCACAGCTAGTAGCAGTATAATGGCCCCCCTTCCGGACTCAACGGCGACTCCGCCCATTCAAGTCTCAGAGCAGGATGTTGTCAAAGCTGTACGTAGCTTTCCAGCAGGCTCAGCAGGTGGTCCTGATGGCCTTCGCCCTCAGCATCTTCTGGAGCTTGTGACTTGTAGAGAGTCGGCTGGGACATTTTTGACCGCTTTGACTTCTTTCGTGAATCTCCTTCTTAGAGGTGCTTGCCCCCCTGAGGTCCAACCGGTGCTGTTTGGTGGTAAACTCTTCGCACTCAATAAGAAATCTGGCGGCATTCGCCCCATTGCAGTGGGTTACACTTGGCGTCGTTTAGCCGCTAAATGCGCAAATCGCTATGCAGTATCTGCTCTCAGCGAATACTTGAGCCCAATTCAACTTGGAGCTGGTATTCCAGGTGGCTGTGAGGCAGCTGTTCACGCTACTCGCCGTTTCGCTGAGTCAATGCCAGCTGATCACTTCGTGGTAAAGCTAGACTTCTGTAATGCTTTTAATTGCTTGAGTAGATCACGAATGCTCAGCGAAATACATCACAGGATACCAGAGCTGTATAGTTTCTGCCATCTAGCTTACTCAAGCCCTTCGTGGTTGAAGTTCGGAGACTGGTGCATTGAGTCACAGGAAGGAGTCCAACAAGGGGATCCCTTAGGGCCCATGCTGTTTTGCCTGACTATTCACCCTCTCCTTACTTCTCTCTCTAGCGATCTCACGGTGGGATACCTAGATGACATTACTCTAGGTGGTTGCGAGTCGTCGATTGCAAATGATGTACAGACTATCATCGACAGAGGCCAAGAATTTGGGCTTCAGTTGAATCGTACCAAGTGCGAAGTCATTTCATCAGTTTGCAAATCTCCGGGCAACTCAGTTTTGTCATCATTTGTGCCAATGTGCCTATCCCATAGTTCTCTACTCGGCGCGCCACTCTCTGGAGAAGAAGCTACTACCACCGCTTTATCCAGTCGCCTTGAAGACCTCAAACGTACAGCATCACGCTTGAAGTCGCTAGCCGCTCATGATGCTTTAACAATCCTTCGCTTTTCTTTAAGTGCACCTAAACTTATGCACGTTCTGCGCTCTAGTCCGAGCTTCTCTAATCCGCGGCTTTTAGACTACGACGAGGCTCTTAGGCAATGCTTATGCGCCGTTATCAACGCAGATTTGTCTGTTTTGCAGTGGCAGCAAGCCAGTCTACCGGTGAGCATGGGTGGTCTTGGAATTCGTCTTGTTTCCCATATCGCGCCTTCAGCCTTTTTGGCATCAGCGATGGGAACGAGGCAGTTGCAAGACGCCATCCTTCATAAGTGCTCCCTTTCTGCCGATAGTTCCATTGACGTTGCGTTGTCAGTTTGGTCCAAAAGCCTCACCTCCAGTGCTCCACCTTCTACCTCAGTCAGTAGCCAGAAATCATGGGACCGTCCTATAGTGGATCGGATTTATAACAGTCTGTTAGAATCCCAGTCCAATGCAGTAGACAGAGCACGACTCCTAGCTGTATCAACTAAAAGAAGCAGCGACTGGCTTCACGCTCTCCCTGTTGCTTCTTGTGGGCTATTTTTAGACAATGAGGCGATTCGAGTAGCTGTTAGTTTCCGTTTAGGGGCGAAAACTTGCGAGCCTCACATGTGCCCTGCGGTCATGAAGTCGACGCTTTAGGTCTCCACGGCCTCTCCTGCAAACGAAGCTCAGGTAGAATGTCTCGCCATCACAATTTAATGACATAATATGGCGAGCACTTTCGAGAGCAGGCATCCCTTCCTCTAAGGAGCCAGTGGGTTGTCCAGATCAGACGGCAAGCGTCCGGACGGCATGACTTTAGTGCCCTGGTGCAACGGTAAATGTGCCGTTTGGGACGCACGGTCATTGACACTATGGCAAACTCCTACCTGAATACGACTTCAGTCACAGCCGGTGGTGCTGCTGTTCATGCCGCCTCTAGGAAGTTGGATAAATACCGTGATCTGTCCTTAGGATATGAAGTTGTTCCGGTGGCTATTGAAACCATGGGCCCGATGAATCCCGAAGGAGTTGACTTTATTAATGGCATAGGCAGACTTATTGCAGAGCAAACCGGCGATAAGCGAGAGACATCTTTTCTTTGGCAAAGGCTTTCCATGACTTTGCAAAGATTTAATGCAGTCTGCTTCAACAATTCTTTTAAGCCGATTGATGACCTCGAGTAGCCGGGCGGCGATTCAGCACGTATTGCTTGAATCGTTTTTATCAAACCCCAGGTTCTTTACACCGGGGGTAAAAAAAAAAAAAAAAAAAAAAAAAAAAAAAAAAAAAAAAAAAAAAAAAATAATAATAATAATAATAATAATAATAATTCGTTTAAATAAATAAACAATACATAGAGAAGATAATTCAAGGTTACTTTACCTCCTTTTCTGCCGGTGTAAGATAATCAAAACATACAATTTAAGCTAAATACAACGTTCACGCTGGGGGTACCTTACCTATGCTAAATACATGAATTTTGGAAGACACAAATATCCGCCCGTTTCTAAATCACTAAGATTTAGTTCACTTTAACTCACTGGCTCTGTCACGTATTACCCGAAATATAGTCTGCAGGTATTGAAACGGTTCAACCGTTTTTATAGGTTTTAAACAAGGGCTCCCCTAGGAGAACTAAAAAACTCAACTTACATAGGCTACTACTGTCTAAGCTTATAAGCAACAGAAGTTTAAAAACCGGCTAGTAGTTGGACTACAAAACAAATATTTTGTCTAGTGACTAATTTTAAAATAAATTAGAATTTTCCTTAAATCACATTAGACGAAGTGTAGCCTATTCATTTAAATTTAGATCAGAATCAAACCTTTTAAAACATGCAGTCGTATTGAGGCTTGTTGAAACGCTGACTCAATTCATTTCGACGTTGCCTGCCGCTAGAAGTCATTTTACTAGTCACATTATTATTATGATAATATATATATATATATATATATATATATATATATATACATTTATATATATATATATATAGTTATATATATATATATATATGTATATATATATATGTATATATTATATCATCATCATCATCTTCCTTTAAATCTCCCAGTTTAACCAGGGTCGGGATACGAATTGACTTTCTTCTATCCATTCTTGTAAGCTTATATATATATATATATATATATATATATAGTCTATATAAATGCTTATGATGCAGATGTTGGTTGAGTATATAAGGCCCAAACTAGATGAGTTTGCAAGTGAGCCTCCTACAGAAACCAGGGAGACAGCAGAAGAAGCTGGTTCCAGACTGGCTATTGCGTGCTCTATCGTTCATCTAGCTGCGCTCTATGATCTAAAGTGGACTACTGAGGAATCGCGACGTCTGCTGAGTGCTTTGTTACTTCGTGTTCATCCTACAACCAAAAGTTGTGTGGATTATGAACAACTAGTCACATACTACTTCCCTTCTGAGGAATGGCAGAAGTAAGTTCTACTGTATTATATAGAATTTTAGATGAATTGCATGTTTTGCATTGCCGTGACAGTCAAACGACAGTTTAACAAAATGAGATTACATATACTCAGTGCCTGTTATTTTGTGAATGGAACAATTAATTTTAATTATACTGTTTGCGAAAGATTACTAATCCTTTACTCATCGTTCTCGGACCGATCATAGTAACAGATCATTGCGGCCCTAATTGCAAAATATAATTTTAGATCCTCAGGCAGGATGCTTTCGATTGCGATTTCTTTTTCTGATCCAGTTCATTCTTGTAAGACTTATACAGTTTTGCTTGGCTTACTGCTCTTCTAACCTACGAGAAGAGATGCGCAGCTACGCCTTACTGTAACCGCGATTTAAGCACAATACTTTAAATGCAGTTGTTAAACCATTCTTTAACTCACTAAGGCATGAGCCTTCTGTACATGACGATGAGGAAGGCATAGGCGGTCTATCTCGTCATGTGCAGAATCCCCCAAGAATAAAGGTATAACAAAGGAATGTTATTGATGATATAAAGATCCACTCTTCTATAGGCATGAAGAGGAAAACGAAAGATAGAGATGAATGGAGGCATTATATACCGTGAACCTGCCAGTAGGCAGTGCACTAGGAGAGGGAGACAGGAACCAAAGGGCAATTATTAAAGTTCAACAGGAGTCATTAATAGAAGGAGGAATAGGAAGGGGAGTAAGATAAGGCTGTTGATGTCACCACTTTATTTATCATTTACGCAGAGGAAGTGATGATGGAAGCATTGGATAACATTAAAGAAGGAATAAAAATTGGAAGTAAACTTGTGAAAGATGTAAGATTTGCTTTGCCGAAGATCAAAGTATGATTGCTTGTGGCGAAGTGGGTTCACAAAAAATCAATGCACATGTAATTTATTGAATTAATCGAACTTTAGTGCATTAAAGTCTTTATAGCAGCAGGTCTTGTTATTGTGCAAGGTAATGTTGTATACATGATAGCATTACTGTTATTATTATTATTATTATTATATTTATTATTATTAGCTTTCTCTTTAATTCAAACGGGCAGGGTCTGATTCAGTTGAAGGTCTTCTTCTGCTCGAATCTGTCACACGCTTGTTCTGGAGTCTGTCACAAGCTTCAGCTTATTCTTCCCGGAAGGATCCAGTGTGAGGGAAGGACCACTCTCCAGGGAATTCTAGGCCGGACCCGGCCAGGAAGTAGCTGGGGTGGCAGAGGGATTATTATTATTATTATTATTATTATACACTGTGAGTCAAAAATAAACATGTGCGCAGTGTCTCGCTTATAACTTTGGAATTAGTGAACCAATTTCTTAACTTCTTGCATGGGTAAAATCAGGATAACATTTGCTATAAAATAACGTTAAGTGACTCTGTTAATTATTATTTTTGCGTTGAAGCAGTGCTTGAAAATATGCGCGACTGAAAAAATTCAGTTTCAGTAAATCAATCGCTACATAGTGTTTACAAATCCACTGGAACTAACAATGAAACACACGAAACAGTGTTATACAGCTACTGTCGACTGTCAATGCATATGCTCAAAATGTCCTCCTTTGGCGCGAATACAAGCTCGGAGACGCTTGCGCCACTCATCTATTGCGTAGTCGATGACAGATTGCTGCATGTCTTGCCAAACGTCCACCAGGCGTTGCTTCAACTCGTCCACGTTATTTATTTTCTTCTTTTCGGCGTAATTTCTTTGATAAGCATTCTAGCCCTCCCAGCATCCAGTTTTTTGTTGGAAATTCGGCAGTCAACCGATGTGCGCCATAACCTTTTAAGAGGTGCAAGTTTTTTTATTAGCGCTTTATCTTCATCAGTAAACACCATTTTAAAATTTCAACAAAAACAGACTATGTTTGTAAAATCGTCTGTTATTGATTAAAATAAACCGGAAGTGTCACAAAAACTAGATTTAAGATTAATACCATTCTTCTTCTTTATCATTCTGAAAATATTTTCAAAATCGGTTCACAATTGTCAAAGTTGGGGACGAAATACTGCGCACATGTTTTTTTATGATTCACAGTGTATATAGAAGCAGGTGTTAACTTGTTGTTTTGTAGTGATATTGATATCACTTAATTCTAATAGGCCTAATGCGTTGTTTTGCTATGTTTCTTGTAGGAAGATTGCTCAGAGTTTGATTAAAAGCTTACCGAAGTTGGTGAAGGGAGTTAGTCGTTATGAGGTCGAACCTAAGTGGCTCTTTGCTGTGCCTCTCATTCACTTTCTAAAGAAGCAGAGCGTACCTCATCGCCCTCTAACTCATATAAAAGCTAGACACGATGATAAAACTACAGCTTGGTGGGGTACTTCTGACATCCATGATGTTACAGTAGCATTCAAGGAATATCTCTATAATGAGTACGTAAATTGTTTATATAGCTATATTTGTAGTTTGTATTTTTGCATTCAAAGAGCTTTTTCTTTTGGGTGATAATATCAATATTTCTTTAGTTTAATCAATCAATCAATAAGAATTTAACTTCCGGTTCCTCGCCATAAGGCAATATCAGAGACGTCAAATTATACATTTGTAATATAATAAATATATATGTCGCATATTTATTTTTATATACACGCAGGTCTGACGAATACCTCAAGGACTATTATATAAAGTGGTTGGGTCCATTGTTTACGATAGATCAGCTGATGCCTAGGACCCTACTCACCGTTATGAGTTTGAAGCATCTACCATATCTTGTTAATACCAATTACTTTCCTTCTGATGCACTACTGGCTAATTGTGTATACTTTATCCGTGTTGCTGTATACAGCTTTGAAATTGAGGTAAGTATCTTCTGGTACTTGAATTTATATTACTAACACATTATTTAGTAAAATATTTTATTACAATCGGAAAGTAAATGGTACTAAATTATAATATAGTCATGAAGGAAACATAGTTTTAGCTTTGTTCGAAAATTCATATACGTAAGTCGTCATGCGACATTTAAAAACTTTCTTCATCTATGCTGCCGGTCTAAAGATTTGATAAACTTTATTGTTACACTCAGTATTTATTTATATTTAAAATTTCGATTTTGCATAGCAAATGCACAATGAAATGTAAATAATTGAATAGCACATAATTACAAAATCAGTATGCTTGCTCGTATATCTCTATATGAAGGTTATTTGTATTTTTGCTGAGATGCTCAGCATGCTCAGTATAACTATCCTAATTAGTATTGCCGCTGTGATAAAATATACTATAATTTAGTGATTGTTGAAAATGGCTAAAACTTAGCTCTATCCCCCCGCTTTACAAACAATTCATCGGATTTGGATGAATAGATAGATAGATATTATATATATATATATATATATATATATATATATATATATAATATATTATAATTATTTATATAAGTTCATATATATAATATATATATATATATATATATAGATATATATGAATAATAGATAGATACTATTCCTATCCCGACCCTGGTTAAACTGGGACTTAAGGGAAGATGATGATGATGCTAATTATATATATATATATATATATATATATATATATATATATATATATACATACAGTATATATATATATTAGTGCACTGCCTACTGGCAGGTCCATGGTATATAACGCCTCCACTCATCTACCGTCTTGTGTCCACCTACGAAAGGATTTTTAAATTATTTATAGCATTCCTTGTTATGTACCATTATTCTTGGGGGATTCTGCTTATGATGAGGTGGGCCCCCTATTTCATCCTCAGCTTCGACTAACATTTATTGGGCAGAGGCGTCATTTAATATATATATATATATATATATATATATATATATATATATATATATTTATATATATACATATATATTACATATATATATATATATATATATATATATATATATATATATATATATATATATATATGTACACTGTGTTTTTTAAGTGATACCCCACATTACTTTTACGATGAAGTTGTAAGGAGTTGACCGATGTTCTTGAAATTTACAGCACCTGATCAGCAGCCAACTCTACCAAACATAGAGAAATTTCGTTTGAATATCTGTAATAACGTGAAAGTTATACTTTGGCGAATAGGTGTGGGTTCAGATAACAGATAAGAAATTTTTTGTACGGGATTACTGGCGTGTTGCATGCAGCGTAAAATTATCTCTATAAAACGAATAGCGAACATGTACTTTGTAACATAAAATATCTGCTAATGCTATTTTGAGGTACAATCATTTCTTTTCAAAACGACGTAAAATACGTGCTGATATGTTCTTAATTGACAAAGTTATTGAACTTTTAATGCATGCATTGCATGAAGGGGATGATTAGCGAATATGGCATTTTAACTATGCCGCTAGAGGACGCAGCTGCTGTAGCTGCGCTCTCAACGTCTCAAGCTGAGCTCTCGCATGGCACACGTAGGCATACTAATGCATGCATTAAATGCTCAATAATTTTGTCAATTAAGAACATATCAGCACGTATTTTACTTCTTTTTGAAAATAAGTGATTACTCTTCAAATTCACATTAACAGAAATTTTATATGACGTGTGAGCTACTATTGTTATAGAGATATTTATGCTGCATGTAACACGCCTGTACTCCTGTATAGGAAATTTCTTATCTGATCCCCACTCCTATTCGCAAACCTATAACTTCCACGTTATTTAAGGTATTAAAACAAAATTTCTCTATATTCAGTAGAATTGGCTTCTGGTCAAGTACTGCGAGTTTCAAGAACATCGGTGGACTCCTTGCGACTTTATTGTAAAAACAATGTGGGGTATCAGTTTTATAAACAACACAGCGTATATATATATATATATATATATATATATACGTATATATATATATATATATATATATATATATTTATATATATATATATATATATATATATATATATATATATATATATATATACATACATACATACACACTTTTACATATATGTTCTGTAGACATCTCTCTTCAGTGCACTGCCAAGTGGCAGGTTCAAGGTACATATTCATACTCAAAGTCTGTTTCTCGCGCCATAAGAGCACTCCCTAGATCAACAAATTAATCCCTTCACAAAGTCTATGCCTTAGCCAAACCTTATGTAGCCTATAGCTTGGGAAAGGTATGACTTCTGAGGTGGTTTCCTGTTGCCTTCTTCAGTTAGATGGATTAATTACCATTTAATCCTGGGGGAAAATATTTCACGGTGAGGTGGGTCCCCTCCTATCATCCTCAGTTCCTGCCTTAGTCGCCTCTTACGTACACGCAGCAAATTGTTTATGGTTGCCCTATTCTGTAGTGGTACAACCGCACCCGAGCACAACACGGGAAAAGTGAAAGATTAATTAGATGTAATTAGAGAAAGGAGGTCATCAATGCAAGATTTAAGTAGTTTGGTTGGAATAGCATCTAGCGAGCGAGCTTAGTCTGTAGAGCAGAGTATTAGATGACGGATTTCTTCAAGAGAAGCAGGTTTAAAATTTGACAGCAGAGGAGGATTTGTGAGCTTGATAATTTGTCAGGAGTCCCTTCCTTAAAAAATAACAGAATGTATAAAATGTTACAAATTAATTTATGTATTCATTATATAGATGTTTATGAAGTAATATTGTTTAATGCAGAAAATTGATGCCGTTCTTCGCTGTATTTATACAAGGCTTGATAAAGTTCCTGTAAATATTAGCAGGTATGCAATAGACTGTATTTTTTATATAAAGATTTTAAAGCAGTTTGCTTAAATATTAAGATAACGATTTGTGAGTTCTAAATAAATATTTTGTTATTAAATTTTAGTTATTACTTCCCGTTTTGTGGTCAGATTTGTTTGAAGAATAGACCAATGACTAAAGGTGTCGTAGAAGGAGACTAAAGAACTAAGATCGAAACCAACGTCGAAAGGGCATTCGGTTGGTGAGCGCCTAGGCTCCAGAAATTGGTACAAAATGTCTAAAACGAATGGAAGAGAAATAGGGGATTATCTGATGATATGATGTGGTACAGACAGAAAGGAGAGGAGAAGGTCTATTCGTATCCTGATCCTAGCTAAACTGGGGTTAAAGGAAACGAATATGATGATGATAATTTAGTTATAGGCCTACATACAGGAAAAGGTAGTGAAAACCTTGGTATGGATCATGCAATTATTTGAATGTGAAACATAGACCTTAGGGAAGAAAGCTATATGGAACTAGAAGCGTTGGAATTGTGGCTATGGAGTAAAATGGGAAAGATTACCTGGACTCAAAAAGTTACAAATGAAGATTGTCTAGAGAGAGTTAGTGCTGAAAGACAGTTGAGAAATTTATTAAGAATTAGGATATATTCTTGGGGGGGGGGGGTTACTAATGGAGGTCATAGAAGATATAGTAGAAGGAAAGAAAAGTAGAGGCTGACCGAGATTGGGAATGCTAGATGATTTAAAGATCCACTCTAATATGGACGTGAAGAGAAAATTGGAAGGCAGAGAATAGTGGAGACATAATCATGGACCTGCCAGTAGGCAGTGCATTAAGAGAGAGATACATATCGTGATACATGGCTGGAGCCAGTGGCGAAGTCGTAAAATATTCGACCGCGGATCAGTATGTGCGGGGTTCAAATCCTGGGCTCGCCCGTTAAAGATATCGCTTTCGATTGAGTAAACTGGCGTTAACCTTAGCTGTAACCTTAGCATGAGGCAGTCGGTTCGAATCCTAATCGGATAAATCTTCTGACAGTTTCCTTTTGTGGTACTAGGCGGACGTTAAGACTCTCAGTCTAAATTCGTTAATTGCGATTGAATATTGTGTATTGAAACTTTTTATATGCAAATTGAGTAAGATTGATCTATTGGTATAAGATTTTTCCTAGTATTGAGTTGGAAAAACGCTTTTTATTTTCTTATGATATCATTTAATTATTGGAATAAATGGCAGTTAGACGGAAGCTGCTGGAGAGCACTCAACGACCTTCGTTTGGATGCAGATTAGCATGTTGTGCCGTTGTAAATTATTATAAATTTTTTGCTATCTATTCAATTTGACATATCCGTGTGCTTGTTTTCATTTTGTATGGTATATGTTGTGTTTGGATCTAATAATAAACATATTTCTCTCTTAAAAGGGATTTATTTTTATTTTCTCTCATCTTAAATTTATTAATCATAACGGCACAACATGCAGATTAGCTTGTTGTGCCGTTGCCCTGCCCGGCACTGGGAGTGGAATATTTGTTTAGATGCTTCAGAATCGTCACTAGTCCATTTTCTTATTACGCATGTGGAATGTTCTCGGACTAGAAATGGTACTCTATTTAGTTGTAGGTGGACGTAGCTAGTAGCCATATATATTTGTTGAAGGAGTATAAATTATACGGTATTTTGTCGATCCTGGCTGTATTTCTCTAGTAATTCAATAACATTGGAATAGAAAATTACTAATAAAAGGAAATTAGAACTAGTTATTATAAGTATTAGTTGGGATTAATAAATTTAAAATAAGAGAAAATCAATCTCTGTTAACGCTTATAGTGGCAGGCGACATTAGAATGGTTAATAAAAATGCGAGCTTGCCCTTGCATTCTTTAAAGGCGAATATCGGCTGGTATGATATTCGCTAAGTAATGGCTGAAGTTGTTCAGTCGCGACTTCCCTGACTTTAACAGCGTTCTAGACATGAGACGAGATATTGACGGAATAATCCAAATCGCACTCTTGATTGATTTAATTACATAAGAAATAAAAGGGAAGAACTAAATTGGACTTGTTCAAGGAATATGTTTTGAGGAATTGTATGCTGAAAGGTGAGAGATTTCGAAGATGGAGCTGGGTTGCTTTATTGGTCGTATGGATGTGCTACTTGCTACAAGCATAATTAATTTTTTTTGTAGAGTTCGTTAGTTCCACTTTTTCTTTCCATGGTTGTTATTTGATAGTAATCGTTATATTTTATTGGCGCATCGATTACAGCCGGCGCGGATTTAAGAATAACTTTGCAACACCCTCGGGATTTTTTCCTTCGAAGCTGTCAACATTCGGTCTTCCAAGGCGGTCATCTCCTAAACGAGTACTAACCGGTCGCGACGTAGCTTAGCCTCGTTCAATTGATGCGCATCTAAGCCTAGGGCGATAAATCCCATCCCAAGTGAATGTTCCCATGTTAAGATTTGGTTAAATCATTCTAGAAGATGTTTGGAGAGAAACTTAGTATTCAAAAAATAGAGATCTATATGGAGAGTTAAAGCTCAGGATTTGAACCCCGACATACTGATCCGCGGTCGAATATCTTATCGACATCGCCATTGTCAAATTTATTTTAGATTTCTTGCTAGATAGTATGTCAGTGTCAGAGAGATCATTGGATTTGAACCCTCTCTCTGTTAGTGCAGTGCCTACTGGCAGCCCATGGTAGTATAGTGGAATGAAAGCATTCTGGTCTTTCATTCACTATTATTATTGGTGATTTTCCTATCTTATATCTCGTTATCCTTTGACTGGTTTAATCCGCTCTTATTTACCTTTCCTATTCTACAGTTAATTAATGACACTTAAACCTTGTATCTTTCTTCGTTGGATTATCGATTATATGCTTCATTGACATGTAGTTGTTCGTGGATTCAAATCCAATCGAGTGCGTATGCTCCCGCCTTTCTTCTTGTAGGATACTATATAAACGGCTTCCTACTTATTCTAGTTCTCAAGTACTCTCTTGTAGCTCTAATCCTACGACCAGAATAGTTAAATAGCGCCGAAACACTACAACCTTGCCTTACTCCACGGTCTATTTCACTTCTGTGTGTTCCTGTTGACTCTTGATTACTGCACTTGATTCATGCACAAATTTAGAATTAATCTTAATTCTCTAAAGCCAATTCCTATTCTTTTAAAGATATTCAGCATCGCCATTTATTCTAAGCTTGGTTAACAAAGAACCCACTCTACCCCTATTATTTCTCTTTTATCGCTGCCTTCCCTAAAACCAAAATGTGTCTTGCTTAATGTTATTTCCGCCTTTAATTGAATGCGTTTACTAGTTTTAATAAGATCTTCGACGCGTGAGGTATAATACTGATTGTTTTGTTATCCGGACACTCCACAGCATTGGCTCTTTTGGAAATTGGGATCATCACTGACTTGGTAAAGTCTACTGGCCAAACGCCTGTATTGTACAGTTTCATACATACTTTCACTACTTTGTTGAGTGTCTCTCCCTACAACATTTTTAAAAATTCTGCATTAATATATCTATTCCTGTGGCATTTCTTTTCTTCGTGTTTCCAATAGAAACAAACATTTCATTATTCATTAATTCAGGACCCTTTCATCATTTTCTATTACATTTTCTTCCTCGAGTTCAAAATTAGCCTGACTGAATTTGAACTCTACTACTGGTTAATACTAGTTTTGACTTCTTTTTAAAAGTTGCTGCATATCTAGAAGAGTACAGATATTGATAAGCAGCTAAACATAGAAATATATTCAACCGCTGTACAGTCAGTCATACTTGTCCTGTATGTGTGTGAAGCTTGGAAAACCTGGAAAACTACTAACAAAATAAAGTACAGGAAAACACATGGAACTATTTTTAATTGATAATGCCTGAGGTTAGATATACAAAGACTGCAATTAACTGAAGCCAAATCAAATAAAAGTGGGAGGAAGAATACCTAGGAATACTTAGATCCATAAGGATTTGAGACCACTTAACATTTCAAGTGAAAAGACTGTGGGTTACTGACGATAGAAATGAATGGAGGAATGTTCAAGGAACTTATGATGCTGATGATTAATATTGTGAAATGATATCAACAACAGCTCTGACGTGGTGGCTTTAAAGGTTAATACTTATTTTGTGTTATATTGTTGCAGTTGTACGGAGGATGCGACAAGTACAGAAATTCATTTAAGATTACAGTATCTGATTGCGCGAGAAGTCTTTATGGAGTTACTTGATAGATTGAATCAGTTAAGCGTCAAACCTGACGCCATTATGACTTCCATCAGTGTGACGGCCAAGACAATATCGAACCTACAATCATTTTGCAACATTGTAAAATCCCGTGATGATTTAAAGAAATTTGCATGTGATGAACTTTTGGATTATGTGACAAATTGCTCTAAGTCATTGTGGAGTAGCACATTATTTTGGCTTAAGAAAGTTGTAACGTCACCACTGCTTTGGTACACTCTTGGATATCCCTTTTACAACCTTACGGAGCTTCAGGTATGTAGTTCCTTAATCCAGTAAGAAGTTAACATTATCATTTTATTATTAGTGGCTGTATTTTTATGAGCGACATACAACAATTAGGTAAACAAAATAAATGAGAGACATTTTGGCTAAAGTTTTTGAACTTTTTCTTGGGCCTCCTTATTATTTGACGCTTCTCGTTATCTGCCATCATATCATGTTATTTTGCGATTCAGATATCCATCATTTGAGCGATATTTTATAGTTTATTGAACATATTTAAAGAAATATTTTATTATTTGTTTGTTTTTATCTCCTATGTTACACTGTTATGAGATCTAAGTACCAATTATCTTCGAAAAATTTCCGACGGCATTTATTTAAAGGTGTTCGAGGGTAAATTGACATACGATACGTGTACTCTGTCGTTAATTTCGTATGATGACATTATACAAATACCGTATAAAGTACAATTGTATTAATATATGTTATGCGTGTAGAACCACATTTTTACTATTATGCAAAAAACAATGATAATCTATAACTTTGAATGTGATTTTCCAACTCTGACATACATTTTTAGTTTTTGCCTGTGTATATCTTTCGCCTAAATGATTATGATTGTGTTGCCAATATCTCAACGAATTACCCTGTATTAAAGTAGGAATAATTGATGTTATGAATATATATATATATATATATATATATATATATATATATATATATATATATATATATATATATATATATATATATACACACACATGTATGTAATATATTATTATTATTAATATATTATATAGACTTTTATATATACATATATATATATATAAGTATATTATATATATATATAATATATATACTATATTATATATTATATATATATTATATATATATAAAATATATATGACTTCTCTCTCTCTCTCTCTCTCTCTCTCTCTCTCTATATATATATATATATATATATATATATATATACATTTATATAATATTATATAATATTATATATATATATACATATATCTTGCCTGACTGTTTTTTGATCACCAGACCGGCTCTGTTTAGGATCTTTTATTTCTCTTCAGCACGTGTTTTTTTCCAGATCGTTTGGGGTGAATCGATCTGTAGGGACATATGATGGGGGGACGTCCCTGACATCATCCTTGTATGAGGAAACAGACGTTAAACCTTTATTATTATTATTATTATTATTATTATTATATATATATATAGACTATGTTAACTTTAACGCAAAATCAGTGACAAAATCTCAATGGCCTCACAGCGACGCAGCCGTTCACTGTGCTATCTCACAGGCTAGCTTAAACTGGACAACCCGATTATACAAGTCGATTATCCTTGGTTAAGGTGGCGCCTTGCCGTGCGAAAGGGGGACTGACTGCGCCCTAAATTTATTATTAAAAATATATATCGCTTATTTTAATTTAATTACTATTAATTTATTTTTACTTATTAATTAATTTATTACTTAATTTAATAATTAAAGTTAATTTAATTACTGTTATGTTATTATGGTATTTAATTTTAAATTCAAAGAATATCACTGATATATACGCTAACCGTAGTGAATATCGTCTCCCTTGCAACGTATAAATAATTATAGCTAACTAACAGAGGCTTTCATCACTAAATTCAATTTACCCAAGGGCCCATTAAATCAAATCCAGAGGTGAAAGTAGCGCATCCATAACAAGTAGCACCATGTTATATTTATTTTAAGATAAATAGGCAAGACAGGGAAAGAAGTGCGAGGGAATTATTATGATAGAAAGATATGCAATCAGTTAATAAAGATATAGAACGCTAGGAGAATACCAAGGAGATATGGGAGATAAATAGAGGAAGAGACCGAGATAGCAGAGATATTACGCAGTATCAGACTCACACAGATGTTCCATTTTAGACTCTTTTTATTATCAAAGTTCACATTCAAAGTACGCAAGATTAATACCAACGGTAACGACTTGTCAGTCTCCACTAAGTTATAGATTACTTGAACCCCCCAATTAAATGCTCCCTGGTAGCCAGCGTGACCCGCAATCAGTTCAGATGAAAGCCTCGATTACAATAATAACCTACATTGCAATAGCATTAAATTAAAGCACAGAATATAAAGTTAAGCCCTACAAATTTGTGACCGAATACAAAAACTGTACAAATGGAGGTTACCTTACGACTCCGTCAGATCTTGGCGAGATAGTTGAAACTTATGAATCTCACGAGACTAACATATACATGACTGTTCACAACACCTCCTAAAGGGTAAACTGCCCACTGCTAAATCGTAACACTGTCTGTCCCTCAAGGTAAACTAACTATATCAGCCTATCCTAACATCCATGGTTCACTGGTCACACGTGAATAATATATATATATATATATATATATATATATATATATATATATATATTTATATATCTATATATACATATACGTGTATGTATATAGTATATACATGACTTCTCTAGTAGGAATATGTTGGTTACTCTTGCCACTTAACGGAACAGAGATATACAGTAGTTATGTATCAAGCGCTTGTATGTAAACGAATTTAATTGATTATATTGTTTCCAAATGTACTGCAGACTCGCTTCTGAAGTAATTTTTGTATGAGTTGGTGGATATCAAAGCTGACCTATTTTTTAGTTTTATTAAGCTATGATAATACTATGTGTGCAGATATATATGAACTTGTTCGAGATACAGTTTACGGATTCCGCAATATCTGAAAATTGGCATTCACTAATATTCAATTTCATTTCTGAGCGTCTTCAGCAGGTATACTGTATAAAGTTCAACATTCATGCAATTTAAACAAAATACCTTCATTAAATTTTAGTTGCTCTTAGTTAATCTTAGTTACTGATGAAGATTACTGATATACGTAGCCACGTTTAATATGCAATTATGAAGAGTAGTCGCTATTTTATTTAAATTTAATAAATTGTAAATATTTGTAGGTAGGATTCCAGCCCATTATTAGGCAATATAATTGGATTGACCTATATTGAATTGAAACTTTGTGTTTCTCTTTACTTTTTGTTTTAGAGTATATCCATTATTTTTATATCCAATTAGTTTCAAAGCGAATACATGTAAGTTGTGATGAGAAATTCGCCTACAAAATTTTGCAATCTGATCTGCAGGACAGGTAGTCTACTATATAGTAGAATGCTGGTCTAAGCTGACGTCATCCGCCAGGAAATTACTGGCGAAACCTTGTTTCGAGCATACGAGCCAAAATACTTGTTGCTTATAGTTTGTTATGGCATGATATGCCACCTCAGTTTCTTCAAATGGTCTGCCATGCAATCTTGCTGCAATCTGTTTTCAATTGAGGAGTTAAATTAAAGTATATAGGCAATTTTAAATTTGTAACTCAATAAATATTCACAGACCTTCCTTCTGAATAGGTTACGTAGGAATATTAAAGATTGGCAGAGTTTATCTATTTTGGTCACTCTATCTCAATCTTCTTTTTCCAGGATATAATGTTTTGTAGTTTATAATAATATTATTTCAGTTTACTATATTTCAGCCAATATCACTAGAATAAGTTATCCTGCTCTATATTCGGAACTCTGAAAACCATCAAATTGCTTGAGATTTTATTGTGTTCAAGTCCTAAAGATAGTCTGATTAATAATTATGTATAATCATTTTCTTTGCTTAATCTAATTTTGTTTTTATGAACGTGTTGCTTGTTATTTTAAAGCACACTCGCTAATGAGTCACTATCTAGATTTATATTATATTTACTGTTTTCCTAGGCTCGCTCGTAACTAATAATCGCTTTCGATAGATGAAATTGACTAAATTGGCTTTAAAGATTTGACAGCTTTTTTGTTTTACACTAATTATTTCAGCTTTCTGAAGAACAGCGAGTTAACATATTTTGTATAGTTGACTTCGAGAAGCTCTCATCACATGTGGAGAACTGTTTCAGTGCTGCGGCTTTTAGCGTTCTAGAGTCATCTGCCGTGGTATTTTATTTCTTGTTGGATATAAATGTGTGGTTTTTGAAATGTTGTATTTTCGTTGAATTATTATGTATTTTAAAGTGATTTTTATTATTTTATCTATATCTAATATTGTTCATTAAAAATCGTAGATATCGGTGGTAAATACTGGCTATGGCAACTAGAAGCGATGTTTAAACTGATTAGGGGGGATCTATGTTTGAATCTGATCGACCTAATTACTACTGTGTAAATTGTTGAAACGTGGCCACGGTATACAACAATTGACGCACTCGAAACTATTCTAGAAGCACATTTTAGAATGCTTAAATGGAATAGGATCGGTCATAGGCTATTAATAAATAACACAAACGCTCTATTTAACGTTAATATGTAGGACAGAAAAATATGATTTTGCGAAAAAATGTAAATATATTGGGACTAATAGCCAGAAAGTTATAGTCGACGAATGAGAAAGCTATATTTAGCATTGTGACGCTGCTATAAAATTTAAACATGTAAAAAGCTGGTAAAGCTAAGGTTAATGTCAGTTACCTCACTCGAAAGCGATGTCAGTGACGGGCGAGCCCAGGATTTGAACCCGCACCTACTGATCCGCGGTCGAGTATCTTACCGACTCCGCCAGTTTATGTAGATTCAAATGTAAGGGTCATATGAATTTAAGATGGTAGTGAACAAATGACAGAGCCGTAATTATCGTAACTATTAAAAATATACAGGGGGCCTAATCGCCAGAAAGTTATAGTTGACAAATGTGAGCTGTATTTAGCGTTATGACTCTAAATACAGCTCACTGCTATAAAATTATACAGCTATAAAATTTCAATATCTACTGGCCAATTATCAATTTAAATTGATAGTGAACAAATAACGAGCTGGAATTAGCGTTAACTATTAAGGAATTTCCCCGTGTTGTGCTCGGGTGTTGTTGGACCACTGCAGAATTGGGCAACCGCAAACAATCTGCCGCATGTACGTAAGAGGCGACTAAAGGCAGGAGCTGAGGATGGCAAGAGGGGACCCACCTCACCATGAAATATTTTCCCCCAGGATTAAATGGTAATTAATCCACCTAACTGAGGAAGGCAATGGGAAACCACCTCAGAAGCCATATTTTTCCCAAGCTATAGGCTACATAAGGTATGGATAAGGCATAGACTTTGTGAAGGGATTAACTAAGCAGTGCTGTTATGGAGCGAGAAAACAGACTTTGAGTATGAATATGTACATTGAACCTGCCACTTGGCAGTGCACT
>CAJHZI010000459.1:0-65000 GCA_905160935.1 Enchytraeus crypticus
TTTTGTGCGTGGAACACAAAGAGGTCCAGCAGCCGTGACGAGTGGCTTAGAGAACCTGTAGAACTAGTCAACTCTTTGACGTAGTTAAGAAGTGCAGCCTAATAGCAAGCCCCTTAACACTGAATCCAGTATATGTCCTAACAAATGTTAAGAGGCTTTAATTTATTATAATATATATATATATATATATATATATATATATAATATATATATAATATATGTATATATATTTACATGTATATATATATATATATTTTTTATTTATTTATTTATATATTCTTTATTAGCCAAACAATTGGCAGTATTACAAGAAAGGAAAATAAGACAACATAAAAATACAAACTGAATTAGCTAACAAAAGAAATATAATAAAAATAATAATAAAGGTTTAACGTCCGTTTCCTCATACATGGATGATGTCAGGGACGTTCCCTATCACATGTCATTACAAATCGATTCACACCAAACTAACTGAAAAAGCACGTGCAGAAGAGAAATAAAAGATCCTAAACAGTGCCGGTCCGGTGATCAAAAAAACAGTCAGGCAAGATGAAATAAAATCTATGGTGGGAAGAGATGTGTTTTCAACTTGCAACGGAAAGTGGAAGCAGTAGAACATGAGTGATATAAAGAATAAGATGCACCCGTGAATTAACTATGCGGTCATTTTGCTACATATACTAGAAACATCATAGCGGCAAAATACTTTCAAAATATATCCAAAATTATATATATATATTATAATATATTAAAACCGCTCTAAGTAAATTTAACTTTTAATAACGTTAAATGTTGCTTAATTGAAAATCTGCGTACTTTTACAATTTCCTCAGCTGTGTCCGGAACATTGGAGAAAAGACCAACCGTTTACTTCAAGTGTCGTAAGGGGCGACTAAGGCAGAACTAAGAAAGGCAGTGAGAAACCTCCTCAGAAGCCATATTTTCACCCACATATATGCTATATAAGGTATGAGTAAGACAGAGTCTTCTGTGAAAGGATAAGCTTTGTGATCTATGTAAAGCTATTTATGGAGTTTGAAAGAAGACTCTGACTATCAATTTCAGTCATTGTTGCAATAATTAACTTCTTCTAGTGCACTGCCTAACGGCAGGTTCATAGCATAAAACTCTTTCAACCAATTCTATCATCAGCCCTTCGTTTCACCTCTATATACGAATTTGTTATCAGAGCATCCAACATCCCGTGTCTCGGTCTTCCTCTAACAATTTTACATTGCATTCTTTCTTCAATTACATCCTTGGAGAACCATGATCATTTATTTGTAACTTAATCCAAATATACACAAGGTGCGTACAACGGGACAAAATACAAATAAAGCGGCCGTCAGAAAGAGCATAATTGAGCTCTATCTAGCCGACTACCTTAGAATACCATAATCCTAATAAGTTGTCCTATCCTGCGTTTCTTTCAATGTCTTAACACATTTATTAACTGTCTAGAGGTACCGACTCTTTCAAGAATTTATGTCCCTGTGGTAACAGAAGATAGGTCATTGAGAGAGTTACTGCAGGTAAAACACCGTGTGGTAACAGTAGTAGTAGTACATATGTGTATTTAAAAGTCTTCAAACTGCGTATAACAGTACAAGAGTATATATATATACTAGTAATATGATATATACATATATATATATATATATATATATATATATATATTTATATATATATATATCACAGTGCAACGGCCCGTATTGTCTGCATTACTATGATGTATTATATACATGTATACACATATAGATAAGTCTCATAAAAAAATAAAAGTCTATGCCGTTTCTCTAATGAAAAGATGTTTTTGATGTGGTTGTTATCATACATGTTTTCCTAACGCTACTATTTAATCGCCATTGTAAAGGTTCAACGTACATAACCCAAAACAGGATCAGCCGAAATATTTCACTTCACAATCGTGAATATTTCGGCAGAATAAAACCTACCAGTCGGCCGAATCTCAGAGTTACTTTAAAGAATCTCTGCGATACTCTTTTCAACAATAGATCGTAACTCTGCATACGCTGGTTTATCGAGAAATTAGTATTATAGAAGAAAAGTTGCCATTTACATGCGTAGTCTAGATTACAGTAATCCTAACAACACTGAAAATAGTTTCTCCACTCAAAAATGTGATTATTTCAGTCTTCTATTGCACTGCCTAACGGCAGGTCCATGGTATAATCTTCCAACTAATTCTATCATCAGCCTTCCTTTTCAACTCCATGTATGAATTGGTTTAATAATTGTTTTAATCAGGAATAATGTGAAATTAAAACTAAATGCTATTTTTTTATCTTTTTTACATAACCAGGTTTACTGTGGCTACATAATTCTAGAGCGGTTTTTGAACGATGTCACATTGTCTTAAGAAGAGTTAGGCTACGGTGTTGCTAAATAGCACACCAATCTATGCGAAGATTCTATTTGCAATAAATAGAAACATACACGTAAAGCTAAAGCTAAGTTTAACGCCAGTTTCCTCACTAGAAAGCGATGTCAGTGACGAGAGAGTCCAGGATTTGAACCCCGCATTTACTGATACACGGTCGAGTATCTTATCGAATTCGTCACTGGCTCCAGCCAATACGTGTTACGTACGTCCACTTACAGACAGGAGGGATCATAAATCGACTAATTCAAACTAGTTACAATCAGTTTTCTGTTGCGACAGTTTGGTACAACTCAATTGGTAACAGAAGTTCAATTAAACTCCAAGAGATCATTACGACCATAGTAGTAGACGTGAATCTTATATCACCCTGCTCTGCTTTGCATTAGTAATGTTTGATCCTAGTATTTCAAAATTCAATTTTATTTTTTGTATTTAATGTTATATTTCCTGCGCTCACCCGTAACTGACATCGCTTTCGAGTGAGAAAACTGACGTTAACATTGGCTTTAAAATTCAATCATCTAAATTTGCATTTTACAATATTAAAATACTGTATCAAGTAGTGTTTCGTATACCTTGAATAGAAGAGTCATTAAAAGTTGAGACAGACGAATAAACAAGTATATTTATTTATGAGGCAAATTAGTTGTCCTATTTTAGAGTTGTTTTGAATGTTCAATAAGAAAGTTTTCTTTACAACCAATAACACAATAAAGCAGACGTAAAAAATAGTTCCACGTTTGTAGTCAAATGTAATTGACTATCAACTATTAGAATGGCAAACCATTTTACTGATTTCATCAATTGACCCATAAAGACCGAGCTATCGACAATAGAGCTACGGTAACACGTCACCATAACAAAAGGCAGGAATACAACAATTATTAGATGCAACACAGTCGTAGAAATAACAACAAATGACTACAAATGTATAAAGAATTCAGATAAATCTATACACCGTCGATTTGAATATTTATAAAGTTGCAGGACTTGCACGATATGTAGCTTAGAACGACTCTAGCTATGATTTTCTAAGGATTTATTGTAGAAATACATTTAATTGTTGACTATGGATTGATTATAATCGCGGTAATCCCTAAGAAATATTTGGGATAACCGCGTTAAGTTAGATTCAAATTACTTCATTTAACTTAGGAGTAATGGACGAATGAATGAAAGCATAAAATGTTATACTACAAGTCTACAAACAATTGTAATTTTCAATATCGTGAAAAAGCTGATCGCGAAAAAGTTAATAAAAATCAGCCATTACTTAATTTTAAAAGACTTTTAAGTCGCCTAGAAAAATATTTTAATTATTTGGCCATTAATATATAGGGGGCAGGGTTGAATTGAGGGGAAACCGGAGATTTTCCCCTTGACTGGTTTCAACTTCCCCTCAACTGGTTTGAAATTAATTATAATTAAACTTCTCCCTCAGGTGGCCCTTCTATGTACATCTATGCTATATTATTTATTCACTGCCATCATAACATTTATCTTATTATCTACTCCAACTATGATTTGATTCATCCTATACATTGTATTTATTATCTATAAATTATTTAGTATCTATAATGATATTATCCTAGTAAATTATTTATATCTATCATTATTTATTATCTATAAATTTGTATTAGTCGTAATTATTATTATCTATACGTTTATTTCAAAATTTATCTTAATTAGTTATTATCTATAACTTCTTTTATTTATCTATAATTATTTTAGTTATCTATAAATTATTATTATCTTTAAATTATTTATTATCTATAAATTATTTATTGTGCGTTAAATACTTTGTATATCTATAAATCTTTTATTATCTATAAATTATTTATTTATCTATTCATTGGTTATATCATTAGTTATTATCTATAATTCATTCTCCATTAGCATATAATTCAGTTTCTCATCATCCATTTCAGTGTATAAGCATTCATTCTTCTCTACTTCAAATTATTATTTATCTATAAGTATTTATGTTTTTACCCTTTTAATTACAGAAATATTTAGTATCTTATAATTATTTATTATCTATAAATTTATTTATTATCTGTATAGAAGTTAGTTATTACGTCTATAAAATAATTTATTATCTATTCAAATTATTTATTGCTAATATAACATTATTTATTATCTCTAAATTAGTTTACTATCTTAAACGTCTATTACTATAAATAGTTATTATCTATAAATTATTATTATCTAAATTATATTATACTATAAGATTAATTTATTATCTATCATATTATTTATTCTAAAATTATTTATTATCTATAAATTATTCACCATTTATCTTAATTATTTTTATTCTATAATTCTTTCTTATCTATAAACTTATCCACAATTTCTATACCTTCTTATGATACTAATAAATTTTTATTATCTATAAATTATTTATTATCTATAAATTATTTATTATCTATAAATTATTTATTATCTATAAATTATTTATTTATTGACTATCCATCCCCTTCATTTTTTCAGTTCAGTATGCTATCTAATGCTATCAATTTGAAGATATTATTTAAACATTGATCAGCTTCTGGGAGACTTCGCCCCTCAGACCCCCTACAAGAGCTTCACCCTGGACCCCCCGGGAGCCAAAAGTCTCTCCAACCCCCTCATTCTGGCTCACGCGTGATTTCGATTCCATTCTGGTCATATTAACCCCTCTTCCTCCCAATGACCTCTACATCAAATCCATCAATGGGGAGTCGCTCAAAAGTAAAATGGAGAGTGGTAGGCAAATAGGTTTAATAAGTCTCAGAAACACGGCTATAACCAATGAAATAATGGTCTGAATATTTTGACCCTACCCTAAAGTCCTGGCGACACCAGTGCCTCCAGTAGTGTAACAGGTGGGTATGGTAAACCTGTGGCGATGACGGTAAGGTTTCTCGACCGCGGATCAGTGTGTGCGGGGTTCAAATCCTGGGCTCGCCCGTCGCTGACATCGCTTTCGAGTGATGATGAAACTGACGTTAATATTAGCTTTACCAGGTTTTTACCTCGATGCTAAAACAGCCCCAAGGATTTGGCCTCCCTGGTTTTAGTTGTATGGGCGTCATTGTTCAAGGGATATTGAGATTTATCGGATCGGGAGTGAAGTTATAGAATAAAGATCTGTCAGAAAAAGTTACTTCTTATTCAATCACCAGATGGCAATATTATATATAAGAGAAAGGCGAAGGAGAGACTGTAGTTCCAGAATTCCACTGTGTTTTCTGTCACATGATATACTCTCAACAATATATCTGATCAACAATACAAATTAGTGCTTCAACAATACATCAACAATATATTCAACATTAACAATACAAATTAGTGCTTCAACAATACATTCAGTAACTGACTGACCACACAAACTAGTGTTTCTTCAATACTTCCGATCAACATTGCAAACTAGTGCTTCTACAACTTTATAGTCTACTTCTGCGTCCATTAATTTTATCTCTTGCAAAAGAAAGTTTTACTCTTATAATTTTCTTTTTGTCATTTTTTTATATATTTCCCCTTGTTGTGTCCTGGTTGTTGGAAGAATTGGCCAACCGGTGACTGCACGTGTCGTAGAAGGCGATTAAAGCACTAAGATCCATACCAGCGTCAGAAAGGACATTCGTTTGGTGAGCGCCTAGGCTCCAGAAATTGTTATAAAAATTTAAACCATTAGAAAAGTCTCAAATAGGAGATCGACCGATGGTGTGATGTAGGACAGAGAGGATTTGAAACAGTCTATTCATATCCCAACCCTAGTTAAACTGTGACTCTAGGGAAGAAGAAGATGATGATGATGATGATGATGTCATTTTTCAATATATTCGCTATCGAGCTGTAGCCACACGAGAACGGTTTTCGTAGGTTCATTCTCAAGAATCCAGAACTCAAAACCCGTAACAATACAAGCAGAATCATCAACACTACCATCACCATCATCATCATCATTACCACGGCTTTGTTTGCGTGCACAACTTTCAACAATTCAGTAACTTCAGTTACTCTATGACGTCATGTAGAATTAAAGGGACTCGTTGCTATAATTAGCGCAGGTTGAAATCGTTGTTTTGAAAGAAGAATCTTTGAGATAATTGACGGGTTATTATAGACATGAGCTGGGTGCAGTATTGACGCCATTGTAACGATTACCTGGACTACCAGCGATTCTTCTTTATTCTCTTTTCTATGTTGCTAATAATATCACTGCAGGAACACTGGACCTGTTGCAAATTGTATTTTTATAGGGAAATATAAAGTACCTTAAACTGTTGTATTTTGAATTGCTTGCAAATTAAAAATCTTTCTTATTATATACTACATAATCAATTTTACTACGATATAATTCAATTTTATTTAATCTACTCAGAAAGAAATTATGCATATTTCATCACGACATATAATAGACATACAGTATATATATATATATATATATATATATATATATATATATATATAAGAGAGAAAACAATATCAAGTAAAACAGAGCATCGACTCTACAATTAACCCTTAATTGTTTAATTATGAAATAATGTTTAGAAAATGAAATGAAATTCTGCCGGTTGAAAATCATCATAACTGGACTAGGATATTTTAAAATTGTTTCGCCAGGAGGTGTGGACACACAAGTGTGTGTAGAAATAAACAGAGAGAATAATCCACTTCTTCTTCTTCTCCATAACGCATGTCGCACTCGTTCAACCAATCGGCTAACTGTGAGGTCCAATGTCACTAAAGCACGGCGTTTGCTTTCATTTTCACTCTCCGTAGCGAGCACTCCATAGATCAAATGGCTAATCCTTTCACAAAGGACAGCCTTTTCCACTGTGCCTTGTGCCACTGTGCCTTGTGCCACTGTGCCTTGAGTCACTGTGCCTTGTGTCACTGTGCCTTTTCCACTGTGCCCTGTGTCACTGTGCCTTGTGCCACTGTGCCTTTTGCCACTGTGACTTGTGCCACTGTGCCTTGTGCCACTGTGCCTTGAGTCACTGTGCCTTGTGTCACTGTGCCTTTTCCACTGTGCCTTGTGTCACTGTGACTTGTGCCACGGTGCTTTGTGTCACTGTGCCTTGTGCCACTGTGCCTTGTGCCACTGTGACTTGTGCCACTGTGCTTTGTGTCACTGTGCTGTTTTATACTTCTCTGTAACGCTGTATCTTTCTTGTCTGTCACACTGTGCCATTATGTTCTGTGGAACTGTGCCACTATGCTCTGTGGAACTGTGCCACTATTTCCAGGACTTGTGTAGCCTATATAGTGGGAAAAGTATAATTTCTGAGATGATTTACCGTTACCTTCCACAGTTTTTCTTTAATGGTGATATGACAGTTGCAGTTAACGGTTTATCTATTCTTCAGTGCAAGCAGATTAATCAGCGAATCATTCAATTAATCGGGCTGAACTCTACAGAAATAGGCATACATAAAAAAATTTACAAATAACCTCCCAAATCAACATTTGATCTTAGGAGGTGGAAGGCACCTTTACGAAGAAAGGAACTGGAAATATAATCCGAATCATTATTCCATTATTTCAACGACACCGTGGGATGAAAAAATGCAAGAAATTGCAATGGGAATAAAATTACTCTGCTTGTCCACATCGACAGTGTTTTAATGAGCATATGATGAAAGGTTATTGGCTATTTGTATTATTACATAATCATGCCAGCTTTTAAAATATGCGAATATTTGTTCAGCTATCTATTTAGGATTAGTACTACTATGCGCATTGATTAATGTTATTTCCTCAATAATAGCATTTTTAATTTTTAAACCTTACGTAAACTCATTTCAATTAATTATTAACGAAAAATCTAAGAATAAATTGAAAAATTACCTACTAAATGACTTAATACTAGTGCGCTCTTGTAATAACCTTCAGATTTTTCTGAAAATTCTTCTAAGTTTTGTCGACGACAAGAACTTATCGATTTCATGTAGTGGTGTTTACCAAGCCCCCACGTCTCAAAATATCGGCATTCCTGTCTCCAAGAAAATTCTCTATGGAGATACTCTGCTTGAAGTCTGGCACAATCTTCACTTTACAGAATTCAGGCTAATAGTAGTACCATTAATCAACAATTATACACCAGAGGGGGTGTTGTAAAATCTAAAGAAAGATCTTGCTATGTATTTCTATATTCGGAGGTTTTGAAATGATCCGTGTGAGAATAATGCGGGAGTTTAACAATTGACAATTAGACGTTGTAATAATTGAAATTCTTACGCTCAACCTGTCTGCCTGTCTGTCTGTCTGTCTGTCTGCGTGTCTGTCTATATACCTGTCTGTCAGACTGCCTGTCAGCCTGTCAGCCTGTCAGACTGTCTGTCTGTCTGTCTGTCTGTCTGTCTGTCTGTCTGTCCTTGGCTCTCCCGTCACTGATATCGCTTTCGAGTGAGGAAACTGACATTTACACTAGATTTTCCAACTTTATAACTGCAAAAGCTAATTCTATATCGTAGAAATTATTCTTTTTAAATAGAATGTATTTCCAAGTAATACTAAATTTCTCTCTCCAGTGTTTTGCCACGTATAGCAGATCCAAGGCATATTTTTCAACAGATATTCGTCTTTCTAGCACCAGTGAGAACTCCAGCGATCAACGAGTGAACTCTCAAAACACTCTGCCCATCCACCTCTTTTTGTAACTCTTCTGTCTCTCTTAGTGCACTGCCTACTGGCAGGTCCATGGTATATAACGCCTCCACTCTTCTCTGTCTTCCGCTTTCCACTTCCTGTAGCTCATGTTTTGTGAATGATCTGACCTCTGAGAAGGTGTCCTTGGCCTTCTTAAAGTCTTCATTTGTCGCCTGGAACTCAAAATGAAGTTTACGGTTGGTCTAATCTTCCGTGGCCCAGACACAACAAGAGCAAATTTTAAATAGTTCAATACGCTTGCCAAAAAGCCACATAATGGTGTTGGTCACTGAATGGTGCTAGTTAAAGAATGGTGCCAGTCACTTAATGGTGCTAGTAATAAAATGGTGCTAATTTCAGAATTGTGCTAGTCATAGACTGGTGCTAGTCACTGAATGGTGCCAGTTACTGAATGGTTCTAGTCACTGAATGGTGCTAGTCACTGAATGGTTCTAGTCACTGAATGGTGCTAGTCATAGAATGGTGCCAGTCACTGAATGGTGCCAGTCACTGAATGGTGCCAGTCACTGAATGGTGCTAGTCATAGACTGGTGCTAGTCAGTGAATAGTGCTAATCACTGAATGGTGCTAGTTTTTTAAGAAATTTTACTTTGGTTTTAATGTTTCAATAGCTACAATGGAGTCTGTTTTGATGTAGATATGCATTTCCAACGGGGGCAAATAATTGACTCGAACACTTCAATAGCTTTAATTATCGTGTTATTGAATACATGTTTAATATTGAAGAGTTATCGAACTTAAACGATGCATTAAATTGTGGATAGTTTAATATCACGTAAGTGCTCCGATCCAAGTAATAAGTTGAATATCACCAGCTGCTCTTCAAATTACTCTGAGGAAATAATTGTCTACAAATTTGAAAATTATCTTCCGTAAATAACATAACTATGACTGAGTGCTTTGATTTCTGGTTTACTAAAATATATCTCATTTTCATAACGTAAAATGTGGATTATTCCATTCAGAATTCCTTGATTTATTGTTGCAAAATTTTGATCAGTTTATGATGAGTACACTTTGTATTTGATACAGAGAGCCTCCTGTGGTGATTTAAAACAATTTGAGAATTTTATTAAAATTGAAAACTTTCTGAATAATAGTAAAATAGAAATTTTTCATTGATTTGGTAATTAAATGACATTAAAGGGTTACCTATAATTTCTGACCAATCTTCACAAGCTGTGAGCATCATTGATTAATGTGACCCAATTTCTACAATAGGGCCTAATTATTTCTGAACTTTACTTGAATTTTGGTACAATTTTGTCTGCGAATAACAAATAATTAATTTTGGTCGCAAAGAATTGGAGTATGCTACAGTTTCTCGGTGAAAACGTTTATGGCAGAACTATAAACTACTAGAAATATTCAGAGTATTTAATATCGATTAATTTAAGAAGTTTATGCTAACCGTTTTCTTAAATTTTTTCAAAAGAATTCTTCTACTTTAATCTATAGATAAATTCAAATAAAATAGTAAACAAAAATCAACCTGCTTTGAATAGAGAAAAGTTAGTAAGAAGTCATGTCTATTTTGAAAAGTATTTTATCGGCAAAAATATTAAGGTTACTATAATTTATTAGCAGCAATTTATTTTAATATTTAATTTTAAAACGGAAAAATATTTGTTTAAAAACCAATGAACCAGTAGCCCATTCTCTTAGTGTTTTAATGAAAATACAACTATCCGTGGTAAGAATATCAATAACTTTACATCGATCATATCTTTTAGAACCTCTCTCTCTCACTCTCTCTCTCTCTCTCACTCTCTCTCTCTCTCTCTCAAACACGCACATTCCCAATGTCTCTCTCCCTCTCTACTTGACTCTCTCTATGTCTCTCTCTCTCTCTCTCTCTCTCAGTTTTCTGCCTAGTAGCAGGTCCAATGTACATATTTTACCACAGAGTCTACTTTATTGCTCCGTGCAGAGCAACCAATGGATCAACAAGTTAATTCCATCACTAAAGGTTCTGCTTTGCCTACATCTTTTCTATTCATAGCTTATAGGAAAAATATGGCTTCTGATGTGGTTTCCCGTTGTCTTTCTAAATTGTTACGTTATCACCTCTTATGACACGTGCATTTAACGGTTGATCTATTTTTCTGTATCCAGATACAACATTGTATAACTTAGCTACTGTTAAGGACGACAAGGTCGCTTTGTTATAGCGAAACAGGATTTTCCGCCTTTGACATATGTTACAGCGTCATTTTGGTTTTAAATGGATCGAGAAAGTGAAACAATTCAAAAGAATAAAGCTCTCTCTTAGTGCATTGCCTACTGGCAGGTTCATTGTAACGCCTCCACTCCTCGTTGTCTATAAAGAATAAAGCATCCAGCAGTAAAATGAATGATCATCTGAACTTTCAGACTGAAAGAATAATCATAACTTCTCCTAAGTGCAGAACTCTAACTTATGTATTCTCACAATGGCCTCTAGTGCGCTGCTCCATAGCACTGAATTCTACTCCACTGATGGAAATTGAATAGATTGCCGAAGTGGACGATGCAAACAGAGCGGAATTGGATCGTGACCTCTATACAGATATCATTCAATTCTCAAACAGTTTCCTCCGGAACCATTTCCCAATCCTGTGTCATTCCCGGACACAATATGATCATTTGATCCCGGGGTCAAGGGTTAAAATGTCACAGTGTGATAGAACATAGTGGCACAGTGTAATAGAGCATAGTGGCATAGTGTGATAAAACATACTGGCATAGTGTGATAAGACATAGTGGTACTGTGTTATAGAGCATAGTGACATAGTATGATAGAACATAGTTGTACAGTGTGATAGAACATAGTGGTACAGTGTGATAGAACATAGTGGCATAGTGTGATAGAACATAGTGGTACAGTGTGATAGAACATAGTGGTACAGTGTGATAGAACATAGTGGTACAGTGTGATAGAACATAGTGGTACAGTGTGATAGAACATAGTGGCACACTGCGACGGCAAATATATACAGCGTTACAGAGATGTGTCAAATAGCACAGTGGCAAATATATACAGCGTTACAGAGATGTGTCAAATAGCACAGTGGCACAAGTCACAGTGGCACAAGTCACAGTAGCACAAGGCACAGTGACACAAGGCACAGTGGCACAAGGCACAGTGACATAAGTCACAATGGCACAAGTCACAATGGCACAAGGCACAGTGACACAAGGCACAGTGGCACAAGGCACAGTTCCTAAAATCAACGTACTCAATACCAAGGGTACAGAGTCGAGACTACCGAGGACATGCGCAATGTTATTTTAACGACACAGCAACACGCCATCGTGTTATCAAGAAATGTTACACTGGAAGATCCATCAATACAAAACAAAATGAAGAATCGATCAGTGACAGATTCGACAGGAAATATTTCAATATGGAGGAGAGGTATGGGATATGATCACAATGAGTGTGTGTGTGACAGGCTCGATTAAGAGTTGAACAGCGCACTGGTGTGTACAGCTGTAAGACCTACATGTATGATAGGTGGGAGAGGTAGAATATAAGTGATCGTTGTAGGAGGGTAGAATATAAGTGATCGTTGTAGGAGGGTAGAATATAAGTGATCGTTGTAGGAGGGTAGAATATAAGTGATCGTTGTAAGAGGGTAGAATATAAGTGATCGGTGACGGAGGTGTGATAGGTGTGAGCGGGGTTTAAGACGGGGTTAAGACCTGTGCTATGTGTGTGGGCATGGCTTAATTCCTGTACTCTGTGTGTGGGCGGGGTTTATGACCTGTACTCTGTGTCTGGGCGGGGTTTAAGACCTGTGCTCTGTGTGTGGGCGAGGTTTAAGACATGTGCTCTGTATGTGGTCGGAGTTTAAGACGTGTGCTCTGTGTGGGCGAGAAAAACTGAAAACTACCTCAGAAACCTTTTAACCTAAGCGAAATCTTCTGTTTTATTTAATAAATACGTTCCTATAATATGTCCGTATAATAAATAGGACGTCCCGGACAGCATCCTTCGATGAGGAAATGGACGTTAAGCCTTTATTATTATTATTATTAAAACCAAAGCTACTTATTCAATTTATTGCTGGCAGACAAGGAGCTGCTTATTAAGATTAAAATGTGAGCAATAATTTGAGCCTCAGATCTGTCAGTTTGCAAAACTACTAATGAGAATAACAATAATAATAATAATAATAGTAATAATAATAATAGTAATAATAATAATAATAATAATAACAATTAGAGTGCTACAGTCATCAATGACAACATCGAGAAATATTGAGATAAAATAAAGCCGGCGAGCAAAAAGAAGGTCCAAAAACGGTGCAAATTCCAAAATTCAGAAAATCAGTCCAATATAGAAGAGACTAAATTGAAAGGAATTGCTTTTTCACACACTGTGTACCTTTAAATTTTTACATTGACTTTGCGATCAATACCGTAAAAAATTTAAAGTTAAATAAATGGAAAACTTCTTATAAAATTTTAACATTGCACCGAATTCAAGACACGACTTTTGACTCGTTCGTACTTTATCTTTTTAACAGAAAATAGAAGAATTTTTAACGGAAAAATATTTGAAATTTCTTTCACTTCTTTTCGGTAGAAAAAAATTAATGAGAACCTGCTAATCTATGTGCACATATGGTACATAGTATTATTAATAATACTATACAATATCTATAACTTCAATATCTAATAAGTACTATAGTATTAATTTAATAATTATGACATTTATTGATGTGATTTTGATACTTTTATCATAATTATTTAGAAATAATTGAATTGTTCAGTAGAGGCGAATTTTAACCTGTTAAATGTAGGCTTATACCATCAGGTTTTTTTGCAGAATTTCAAGTTCAATATAGACCTACATATACATTCTCCCTGTGTGCGTTCATTATTGTTTCAAGAAGTAGTTAAGCAAAGAGCCCCTGCATTGGCTCCATATTTAAGAAATATTTCTGTAGTTAATCTATTACAAATGTAGCTTCTGGGGTTCTGCCCCATTACTTTTTCTTTATGTTCTGCATTAGTAACCTCTTTTGATACGAGTGTTATACGGTGGGTCTATTCTGCGGAGGCATAATAACGGTAACAGAAAATAGAAAAGATTTATGCAGAATCAGGCGCGCTGGATGTCTAAGAATTATGACATCGATCAATTAGACGACGATGTGATCTATACAATCTCTGTTTGATCACGAGTGATACAAGGTCTCTATATCAATTTTCTCTCTCTTTCTCTCTCTCTCTCTCTCTCTCTGTCTCTCTGTTTTTTCTCTCTCTCGCTCTCTCTTTCTCTCTCGATCTTCAATTTAAGTTCTCTATCCCTCTTTCTGTATCTAGCTCTTCAATAATCTTCTCTTCTCTTCTCTCTCTCTCTCTCTCTCTCTGTCTCTCTCTTTTATCTCTCTTTCGAATTTCCAATCTCCCTCTGACAAAATCTTTCTCAAATTTTCTCCAATTTCTCTTCTGGAAATAGCAGCCCTGATTGTTTACAAGGCTGCTCTTGGCACAGTATTACACTATTGTTTAATGTGTAACAAAGATGCTGTAAGAGATTAAGAGATGCTGTATAAGATCAAGTGCAGAGACAACGTGTTAACAACATCCTTTGTTTACATTTATAGATCGATTGACGTCCCTGACATTACCATATGGCAAGGGACTGGACGTTAAATTCTTATCGATTGATTGATCCTATTCTCATTAAAGCCGTCTCTATTTAGGTCTACCAATTTCATTAGTTTGTGTCATATCTCCTATAAAACTCAATAAATGAATTAAGACTTTCAAGCGTATTTTTTAAATAAATGTTTTTAAACGTATTTCGAATTTAAGCACAGAAATCTTTAGCACTAGAAGTGTATTCAAAACGTCCACTACACAAGACGCCATGTCTCCAGAGATCTTAGTGTCTGCCAGTGATATTTAAAAAATCAATAATTCGACTTTGTTTACATTTAAAGATTGATTGTCTAGGCAACATTGTAAGTGTTGACTCCTGAACAACTAATAAAAGATCTTTCGATTTTATCGGCTTCACTAGGAGCGCTTTTTTGCTCTTCCAGAAACATGCTGGTGATAATAGCTAGTCTATGGATTAGAAGTTAAATTTAGGAAATTATGAAATAGTTAACATATTCTGTTCTTATTTTTGCCAACTATCTTTCATCTTTCTATTCCTCTTCTTCTCCCCCCCCCCTCTCTATCTCTCTCTCTATCTCTCTCTCTCTCTCTCTCTCTGATTTGCCTAGTGGCATATTCAATTCACATTCTTGCCATAAATCCTCTTTTGTTTTTTTCTAAACTAACTACATCCATCCACTACAAGTCGGTCCGATAACGAATCATTTGCCAACAATCTATTAATATTATTATAATAAAACATTGGTAATATTGGTGTGGTGATGTGGATGGGTTTCATTCATAGCCTCACTTTTCTCAGAGGCGCGCTGCATGCACTGAGTTGAATTGTATCGATGGGAGAGAAGAGAATGAGAGAGAGAGAGAAAGAGAAAAAAAAGAGAAGAGAGAAGAGAGAGAGAGAAAGAGATGAGAGAGCGAGAAAGAGATGAGAGAGAGAGAGAGAAGAGAGAAGAGAGAAGAGAGAAGAGAGAAGAGAGAGAGAGAAGAGAGAGAGAGAGAAAGAGATGAGAGAGAGAGAAGAGAGAAAGAGAAAGAGATGAGAGAGAAGAGAGAAGAAAGAGAGAGAGAGAAGAGAGAGAAAGACAGAGAAGAGACAGAGAGAAAGAGATGCGAGAGAGAGAGAGAGAAGGGAGAAGAAAGAGAGAGAAAGAGATGAGAGAGAGAGAGAAAGAGACGCGAGAGAGAGAGAGAAGAGAGAGAGAAAAAGAGATGCGAGAGAAGAGAGAGAGAGAGAGAAAGAGAAGAGAGAGAAAGAGAAGAGAGAAGATAGAGAGAGAAAGAGATGAGAGAGAGAGAGAAAGAGATGCGAGATAGAGAGAAAGAAGAGAGAGAAAGAGATGCGAGAGAGAGAGGAGAGAGAGATAAAGAGATGAGCGAGAGAGAAGAGAGAGAGAGAGAGAGAGAGAGAGAGAGTTGTCTATAAATACTTCAGTTCAGCTATGAGTCCATTTCACTCTTCTCTGGTCTTACTGACTGTTTGAACACAGTTGAGCAATTCACTCATATTATAATATTTTTATCACTTTCATATTGAGTATTCAAGCTGGTGGGTGACTGATGATAGAAGATTGCGAGGGGCTAATCTGTGATTTAGTTAGATCCGTAGGAGTTTGGTTTTGTTTAGGTTTAGTTCTCAAGACATCTTTAAACAAATTATTATTTCTTAGTTGTTGGATCAAATTCCAATAGAGCTATCTACACGTGCGATTCTCATGGTCCTATAGCTTATAAAATTCGGATATTGTATACTAAACCAAATATTAAACTTTTTACTTTTTTAAAAGAGCAAGACAAGATTAGAGTCATAAGCCGTTATTCAGTCACAGAGATTGGTGAAATGGAAACAAAGTAATAATGTTAGTAAGAATCAATTTGTAGCTGTATGATACAATCGCCTAGTGATAGCATTTCACTAATGAAGTGACATCATACAGATAAACGGTCCCAAAGTAAATACATTATGCATAAATCTGCCAGCGTTATTGGCATGTTATTGGGAAGACGTGAGTAGATTTCTGCGAAAAGATTTTCCTCTCTGTGATTGCAAGAAAACACTATAGATTGATATAACAAAGCAACTCTATTCTTTACTAATTAGTTTTGCAAAAATTAGGCAACAGAAACTCGTGTAATTGAATAATGTAAACAAAATAAACTATATTTTCTAAAGAAAATTTGTAGCAAATCATATTGCATTAAATTTCAGTGTATATATATATATATACGTGTATATATACGTGTATATATACATATATATATATATATATATATATATATATATATATGACAAGTCAAAAATAAGGCTAAGATTAACGTCAGTTTCTTCATTCGAAAGCGATGTCAGTGCCGGGCTAGCACAGGATTTGAACCCCGCTTGTACATATATATATATATATACATATATATATATATATATATATATAATATTATAGATATATATAGAAATACTGTATATTATAATATATAAATATATATATATATATTATTTCACTTATATATTATAACATATACATGTATATAATTTTACTTTTGAAAGTTGTAATTGTTGCAGCTGATATAAGTATATCACGTACAGGTGTAGATTTATTGAAACTAACGTTTTACGACCAGACAGTGCTGGAAGATTATACAACGTTCTGTGCTGTAGAAGATGATGCGTCACTCAACAATCCTCGTGTGTTTTCTCGTGATAACACTGTCATACGTCCAAGCCCTGCCATGGTACCAGGGTAAGTAGCGATTTAACGTAATAATAATCAGATTAGATGAAATAGATTAGATGTAGTAGATTAGATTACATCTTATCTATTTCATCTATTCTATTTCATCTAATCTATTTCATCTGATCTATTTCATCTAATCTCTTACATCTAATCTCTTACATCTAATCTCTTATCATCTAATCTATTTCATCTAATCTATTACATCTGATCTATTTCATCTAATCTCTTACATCTAATCTCTTACATCTAATCTCTTACATCTAATCTCTTACATCTAATCTCTTACATCTAATCTCTTACATCTAATCTATTTCATCTAATCTCCTACATCTAATCTACATGTATTACATCTGATCTATTTCATCTAATCTATTTCATCTAATCTCTTACATCTAATCTCTTACATCTAATCTCTTACATCTAATCTCTTACATCTAATCTCTTACATCTAATCTCTTACATCTAATCTATTTCATCTAATCTCCTACATCTAATCTACATGTATTACATCTGATCTATTTCATCTAATCTATTTCATCAAATCTCTTACATCTAATCTCTTACATCTAATCTCTTACATCTAATCTCTTACATCTAATCTATTTCATCTAATCTCCTACATCTAATCTATTACATCTGATCTATTTCATCTGATCTATTTCATCTAATCTCTTACATCTAATTTCTTACATCTAATCTATTTCATCTAATCTATTTCATCTAATCTCTTACATCTAATCTCTTACATCTAATCTCTTACATCTAATCTATTTCATCTAATCTCCTACATCTAATCTACATGTATTACATCTGATCTATTTCATCTAATCTATTTCATCTAATCTCTTACATCTAATCTCTTACATCTAATCTCTTACATCTAATCTCTTACATCTAATCTCTTACATCTAATCTCTTACATCTAATCTATTTCATCTAATCTCCTACATCTAATCTACAATTACATCTGATCTATTTCATCTAATCTATTTCATCTAATCTCTTACATCTAATCTCTTACATCTAATCTCTTACATCTAATCTCTTACATCTAATCTCTTACATCTAATCTCTTACATCTAATCTATTTCATCTAATCTATTACATCTGTATTTCATCTAATCTCTTACATCTAATCTCTTACATCTAATCTCTTACATCTAATCTCTTACATCTAATCTCTTATCATCTAATCTCTTACATCTAATCTCTTACATCTAATCTCTTACATCTAATCTCTTACATCTAATCTATTACATCATCTCTTAATCTAAGTTACATCTAATCTCTTACATCTAATCTCTTACATCTAATCTCTTACATCTCTAATCTATTTCATCTAATCTATCTCTAATCTACATCTAATCTCTTACATCTAATCTCTTACATCTAATCTCTTACATCTAATCTCTTACACCTAATCTCTTACATCTAGTCTTACATCTAATCTCTTACATCTAATCTCTTACATCTAATCTCTTACATCTAATCTCTTACATCTAATCTCTTACATCTAATCTCTTACATCTAATCTCTTACATCTAATCTATTTCATCTAATCTAGTTCATCTAATCTCTTACATCTAATCTCTTACATCTAATCTCTTACATCTAATCTCTTACACCTAATCTCTTACATCTAGTCTTACATCTAATCTCTTACATCTAATCTCTTACATCTAATCTCTTACATCTAATCTATTACATCTAATCTCTTACATCTAATCTCTTACATCTAATCTCTTACATCTAATCTATTACATCTAATCTCTTACATCTAATCTATTTTGCTGGAGTCAGTGCTGAATTCGGTAAGACACTCGACCGCGGAAGAGTTATTTGTCATGGACCAGCCGTTATGCAGTGCATTAGAAGAAGAAGAATAATTAGTTGAACTATGGATACCGGATTTATTTTATAACAATATTTGAAATAATTAAAGTTTAATAAACATTTGTCTCTTTCTCTCTCAGTGCACTGCCTACTGGCACGTCCATGGCACATAACGCCTCCACTTTTCTCTGTCTTCCGCCTTCCTCTTCATTTCCACATATGAGTGGGTCTTTAAATCATCTAACATACCTAATCTCGGCCTGCCCCTGCCCCTTTTTCCTTTCATTCTACCTTCTATGACCTCTTTAAATAGACGTTCCCCCCTTAGAATGTGTCCTATCCAACTCTCCTTCCTATTTCTTAATACATTTATTAACTGTCTATCTGTGCCAACTCTCTCTAGAACTTCCTCATTTGTAACCTTTTGAGTCCAACTAATCCTCTCCATTCTTCTCCAAATCCACATTTCTAATGAAGTTAATGTTTAGCTTGATAAGACCTTAGAGCTAGATAGGACACTTTCTAAGACATGAACAGGGAAAGGTAAGACAGAGAATAATGGATGCGTTATATGCCATGGACTTGCCAGTAGGCAGTGCACTAATAGAGAGAGAGAGAGAGAGAGAGAATGAATGAATGAATGAATAAATGAATGAATGAATGAATGAATGAATGAATGAATGAATTAATGAGAGATAGCGTTTCCTGTGTATTAAGAGCGATAAACCCATCAATGAAACCTCTCAAAGTGTTATATGAATTGGCTAAGACTGATAAAAAACTATAATGAATTTGTACTATTAAAATCCTTATAAAGAGTCTACCTGGTTTCTATCATGCAAGCACGTGTATCTTTCCCTTACTCCTTCTTGTCATGCAGTCATTTAGAAATTCAGAATATATCGTAAACACTTACTTCAAAACTTTCGAACTAATTCATTGCGAAGTTTCTTCAAAACAATTTGTCAAAGGTTCTTTATATTAGGGGTCTATGCGGAAGTTAGTAGATGGAATGCTTCAGTGCTGATGGGCGCAAATGATGGAAATGAAGTCTGGAAAAACGGATGAAAGGAAATGGATCCGTTTAAATGAATAGAAGATATTGCATTATAAGCGCGGGTGTTCATAGTTAATTTATGCAGAATGTATTGAATTTTCTGTAGAGTTGTACTTTTGCAATTGCTGCGTTTGGCAATTGTAAATTTTAAAACCCCAAACTGCGCGTGTTTTATTAGGCGACTAAGTTAGAGCTTAGTTAAACAACGGCAAATTACCTCAGCGAAACTTATTTCACAAAACTTGCTGTGCTAAAGTTCGGAGAAAATATAACATTAGTATTGGAGCTCGTGTCAGTGTTGCGTGATGATTAAATTAGTAGAATTCTTGAGGCTTCTTCATCAAGTCAGGCGGTTTGAACTGGTTATTATGACTCAAATGGTTTAAATTGGTTATTATGACTCAAATGGGTTGAACTGGTTATTATGACTCAAATGATTTAAATTGGTTATTATGACTCAAATGGGTTGAACTGGTTATTATGACTCAAATGGTTTAAATTGGATATTATGACTAAAATGGGTTCAACTGGCTATTATGACTAAAATGGGTTAAACTGGCTATTATGACTAAAATTGGTTGAACTGGTTATTATGACTAAAATAGGTTGAACTGGTTATTATGACTAAAATGGTTTAAATTGGTTATTATGACTCAAATGGGTTGAAGTGGTTATTATGACTCAAATGGTTTAAATTGGATATTATGACTAAAATGGGTTGAACTGGTTATTATGACTAAAATGGGTTGAACTGGCTATTATGACTCAAATGGGTTGAAATGGTTATTATGACTAAAATTGGTTGAACTGGCTATTATGACTAAAATTGGTTGAACTGGTTATTATGACTCAAATAGGTTGAACTGGTTATTATGACTCAAATGGGTTGAACTGGTTATTATGACTCAAATGGGTTAAACTGGTTACTATGATTCAAATGGGTTGAACTGGTTATTATGACTCAAATGGTTTAAATTGGTTATTCGGGTTTTGCCACCGTTTATGGAAAGCCGGAATTTCTAGCCCATAAGCCAGGCTATAGTGTTTTAACTGTAAAAAATGTGTAAGAACATGTTCCCATTCCGTTATAGGGCAAAGTGTGTCTGCGCATATGTGCATGTATATGTTTATATGTGTTCTGTTTTTGCACGTGTATATGTGTACTGTTTGTATGTATATCTGTGGAAAATGATGTTACAGTATTTTAGTGGTATATAGCCTAGTCGATTTTCAAAGCTATTTAAAGTTAATAAACAATTTTATTATGAACAGAATGAAAAATTAAAGTCACTCCATACTCTCTACCGTTAGAACTCTGGCTTGCACTCTTTTACTCCACATTTTATTATTACTGCGATAAAAATGTGTCAGTCACTGTTGTTACAGTGTTGTAGTGGTGCCGTTCATATCAATAGAGTGCAGAGAATTACTGGACTCTTATAAGATAATATAGAACTACATCGTTTGAAATAATTGTTACAGATACTTGACTGTTGACCCAAATTAATTCAAAAGTCGGACTATAACTATCAAGATTTGCCTTGAATCTGTTATTAGGCACAACATTAAGGAGGGAGTGGTGGAGAAGAGAGAGGGGGTATCAAGGGATCGAGTAATTGAAGTCAAGATGATAGGGAAGAGTTGATTGAATGTGAAGACTTGTAATGAAGCATCAGATAAAATAAAAGATAAAGCTTGAGATATGTTCAGTAGTGTAGTGATGCTCATCTATGAATAAAATGCGGGTAGCGTGTCTGCAAGATGTCTAACTGGAAATCAGTAGGTGCATGGTTCGAATTACGTGCTATCCCGTCGCTGATGTGCTCTCTCTCACACTATCTCTCTCTCTCTCTCTTTCTCTCTCTCTCTCTTTATCTCTCTCTATACCCATGTCCTCGACCCAGTCTAATTAGCCCAGCCCTCTGAGGACCCAGTTGTTCTGATTAAAGTCTCTCTCCTCTCTCTCTCTTTCTTTCTCTTTCTCTCTCTATCCTTCTCTCGCATTCTCTCCTCTATCTCTCTCCCTCTCTCTCTCTCTCTATCTCTCTCACGCTATCTCTCTCTCGCCTTCTCTCTCTATCTCTCTCTCTCCTCTCTCCTCTCTCTCTCTCTATCTCTCTCTCTCTCTCTCTTTCTCTCGCCCTCTCTCTCCTCTCTCTCTCTCTCACGCTATCTCTCTCCTCTCTCTCTCTCTCTCTATCTCTCCTCTCTCTCTCTCTCTCTCTCTCTCTCTCTCATATTCGGCGCCCTATTACAAAAGGCCTTTACTTGGCGATATGTGTATATGTTAGTGTGTGTATGTGTGTGCATGCGATAATATGTGAGTTCATGGTGTGTATTTGTGCGGTGAGTGTATGTGTATTCGTGGTATGCGTGGGAATTTACATCGTCTTGGACCGTCATTTTGCTCACCGGCTTGACTTTATCTCTATAGTGCTCGATGTTGTCACGGATGACAGTAGCTCTCTAATTAATATGTTATGGGTGTACGTGTTGTTGTTAACCCAGCAGAACCATCACCTAAACAACTCCAGTCTAATCAACCTCAGTGATGGATTGGCCCCAGGGGCAGTGTGGGTCCCTGAGTCAATTGTAGGATCGAAATGATCTGATTTCTTTTCTGTGTCTTATATTTTATGTTTGGACTGATTACACGGAAAATGGTCTAAATTGCGTAGCGGTTTAAAAGTGTGGTGTCATCAAAACTGATAGATAACTAGTGATAACGATAGATAGCAACATAGTTGATCATTTCATTATAATGCGTTTATACTTTTTTGGATTATATTACAACTTTTCAAAATATCTATTTGAATATTGAAAATGCTAATTTCAACTTCAGTTTTCTCACTCGAGAGCGATGCAAGTGACGGGCGAGCCCAGGATTTGGACCCCGCACATACCCATGTTTGCATTATGTGTCTGTGTAATTTTCTTGCATTTTTTACGTTGGTTCTAATAAATCAAACCTATCCGTCGTCGAGTATCCAGCCTATTCAACAAGTCAACGCTTTCATTGAACGATAATTAATTTAACAATTTATGTTTAAACTAACGAAAAAAGGAGATAAACGAGTTACAAGAAAGTTATGAAAGATTTTGAGCTAGGCATGGAGTTCTGGAAGACAGGCTCGAGATAATGGCTCAATATTTACATCAAGTAACACGTTTTGCCGTAGGCTAAATAAAAGAGCCTATATAAAAGGTATCCAGGCTTATAATGTGAAATTAGAAACTGTTTTGTCACCTTTATAGACATGTAGCCGGCATTAATTTATCTAAGAGCATTTCCCATGAACTACATGTATATAAGTATACTATATACTAAACATTTCTGGAATTGCTTTCCTACATTAGTAGATTGATCTCAGATTAAATTAACTCCAGATTCCCTATCACATCCTGAAAGTCGACAGCTAAGATTTTATTTAATCTTTCATGATGTTACATTAGAGGTCCTCATTACTTCAGAGCTTCGAATCGGTATTTTGGATGTGGTCTTAAAGTGCTGAATCTGATGAAAGTAAAGTCAATTACTGCAAGTGTTCTGAAGGAGACAACTAGCCTGGATACTAGAGTTAATTGGGAATACGCAGAGCTAATATCAAACAGCTTAGGCCCTAATACTAATTAGGCTACTAGTGATCGAAATACCTATTAGAAATATTTACATGGGTCCTACCTGAAAACTTTTTCATAATAGGCCTAATATCTAGCAGGCCTAATATAGAAATTACATCATGTTATTATAATTGGTAAGTGTATGCAAGTTTTTGTGCATTTACGATTTTTGTATGTAGGCCTATAATGAATGATTTCATGCATATAAGATTATCTGCAGACCCAATATATGTGAGTGTAGGCCTATATATAATTTTGTCTTCTGCATACCGTGAAATACCACCTAGCGATTAAATTAAATTTGGAATTAGATGTTATGTGTGCTATGCTCTTAAAATAATATGTCCAGCAGATCCACCAGGACACAGTCTATATGTACATGTAGAGTCAATTTAATATAAATCTCTCGTGGACATTTTAACACATCAATTCGATGATCTCAGCAAATGTTTCTATTTTAAATGTCATCTCAGAACCAAACTCTAGTTGTCAACTTTCCTTCAATATTTTTTTGCGATTAAATAGTTTTATTTTAATTAAAAACAAACAGTTTGAAATTAAAATAACTTAAAACTATGTTAACCTGTTCTATGCTTAAACCAACCACTTGTCTTTCACTACAGATTATAATTTTGACAGACGCTTTCACAGCATTAAAAACAATAACGACATCGATCAAATAATCACATACGCTGACAGGGTGTCAAAATACTTTCTTACATTTGATTATTTCACACCGTAACTTAACCATTTGGGACAACAAAAACAAATGAATATTAATAATTTCATATTATTTCAATGCTCCACACTGTACGTCGATTCCACTGATTTCACATGAATTTAATTTCGTTTTGTTCTGTCGAGTAGGGACTATCGTTTTTAAGTTACACCAAATTTTGTCTGACTAGTCCACAAATATGTGTTATATACAATGGACCTGCCAGTAGGCAGTGCACTAAGAGAGAGAGAAAGAGAGAGAGAGAGAGTCCATAAATACAGAGACAGTCCTGGAGGGAAACAACTCAAATATCAACGATAGTCTCTAGGTCTGTGTTACTGGAAACGTTTGAGACAATCCCACGCCTATATAAATTTATAAATTCGCTGGGACTTTCAAACTGTTATCGACACAGACTTCCACACGTATATAAACGGACAATAATCCCTGTCCTTTAACCAATCCTGCACGCTTCATGGACCTCTCCATGTGGATTCAATTCTCCATCATAATTCAGATCAGAGATCTCCAGGATTCTTCAATCCCGCTACAGTAAATCCTGCGTCCTTGATACAGCTGCTTCCTGTTCAACGTCGTTTTCATCCTGTCAAGCGAATGGGACCACATTCTCTACTTCATGCATCCCTGAACCTTCCATTAAATAAAACTGCGATCAAAAATTAAAAACAAAATGTATGACACAAAGATAGATCTAGTAAAACTGGTTTGGCGCAATATTAATATTGCATGGGTTATGTCCTTAAATTAAATGTGACACACAAAATTATGAGCCTTGACAAAACCTAAACTTCAACTTACCCGCAGGAATAAAACAGGAATAAAATAAAACATTCTAATACAGTAAGCGTATGTGCAAAAATTATATATATATATATATATATATATATATATATATATATATATATATATATATATATATATATATATATATATGTATATATATATATACATGTATATACATATATAAATATATATCTATATATATGTGTGTGTGCGTGTGTGCGCATGCTTGTGTTTGTATGTGTGCGCATGCGTGTGTTTGTATATGTGTGTATTTGTGTGTATGTGTTTGTGTGTGGGCCAATATATGTCTGTGTATGTGTGTGTTTGTGCATGTGTGTAACATCTATAGGTTCGCTGCAACAAGAAAAGAGAGAAAGAGAGGGAGGTGTAAAAGGCTAAGAAATTTCACAACTCTAAGATATGTTATGTTTTATGTATAATACCTATTTTTTCATTGTAGATATGAACTCTGAAGGAGATGAAGGCTCCTTAAGAATACAGAGGTTAGTCTACCGTGAAATACCACCTAGCGATTAAATTAAATTTGGAATTAGATGTTATGTGTGCTATGCTCTTAAAATAATATGTCCAGCAGATCCACCAGGACACAGTCTATATGTACATGTAGAGTCAATTTAATATAAATCTCTCGTGGACATTTTAACACATCAATTCGATGATCTCAGCAAATGTTTCTATTTTAAATTTTATAATGTCTCATTATATAGGCCTATTATGCAGTTAATAATAATCATAATCGCATCATTGAATCAATCAGTAGGCCTAATTCAAGCAATTAATCGGTTAGCTTTAATTCCACAAAGAATAATCCCGCTGTGAGATGACTTAAAGTTCAACATCAGATTCTATACTATTTTGTTATCAATTAATCGACAATGATCCGCAACATATGCATTATTGCACAAACATCTAATTACGTTACAAAATCTTACCCTAGTGACCATAGCCTCTGATTGAAAAGCGTAGGTTTCGTATACTAGTAGTTTTCGTGACACTGGAGCACGAAAGTTTCTAATATTGTGGTGGCGTACTTACATCGGCCTATAAGTTTATAGGTTAATGTTCTTCGACTGCAATCTAAATGGCAGATTTAGACTTCAATAGATTGAAGTTATATGCAGATTGTGGCGTCAGGCGTTAGATTTATTTCTAAATCCTCTAACAGATTTCTGTACATTTAGAATCAATACAACTTCAGGAGAAAACTCAAAGATATCGCGGCTTCAGCAAAGTTATTGAGATAGATGATGATAGATCAACACAGATTAGCCTAATGCATGAGGGTTTTGCGTTCCACATTCATTGAGTGTTTTCTTTCTAATCACGCGTAGTCAGGGGCGGATCCAGGAATTTTTTAAGAGGGGGGCCGAAAAATTTTTTTGGACAGTGTACACATTTTTGCTTACGCCCCGCCTTCTTCGGGACATGGCGCAACCAGAAAATATGCTGTGTGGGGGTGGGCTCACACTTTTTCAGCATACTGCACTCGGCTCATAAAGTGAGTATATCCCCTTACCTTATCCCCTCCTTCATACCCGTACTAAAGTAAGAGGAAAACCTAAAATGCCTAAAATCCTACATTTGTTTAGGAAAAAATTAGGTTAATTTTTGATGGTGGGGCTTAAGCCCCTCGATCCCAGCCAAGGTGGTTTGCACCACTATTCCGGGAGAGAGTTCACATTTTTTATTTACACCGTTTTTCCTCTTATACAGCGGTTAAAGTGAAAATTGAGAGCTAGTGAAACGGTCAACATTTTTTGGGCCCCCCCTTCCGTCATATTTGAAAAAATTCCAGGTAGACGGACTGTTCGAGTTCCCTCTTGTACCCCCCCCCTAACCCCCCTAGCGCCCTTAAAACATATTTACACCTAGTAATTGCATAGAAACAATGAAAATATAGGCCTAGTTTTAACAAATTTATCGTCGGGCCTAAGGGGGGGGGGGGCCCGGGCCCCCTGGGCCCCCCCTGGATCCGCCACTGCGCGTAGTTACCTCTGCTTCAAACGACCGCATGGAGCGTATCATGAAGGAACTTTGGGAACGCTCACGCTCTGAATTATCTTTGTAGATCAAGAAAAATTCACTAAAGTTTTTACAGAATATTCATTATTTTCGTTAAAATATAGATTAGTGTTCTAACTTCTAACTTTCTACAATTTTAATTTACTTATTAAAGCCAAAATTGTACTTTTACTTTTGACTTTACTTAGCTTTTACTAACAGACAGATAGATCGATAGATAGACAGACTGATTTACAAACAGATAGACAGACAGATAGAATAACTGACTGATTCAATGACTGACTCATTGACTCATCTACTGACTCACTGACTGACTCACTGACTGATTGACTCACTGAATGACTCACTGACTGATTCACTGACTGACTCATTGATTCACTGACTCACTGAGTAATTCATTCACTTATTCGCTCAAGCAAATAATCAGTCAATCAATTTATTATTCAAGTAATCGATCGATTCGCCTGTTAGTCAGTGAGAAAGTAAGCCAGTAAGTGATGATTATTCGTTCACTTACTGGCTTACTTTCCCACTGACTAACAGGCGAATCGATCGATTACTTGATTAATAAATTGATTGACTGATTATTTGCTGAATTAGATTAATTTAAATTGTTTGATTGTTTGTAGAAGGAACGACTGGTGCGCTCGCTGGGGTGACAACTGTGTGCCTAACGCCAAGGCTGAGTTCGCTAAATGCTGCGACGATCTCGTCTGCAGCTGCTCATTCGCCGGTACGAAATGTCTCTGCAAGCGCCCGGCAATCTTCGGCCGTTAGAACTTCTGCACTTCTCAGGATGTAAACAATGATGGCCGGATATCTCGCAATACACGCGAATCTATGTTCACTAATACTGAAGTGAGATAAGATGATTCGCTTGAGCTCGATATTGTCTTATCTGTCCTAGTTACTAATTCAACGCTAGGAATATTGTAATCTAACAGGAATTCATATTTAACAGGAATCAAAAAATAATTTACATTTTTTAAATCTGGCTCAATTTGATATCTCATATTAATATACAGTAGAAACAAAGCTTAGAATGACCTGAAATACAGCAATGCTTGACCTCCATGGATTTTATGGAACTAATATTATAATTTTAAGACTTGTCTACCAGTATGGTTTAAGCTTTCATTGTAGGATTAATAATTACACGCCTTTAGCTTATTATTAGGCTACAAACCATAAGATTAACCAGATGGACACTGCAACTGCTAACTTGACCTCTATTTAGAATTTTAGATCAATACTTTGTGACTAATAAAAATTTATTCTACACTATTAAGTTATAACCAATCCAATATTTTATGATTAGCGATATCGTCTGCATGGCTCGTTCATAATCATGTAAACGGCACCAAAAGATAAATAGGCCCTACAATTCTGATAAATTTATAGGTCCCTGTTATTTATAGGCTAATCATGAAAATGGTCATGATAAATATCTTCGAAATAAAAATGAGATATTGCTGTTTTTCAAATAAACAAAAATAAATGAGCTAATACAGCTAAATACAATGAAAACCAACAGAAAATTATGAAAGTATTATTAGAGATCCACCCTGCGATCCTACAGTCAATCCTTGTTATTTAACCAAGTATAATGGTCCATTTCGATTATAGGGCCTATGATGTGATAAGATATTGATCGTATTATTGAAGTACGGTGTAACTATATATATGGTAGACCTACTTTGAGCATAAGAAATATCTCAACCACGATGATTTCAAACATCCTAAACCACCCAGGAAGCTTACATGGTTGAAAAGTTATTATGGTGCGACCAAAGTTATGCGGATTTTTAAATTTCGGTCTGGTGTGAATATCACTACTAATATATTAGGTAGGCTAACTTGGTTCATAATAGCTAAGCCGGAATTCTAATCCAGAAACTACTATATATAGCCTAGCCAAGGCCTAATATGATCATCTATATGCATAGTTTATAAACCATCTATGATGTACAGTATATTATTTTCATTATTTTCAAAAATTTCATTTAGTATTTATTTCGCCGCGATGTCGGTAATATATTGCGGATCAGTATGTGCGGGGTTCAAATCCTGGGTTCTCCTATCACTGATATCGCTTTCTAGTGAGAAGAAAACTACGGTAACATTAGCCTATTTACCAGCTTAGCTTTATTTTATATTTTGATTAACCTATAATGTATTAAACGATTCCATGTAAACCTTCTGTTTACAATCAATAAACCTTTCGTTATGCTATGAACAGTTTCAATAATCGTCGCTGCGCAGTTACATGCAGTGATGGGCAATAAAGTATTTTCAAAATAGAATATGAGGAAGGCAAAGATATTCTCGTCAAGGGTCGTATTTTCCCCAAGTTATGGCATGGCTATATTAATATAGGCTATGTATAACTGTATATGGCCTACAGTCATGTAGGCCTACCGTTTAATATGAAGGCCGCTTGGTCCAACGATTAAAAATACAAGATAGACCTAAGTATGCTGTATTTGACAAATTTGTAGCATTTGATTAATATACGTAACTCCCTATACTTTGGACTGCATTTCTGGATTTTGGAATTTGCACCGTTTTTGGACCTTCTTTTTTGCTCGCCGGCTTGATTTTGTCTCAATAGTGCTCGATGTTGTCATTGATGACTGTAGCACTCTAATTGTTGTTATTGTTGTCAATTATTCTACGAAAAATAGTAATAATGCCGTGAAGCCGCAAATCTTGTTCGCTGTCTTTGTTGTCAATGCCGATGGATTGAAGCAGCAGCTACATGTACGTAGTGGGTTTCTATAGATGAACGGTTCTATGCTAATTTGGTGACGTCTCTCTATGGATTCGCAGAGTCTATGCTAATTGCTATGCTCGAGTCCTGTTGATATCGATTGCGCATTGCGAACGTACAAAGGAGAGGAAAAGCTTCAAGAGAAAGTTATTGCTGCAAATTTATGAAAAAACTAAAATGAGTGAAACAGCTCAAAGAAAACGAAATCTAACTATTTGAAAAATAATATTTATTTACTCATTTGTCTATTAACGCAAATTAAACTTTCTTCAATAGGCTATAAATAAAACCTTCTTCTGCAGCTGGCCTGGCAATTAAAATATAGGCCTGTCTTAATCGTGTCTATATAAAAAATAGACCTGTTTAAGATAATAATAGACATGATTAGGTTATATTTGATTCCTGTCTATATTAGCCTACTATATACGTATGCCGTGCAGTATAATTTATTACGGTAGCCAGATATGATATTCCGATTATGCATGTAGGCCAAGGCCCTGTGGTAGGTCTATGCTTGCAACTACCTAGAATAGTAATCCTAATGGAATATAGTTTTATAACCAACAAAACAAAAACTATACTGAATGACTCTTATTTAAATTTAGAAAATATAGTCAATATAATTTAGGCCTAAATATCCAACAATTTAAAACACGCATAGAAAAAAATTATGTTGATATCTATCAGACTACTTTTAATATCACATAGGCCTATGTTTAAACAGTTAGGCAATTGAGCTCATTTCCCGTACGCTATAATCATGCAGTCCTGTGAATGTCAGAGATTTTACTCTTAGATTACAGAAGGTGTGAATTGGACCCACGAGAGTTCAATTCACCTCAGGATCTCTCACTTAAAACTTCATGACGTCGCGCTGTCTCTCTCTCTCTCTCTCTCTCTCTCTCTCTCTCTCTCGCCGTTAGTGCACTGCCAACTGGCAGGCCCATGACGTCGCTTGACTCCTGTAACCACTATACTATTGAGACATTCAATAATTATAATAAATTAATCATTAATATTCTATTATTCTCTTCCTTCCACTTTGCATACCACCTCATCTTCTCCTGAGATTCCTTTCCTTCTGTATGAACAGTTTCATAGGCGGCTGAAAGCTTTTCTCTTTGACCTCTCCTATTCAACTTTTGCAGAGGAACTGAGAACAACAGCTAGGTAGGCCTACGTAAACCTCCATTCTACCATAGTAGACTACCCTTCCTCGGACTGACTTCCCAGATTTTGGCTTGCATCAGTTTTGGACCCACACTCTGCCCATTGGATTGGATTTGGTATCATAATGTTCAATGTTTTCATGGACGACAGTATCGCTCTAATTCTCTTGTTGTAGTTGTTGGTTTTGTTGAAAAATATTATAATAGGAAATAGTTTACTAAAAGAAACCTGGAGAATGAATTGCGGGGAAAAGCTTAGGCAAGACTTGAAATGTTTGATGATTCGATAACGTTGTAATGAATAAAAAGGAGTAGGATTTAGCTATATGGACAAGTAATGTGCATGGACCTGCCATTATTTATCACCAAAGTGTAAAAGTACAGTGAGAGTATCGAGTCGTATCTTTTTCTTCTTTTCTCTGCGTGACGTCACTTTGTCGACACCAGAGCAGCCTCTTTTATCTTCTGTCTCCACTGATACCGGTCCCGGGCAAGATCATACACATCACTCTCTGCTAGGTTATATTTTGTGTCTATTTGTTCTATATCTTTATTATGTTATTTAGTTAAAGTATATTTATTTCTCATACCTAGTTTCATTCTATTATTTGTTATTCTATAATTAATTAGAGCTTTTCTTGCAGGAGTATTTTCATCCAATCTAGTCGTATCTAGGGTAGATCTGTTAGTAAACAAACAACATGGCGGCTCCCATGAAGCACGTAGCAGCTTTAAGATTTAAAGTTTTGGGCGAATGTTCCAAGTCTAAGGCACGAGCCGCCACCCTAACTCTAGGCCACGCTGTCGTCGATACACCGGTGTTCATGCCTGTAGGCACTCAGGGAACATTGAAAGGTTTGGTGCCAGAGCAACTTGATGAATTAGGTTGCCGCTTAATGCTTGGCAATACCTATCACCTCGGAAATAGGCCGGTGTGTATGATTTTAGTTTTTAGTATTTGATAAGGGACTCTACACCTTTATTGTTATTATCGTGAATTATGATAAGTTATGAATATCTATCTTGGCGTCAATTTTGCAATTATATATATATATATATATATATATGTAATTTTTCTGTTTCCATAGAGGATGGTGTGACAATGTTGTCAAACATAGTTTTAGGGCAGTATTGATGAATCGTTGCATGATATTGACATTAACAATATAATAGTATGTTGAAATAATTTAAACCATTCAACATAAAAATAGTCAAGTTGACTATGAGTGACTTCGAAATATGCTGGTGGAGCTTAACGAAGAGTTGGGTTCATGTCTTATTACACTTTTTAAGGCTACTTTAAAAGTATTGTTTCCAGCTGCTCTCACTGTTACAATGGTGTCTCCTACCTAATTCTTTTATCACCGGACCTGCACCAATTAGGATCTTATTCTTTCTCTTCAGCACATGTTTTGCTGATCGTTTGGTTTGAATCGATTTGTAGTGACATGTGATGGGGGGATGTCCATTACATCATCCTTGTATGAGGAAATGGACGTTAAGCCTTTATTATTATTATTATTAATAAAAATATTGATAAATTAGAACAAGTGCAGGCTAGAGCAACAAGACGTATAAAGGAGTGTAAAAATGGATTAACGAAAATCGTCTAAATTCTGGATTAATATGGGAAGAGTTAGGGAAGATCTTATAGAATTATTTAAGATTTTAAAAGAATTTAGATCATTTAGTAGAGGTGATTGTAACGTTTGGCTTAAATTAATAATGAGCAGTTGTAGAACATGAGGTCATAAGTATGTTGATGCTAGGACTATGTCTGTAACACAATAGCTATGACTCTAACTAAAACAATGACTATGACTCTGGCTGTAACACAATAGCTATGACTCTAAATAAAACAATGACTATGACTATGTCTGTAACACAATAGCTATGACTCTAACTAAAACTATGACTATGGCTGTAGCTATGATTTTGACAGTGATGATGACTGACTGGGTATGACTATAACTGTGACTATGACAGACTACCTATGACTATGACAAATCATGTCTTCACCTATCTGACTATAGGAGACAGGATTATGATTAACTAAATAATTAATGCTTATCGCTGTTTTGCCTGAGCTTTTTTGTTGATCTTTTCTAAAGGGAGATGAGCTATTAAAAGATTTCAACGGTTTACATCAGTTCATGAATTGGAAACATGGTCTCTTAACGGTATGACATTCAGTTTGGTAGTTTTGATTATAATTAATATAAGTTCATTTAAATAGATAATATAATATAATTGATCCCTATCTTAGCTAATCTGGGATGTAAGGAAAGATGATGATGAATATACAATATAATATAACTAGAAATGAAATTAATATTATAATATTATATAAGTTTACGATATCACATGCAATGAAGCATCTAGGAAATGGAATAGATTTTGTATTTGTTAGTAGCTTAAATTAACTTTCTGAGATAAATATTACCAGCAATTGATTTGTTTGTTTGTTGGATTGATTGACTAATATTTCATTGATACTTAATAGATTGGTTTCATAATTTTTTGTGTCTAAAAGCTCTTGATTGACTAGTTGTATATTTATTGATTAGTTAATTTATTGATTAATTAGTTGATTTATTGATTAGCTAGTTAATTTATTGATTGATTGGTAGATTAATAGAATGATTGATTGATCAATGTGTAGGATAGCGGTGGGTTTCAGATGGTCTCACTACTGGAGTTAGCCGAGATAACTGAAGAAGGAGTCAAGTTCAAATCTCCTCACGATGGTTCAGACATGATGCTGACGCCGGAAAAATCCATCGAAATACAGAACGCCATCGGTAATGATGTCATAGCTTTCTGTTTTAGCGTCTAACAGCCTTCAGAATGTTAGATTTATATCGACTTTTTAAGATTTCTCCGATTAATTAATCTCCTGATGGCATTGTGTTATCTAGCAAGCACAGGACATATTCATTCCTTGATGTAAGGTTTTTCTTGGTTGCATATTAAGATAATAAGATCATTCTTGAATATATGCATATTTATTATGTATTTCTTAATTTATTAACAGAACAACAAATAAATAAATTATAAGGGAAATTATATTTCGATTACTTATCAAATGATGATAAAATAATGTCGTAATTTACATCTAATGTATGTCTAGATAAAATATCTAGACAGGATATCTTACATTTATGGGATATCATGCATTATAAATGCCTTCCGTAAAACATTCAGCAGAAAAAGGTCTATAAACGAAATGCTTTGAAGCAATCCTAGTGGGGACTTTAATAGAAATAATTAATAATTAATTACTTTACAATTATTTTGAATACACTGATTATTTAAACTAGGAGGTTGTTTATTTAATGTTATTTAATGTGCTTGTTTGTGTAGAGTCTGCAAGAGACGTCCCTGATATTTCCTTATAGCGAGGAACGGGACATTAAATCCTTATTGATTGATTGATTGATTGATTGATTGATTGATTGATTGATTGATTGATGAAACAGGAGCAGACATAATCATGCAGCTGGATGACGTGGTGCACAGTTCAGTGACAGGACCTAGGGTAGAGGAGGCTATGCACAGGTCTACACAGCTTTTTATCTACTGTTCTATCACCCTGCACAAAGTTTACGTTATTTAATCATAATAATAATAATAATGAAGGTTTAACGTCCGTTTCCTCATCCAGGGATGATGTCAGGGACGTCCCCACTGCACACATCACTACAGATCAATTCAAAGTTTACTTTATTTAGTAATGATAATAACAAAGGTTTAATGTCTGTTTCCTCATCCAGGGATGATGTCAGGGACTTTCCCACCGCACACATCACTACAGATCAATTCACTCAGACCAATTTGAAATCATTTTGAAAGACTAAAGGCATATATATATATAGTTTGATATCTGATGCCTCTATGGAAGCAGGTCAGTAACATGGAGTATGCTGAATTAATTCATGATTGTGCTGCCCTCGATTGGCTTTAGGACCGCTCTATTGTTTTAGTATGGTCTTAATATAAGTTTGAGCTCTTATGGGCTGAGCCATGTGGGCAAGTTGTTTGACAGTGGATCAGTAGATGCAGGGTTCAAATCCAGTGATACCCACGTCACTGACATGCTATTTCATGCAAGAAACTGACATTAAACTTGGCTTTAGCTTATTTTTATTGTAATGTATATATCGTATATTTTAAAGCAAAACTCTGTTGTATTTGTCTCTCTCTCTCTTAGCGCACTGCCTACGGGCAGAGCCATGGTATATAACGTCACCACTCTTCTGTGTATTTGTATTTGTCGTATATTGTAGAACGATACGTTGGTTGGACCGCTGTATTGCGGCTCACAAGCGACCCAACGAACAGAGTCTTTTTCCAATCGTTCAGGGCGGCCTAGATGCTGAACTGAGGCGGCAGTGTGCTCTGGGTTTGTGGAAAGTTTCTGATAATTTAGTCTTCTCTTATATGTTTTACCATGACATATTTTGCCCCAGGATTAAATGGTAATTAATCCATCTAACTGAAGAAGGCAATGGGAAACCATCTCAGAAGCCATACTTTTCCCAAGCTATAGGCTACATGAGGTATGGATAAGGCATAGACTTTGTGAAGGGATTAACTTGTTGATCTAAGGTGTGGTCTTATGGAGCGAGAAAACAGACTTTGAGTATGATTAAGTACCTTGACCCTGTTACTTGGCAGTGCACTGAACAGAGAATATGTTACACTATTTGAGCAGCAGGTCCAGTGTACTATCACAGAGTTGATTGAGGAATAGTGGTGAACTAAGTCTTAAATATTTAATAATTAATAATTAATTATTTAAGAATTAATTCACTATTCTTCTATCATTAACTCTGCTGGTGAACTAATTGACTACATGACGACTTCTCTCACTGGATGATCATGTAGACAACAACAACAACACAATTACTAGAGTTCTAATGTCGTCACTGACAACATCGAGCACTATGGAATCAAATCCAAGCCACATAACAACAATTAGAGTGCTACAGTCATCAATGACAACATCAAGCACTGTGGAATCAATCCAAGCCACATAACATAACAACAATTAGAGTTCTACTGTCGTCGCTGACAACATTGAGCACTGTGGAATCAATCCAAGCCACATAACATAACACAATTAGAGTGCTACAGTCATCAATGACAACATGGAGCACTGCTGAGTTAAAATCAAGCCGGCGAGCCAACAGAAGATCCAAAAACGGTACAAATTCCAAAATCCAGAAAAACAGTCCAAAGTAAAGGGAATTAAAGAAAAGGAGCAAAATACAATAAGCAAAGGGTTCAAAACAATGCTAATTACACATCTGTAGCGCCAGAGATCATCTTGGACGATTGTTATGTGTTGTAGAGCTGGTAAAGAGGGACGTGAACGGGTTTGCTATTGGAGGATTGAGCGGGGGGGAGGAGAAAGCTCAGTTTTGGCGCATGGTAACACTGTCAACTGATGTGCTGCCTCGAGATAAACCCAGATATCTGATGGGTGTGGGGTAACTAGAGTCTTGTTATCATAGCTTCTTATCATTATCAGTCGTTAGAGTCTTCCTATCATTTATACTAGAGTTCTGTTATCATATATAGCTTCTTATCATTAATTATCAGTGGCCTAGAATCATGTTAAGGAAGGAAGATATTAGGAAACTGGAGGCATTGGAAATGTGGATTTGGAGAAGAATGGAGAGGATTAGCTGGACTCAAAAGGTTACAAATTAGGAAGTCCTGGAGAGAGTTGGCACAGATAGACAGTTGATAAATGTATTAAGAAATAGAAAAAAGAGATGGATAGAACACATTCTAAGGGGGGAAGGTCTATTTAAAGAGGTCATAGAAGGTAGAATGGAAGGAAGAAGAGACAGGGGCAGGCCGAGATTAGGTATGTTAGATGATTTAAAGACCCACTCATGTGTGGAAATGAAGAGGAAGGCAGAAGACAGAGAAGAGTGGAGGTCATAAGTACCATGAACCTGCCAGTAGGCAGTGCACTAAGAGAGAGAGAGTCATGTTATCACTTATAGCTTTTTATCATTATCAGTCTCCTAGCGTCTTGTTTGTAAGTTTAAATTCTTACTGTTATCATAATACGCATATACATGTATATACATGTACATATATATATATATATATATATATATATATATATATATATCTCCTGCTCTCTCTATTTCTTTTCCTAGTTTTATTATATATATATATATATATATATATATATATATATATATATATATATATATATATATATACATGTATGTATATATATACACTGTGTTTTTTATAACTGATGCCGCAAATTGTTTTAACAATAAAGTCGTAAGAAGTTGACCGATGTTCTTGAAATTTACAGAACTTGGCCAGCAGCCAATTCTACCAAACATAGAGAAATTTCGTTTGAATATCTTTAGTAACGTGAAACTTATAGTTTCGCGAATAAGAGTGGGGTCAGATAAGAAATTTCCAGTACAGGATTAGGGCGTGTTACATGCAGCGTAAAGTTATCTCAATAAAAATAATAGCGAACTAGTCTCAAAATTTCAGCTAATGCTATTTTGAAGAGCAATCATTTCTTTGCAAAATGACGTAAAATACGTGCTGATATGTTGCTAATTGACAAAGTTATTGAACTTTTTATGCATGCATTGCATGAAGAGAATAAACACGAAATCATTTTATCTGTGGTGCTAGAGGATGCCGCGGCAGTGTCTGCGGTGATAGCAGTTGTAGCCAGTCGTGCAATGCATACATTAAAAGTTCAATAACTTTGTCAATTGACAACATATCAGCACGTATTTTACGTCATTTTGCAAAGAAATGATTGCTCTTCAAAATAGCATTAGCTGAAATTTTGTGACGTGTTCGCTATTATTTTTATAGAGATAACTTTACGCTGCATGTAACACGCCCTAACCCTGTACTGGAAATTTCTTATCTGACCCCACTCTTATTCGCGAAACTATAACTTTCACGTTATTAACAATATTCAAACGAAAAATCTCTATATTTGGTAGAATTGGCTGCTGGTCAAGTACTGTGAATTTCATGAACATCGGTCCACTTCTTACGACTTTATTTGTTAAAACAATTTGGGGTATCAGTTATAAAAAACACAGTGTGCATATATATATATATATATATATATATATATATATATATATGTTAAAAGGATATGTCATAAGTATGCAAGTAATGTGATAAGTTATAATTTAGTATTTGTTACAAAATATCAAGTTCTATTTAAAATGATCATATGTTAATACATACTACTCACAGGTAATTACTACACATCATGATGCTTATATTCACTGTCTTGTGTTTAATGTATTGATTGTTGTATTCACAGTGTTGTATTTAGTGTATTGGTTCTAGTATTCATGATGGCTGTATTCGCGCTGTTGTATTTAATGCATTTATTTTGTATTCACGATTGTTATATACATCTGCTGCATTCAGTGTACTTGTTGTTGTATTCACGCAGGTTTGCGGTTGACTTGGTTGTGTGTGTGGCTCTGGGATGTGACATGTTTGACTGTGTGTATCCCACCAGAACTGCGGTAGCCACTATAACTCTCTACATTACTATCTGTCCTATAAATTAAATGTCCTTATGAACTTAGAGAGAAGCTAGAGAGAGGTAGACCACAATTGAAGTGGGCTGAAGTAATTAAGAAGGACATGAAAAATAGGGAATTGACTGATAATATGGTGTGGGACAGGGAGGACTTGATAAGATCTGTTCGCATCCCTACCCTGGTTAAACTGGGATTAGGAGGAGGATGATGATGATGATGATGATATACATGTGAATTTGAAGAAATAGAAATTTATATGAAGAAAGCTTACCCATCATACATTGCTGTGCTCTCAGGAGAAATAAATATAAGAAAACTTAGTGTTTTTAACTATAAAATGAATATTATAAATAAATGGAACTATTGCAAGCAAAACCAATTAATAAAGATGGTTTTTATCAATGGAAATGGATTGCTTACCTAGATAGGAAATGTTCTAAACTAAGCTTTTAGTTTTGCGAATGTATTTATGAATTTTACTTAGTAACCACATTTCTTGTGTTTCATTAATTTCTCTTTATTATCTAGCTTTGTAAATAATTATTTATTAGTGGAAAATCATCACCATCATCCTCCCTTGAATCACAGTTTAACCAAGGTCGGGATACAAATAGGCTGTCTCAAATCCTCTCTGTCCTACACCACACCACCAGCCAATCCCTATTCGCGACTTTTCCATTCTTTTAAATTTTTGTAGCAATTTTTGGAGCCTAGGCGCTCACCAACCAAATGCCCTTTCTGACGTTGGTGGAGATCTTAGTGCTTTAGTCGCCTTCTACGACATGCGTGCAGTCATTTCTTCAAACAACCCGAACACAACATGGGGAAAATATTTATTTATTTATCTTCTATATAATTGTTTGTGTCTTGTTTTTGTTTAATCAGAGATTTGGAGTGGCGTTGGTCGCTAGTGGACAGCTGCAGCTGAAGAACAAGAAGTATGAACAAGACTTTGAGCCGATAGACAAGAACTGTTCTTGTTACACGTGTAAACAATACAGCAGGGCCTATCTGCACACAGTAGTCACTCAGGAACCCATAGCCTGCTCTCTACTCACCATACACAACGTCGCTTATCAGGTACTGCGTCTGGCTCCTAGGCACAAATTCTTAGATTTTTTATATTCAAGGATGAGCAAAAATGATGTAGTATAGGCTAAGAAAGAAAATAAGAAAGTGGCCTATCAGGTACTATGACGTTAGCTTATCGAGACCAACACGTAAATCTCCATTGCGCTAGGACCCTTCCTTGGACTGATTAGCCGGATTTTTGGCTTGCACCGTTTATGGACCCCTCACTCTGCTCATCGGTTTTGATTTGGTTCCACCGTGTTCGATGTTGTCATGGACAACAGTAGCACTCTAGTCGTATTGTTGTTGTTGTTACTGCCCTCTCTGTCTGGTCTGGCTCCTAGGCACAAATTCTTAGATTTTATTTGTGCAAAGCTGAGCAAAACTTATCTGAAATCGGCTACAGAAATTGCTATGAAATTTTCTAATCCCAATACAAGTTAAACTGGGATTCAAGGGAATATGAAGCTGATGATGATAACGATGATGTGTACCCAACGGTACTATTGTATTGTGTCACACAATTATTCTCTGGTGTGCAATTGTTTTGTGTTACACAATTACTCTGATGTATACAACTGTTCACAGCTGAACCTCATGAGGACAATGAGAGAGAGTATACTTGAGGACAGGTTTCCTGACTTTGTGCAGCGCTTCATGTCTGCCATGTTTCCAACGAAGAACTACCCACCGTGGGTGATAGAGAGTCTGCAGAGTGTTAACATTGAGCTGTCGTGAGAACTAGATAAATATTCCAGTGATTCAAGGCTAGGGATATTAAAGAGTGTTTTGTTTCCATTTTGGACATTTTTATGATGGTATTTTACACGTAATTGTGATAACTATAGCTATTAGGAAAAGTAACTTCTGCTCTATATCTCTGACTATCTCTCTCTCACCCTCTCTATCTCTATCTCCGTCTGTCTCTCTCTCTCTCTCTCTCTCTCTCTCTCTCTCTCTCTATATATATATATATATATATATATATATATATATATATATATATATATATATATATATATATATATATATATCTCCTGCTCTCTCTATTTCTTTTCCTAGTTTTATTGCTCGTTAAATAGACTTAAAACACGTTGACGGCGTCATAATGGTTATGCATTTACCAAACTTTCACGAAGTCTTCAGGTTAGAATACTTTGATACCTAACCCTAACTACTATTAACTAACTAAATACCTAACCCCAACTACGACTAACTAACTAAATACCTAACCCTAACTACTATTAACTAACTCAATACCTAACCCTACCCCTACAGCTTCAGTGGAGAGGCGAGGAACTGCAGTCAGCATTGAATGGTTTTCCATTGCTTTCACCATCTGTTGCTTAGCAATCTCCTAGGTGATATGTAGCAAACGATTGAACTGTGCATTGATACAGATAGGGAAAGTTAGTTATTGAAATAAGTTAATAAAGTTTCACGTAGCTGTGGTAATGTTACTAATGATCTACCATCATCATGTTACTGAAATTCTCTTGCGAAAAAACCTCTGTCCATCAAATATATTGTATAATCATAATTAAAATCTTATTTCAAACTAATTTTCACTCAACTGAAGTTGACAATTGACATAATATAAAACATGTTTATAACTTTTTCGTAATAATGTAGCGAAGACTTCTGTTTCATAGTTCTTAACATCTCAGATATTTCAGTTAACATATTTTGCACACAAGTTTGAGAAACATTTGAGCTATTATGTGTCGACCAATGTGGACTTACTAATTTAAATAAACCAATTGCAGACTAGCATAGTAGCAATCCCCATCTGTCGAATGCCACTCATTTACTCAAGTCGCATAGATTATTTTATTGATTAAAAAGGTGATCACAATCAATCAATAAGAATTTAACGTCTGTTAAATCTCAGACTCAATCTAATTCTCAGATTTAGATCTCAGTCAATGGATTGAACAGGATCTACTTGATCAGAACATAGTTCTCACCAGTCTTTCATCTTCAGTCGTTACTCTGTTACTAAATCATCTCAAATCACATTCACTTTCGATTTCTCACGCAATGAGTTTAAAAGTTTACCATTGTTAAACTGGTACATTTAACCCTAGGCAGCAATAAACAAAGTATATTTATTTACAACCACTTCAGTGTCTAGTAACTCTACTAGCTGCTGTAAGTCTCATTGTGACTCGTCCAACTTACATTCAAAACTCTACAATGCCACTGTCTGTTTTGTGAATAATAACGCTAAATACTGTAGAATAAATACGATCTAGGCACAACATCCTCATGAAACTGAAGAATAGATAACTCCTTAAACCTTATCAACGTATTCAGGTATTTCATTTTATATACCCTTAACACTGGAGTGCCCTTAAGAAGCGAGAAAGCAGACTTTGAGTATGAATATGTACCTTAAACCTGCCATTTAACAGTGTACTGAAGAGAAACACCCTTAACATTTAATCTTGTTATATCCCTTAGATGTATTCCTGTATATGACAAAGTTATCATTTATATTTCCACTCGTACATATCTCTTATCTATTTTTTATTTCTCATTCACTACATTTATCTCTTAGACTTTTTCTCTCTCATCGTTCTCTCGCTCTCCTCTCTGCGTCGCTGGTTCATTGGGTTCCTGGGATCAAATATCTCGTATCTCTCGACGTCAGCAATGTTGGCATCTTTCACTCGCTGACTGTGCTCGTTGAACTGCAGCTTATTCCTCATCCAGCCCGTTCCACTCACATCATCCTCCTCTGTCGTTTCATCCTTAGGCTCTTCACTTGTTTCCTTCACCAGTTTTGATTGGAACTTAGCCAGTAATGCCAGTGTCTCCGCTTCGCGATCAGCGGCTGATTTCTTTGCTTTTGGAGGAAGCGGCTGTAACAAAGATGATTTTGATTTAGTTTTTTCTCGACTTTCTGCATGGCTGACATTATCCGGATGACTTCTTCCGTCTCTTTCATCGTCGTCAGGCAATTTAGATTTATCAAGTTTAGTTTTGTTACTACTGCCTGATCTGGCTTCATTTTCTTGCCACCTTGCCTGTTTACGTTTAACGTCGTTAGTTAAACCATCGTCATCTTCTTCCTTCACTCGCTTTAGCTTGTTTTTAATACTATCCACCTCGGCCTTGGAGCTTGACGTTCTCTCTACTGTTTCGATTGGTTCGTCATCGAGTTGAGAAGCGGAACTAAGATGTTTATCCTTCAACAGATCGTGACTGCTCTTACTCTTGCTCTTGCTTTCTTTAACGACCTTAACGAGATCTTCCTCCTCATCTTCAGCCTCCTCTCCAAACGACAACAACTTAAAGTTCTTCGTAGCTTTCGACTGCGATTCTGCCACCTTTTGACCGTCCCCTGACTTCTGCTTCATCACGTTTTCTCTGGGAATGATGTCGTCGAATGGATTGACGAGAACCTGTGTGCTGATGATCTTATGAGGATAGACTGGTCTCTCGTTTTCGTCGATTTCGACATCGCTAAGTTTCAACATGTTGTAGATAGTGTCGCCCGCAACCTTTCCAAAAATCGTGTGTTTCTTGTTCAGCTCCGGGGTTGCCGCCAGCGTGAAGAAAAACTGGCTTTCATTTGTGTTTGGTCCACTGTTTGCCATAGCAACCAACCCCCGCCGGACAAACCTTAACCTCGAATGAAACTCATCCTTAAAGGGGTTATCAAAGATAGAAGATCCACCATGACCACTTCCCTCTGGATCTCCACCCTGGACTATGAAGTCGGGAACCACGCGGTGGAATATGGTTCCATTGTAGTAACCCTCGAGACAGAGCTGAATAAAGTTCCTGCACGCTAGCGGGGCCTCTCTGCTCCACAGCTCCACGTCAATGTCTCCCACAGACGTCACTAATAAGACCTTGCCACTCGTTGGCGGCTCAGTGACGTATATATTACTCATGATTAACAACTACAGCGTATAGGATCTAGCGCACATAATGTATTCCTGTAACAGCAATTGAACAAATTTTACTACAATTTATTGCAAATTTATTACAATTTATTCAGATTAATTATTAGTATTGATACTAACAGCTTATAAGTGACTATAAATGAATTATAAATAGCTGTGTGCCATTCAGTCAATAACTGTGATCACTATGATGCATCAATTTTTAGCATACCTAGTGTGCTACATAAAACGTCATATGTAACAGTCAACATTGAGATTCTCAGCATCACATAACATATTAAAATATTACACTGTACCAGTAAACCATTATTTATAGTAATCCTATATTTTATTCAACCTGCTTTCACGGTGTAAAATTAAGAATTAAAGTTCTAACTAGAATTTCAAGATTCAAACAACCTATTTTAGTACAATATCGCAACTTAACATATTGATAACTAATCATTAAAAAGTGATATCATTTTTAACTATTCAGTAGAACCAAATATCGTCAAATATTAACACTGCTTTAAGCCTTTGATATATATATATATATATATATATATATATATATATATATTATATATATATATATATATATATATATATATATATATATATATATCTATATATAATATAGCATTTAAATACATATATATCTATATATATACATATATATATATATATATATATATATATATATATATATATATATGTATAGTTTAACTGCACATATATATTTTATTAAAATAAAATGACAAATTCTAAATTTAAATTCCATGGGACGATGTCATTGTTAAATGACGCCTTTTATGGATCTTTACATACCGAGCCTAACACTGAAAATCGGTAACAATAATTGGAATAGCATTTGGAGTTGTCTCCTTCCTCTACTTATCTCGATCCATAGCAAAGTCATATACATCATCATCCACAAGATGGAATTTGATATCTAATATCTTTATTATACTGCCTAATTATGTTATGTTTATATCCCACACCTATCCAAAAATATCCAAAAATCAAAACTTATATTATATATATATATATATATATATATATATATATATATATATATTATATAATATATATACGTATATATATATATATATGTATATATAGATGTATATAATGATATATATTATATAATATATTATATATATATATATATATATATATATATATATATATATATATATATATATATATATATATATATATATTCTCACAAATAATGTCAATAGTAAACATACAATTTGTTACAAGTTCTTAGGAAGTTTATAAAAAATGGATGAAAATCCGTGGCTTGTAATAAACTGAACTTAATTACACTGGTTGAGAAAGGCAAGAACAAAGATGACCAGGAACAATTTAATTTTTAAGTCGCATCGGTAATTGTGTAGATTTTAATGCCATTCGCTTGCTGTACAAATTTAAATTAATTAGCATACATACTCAATTTCGGTGCGTGTAAAATTTTACACATTCGACGTTAAGGGGTTAACTAACGCTAAATTTGAGACAATGCAAGCATCATAACATAGCACAGCAATAAGGCTGCAGCGTTTTTTTGTTTTAATTTTAGGTTTGTATCGTATTTCTGCTCAGCAATTTTTGTTTTGCGACTTCCTGGAGCAATATAAACAAGTTCATTAAAGTAAGTTATACATTTTTGGTTTATGTTACTCAATTTAAATAAACCCCTTCCTTAGATTAATAACAGCAACAATCAGAGTGCTACAGTCATCAATGACAACATCAATCACTATTGAGACAAAATCAAGCCAGCGAGCAAAAAAAGAAGTCCAAAAACGGTGCAAATTCCAAAATCCAGAAATTCAGTCCAAAGTAAAGGGAATTAAAGAAAGGGTGGTTTAGGCGCAGGTCGCTGATCATGGACACTGGATGGAAAAGAGAGATGGCAAAGATAGGTCTTCAACTGCTTATAGAACTGCTCGTAGGAAAGCAAAGGCTGATCGATGTGATTCAAATGAAGATATCCGAAGATTGGATGGAATTCCAGATCTGAGGTGCAGCATACTGGAAAGAACGATTAGATAGCTTAGAGCGTGAAGGTAAGCTAGGTCTCACAAGAGTATTTAACTTAGAAGACCGAGTAATAGCAGGCTGCATCACTTTAATCAAGTGAGACATACAAGTTTGTCCAGGGATGGTGATGGACTTATAGGTTAACGAAGCTGTTTTGTAAATGATACGCTCTTTAATCTTTAGCCAGTGCAAAGACTTCAAAATAGGCGTAACATGTGAGTACTTGGAACTACAAAAAATTGCTCGCGCAAGAGAATTCTGAACAAACTGCAACCGATCAATCTCACAGCCAGGGAGATTTAAAAACAGGGAACAGATTTCCTACTTCTCAGACATAAATAGTGATATTTTTTATTTTTTTACAGTTTTTACGAACGATTTGAACTTTTTTTTATTTGCTCGTCGGCTTGGATTTGGGTCCGACATTCGATGTTGTCATTGACGGTTTTTGTTGTTGTCAAATCACATAAGAAAACCTGAAATAAAAACGATTTGTTAACATTTCAAACAATGAAAAGTTAAAACATCGACAGATTGTTTCGCTTTATGTGGAGTTAAAATATTTCTAAAATGTGTCACAAAATCGCCCGAATACGGAACAATTGATCGGTATTAAACCTACGTATAGAAGACGTAAGGTTAGGTGTACAATGTGATAGGAGTAGATTTTGAAGTAAATTAGGCCTTGGAAAATCAGAAAATTGAGTGCTATACTAGTACTAGTTTCGTTTTCTATGTAAACTTAACGAGGAAGGAACTGTTGTCAGTAACTCAGTATGATTAGTCTGAATCATCGTCGTCATCATCATCATCCATTAATTCCCATTTTAGCTGGGGTCGGGAAAAACGCGCCCATTAGTTTATGGATTTTGTTAACAATTGCTGGGGCCTAGGCACGATCAACAACTGAATGTCCTTTCTGACTTTGGCTTGGATCTTAGATAGATTAATTGCCATTTAACCCCTGGTGAAAAAATTTCATATATATGTCCCCACTGCCTTCCTCAGTACCTGTCTTAGACGCCTCTTATGTACACGCTGCAGTTTGTTAGCGGTTGCTCTATATGGTCTAACCACACTTGGGCTCAACACCGGGTATGATTAGTTGGTGATGCTAATCGAAATTCTAAAGTTCTATTTCAAATGTTGTTAGTATTTCTTCTTAGTTATTATTAAAATTTCAAAGTGCAGAAAATGTAGATCTACCTACTCACATTAAAAATAGGGGATTAACTGATGATATGGTGTAGGACAGAGAGGACTGAAGAAAGTCTATTCGTATCCCTACCATGGTTAAACTGAGATTTAAGGTAAGATGATGATGATTATTGATATACCCACTAAACAGCAATTTTAATATGCAACTTTCTTTGATTGTTAGGTGCACTTGGAATTTACTTATTATTTTCAAATTAAACATGATTTTATAAATGCAACTTGACCATAACCTTATACTTAAGTTTAGCGTCAAGCATTTAGCTAAAATTTTATTCTCTAGATGATAAAATGACAATTTATTAATTGTCATTTGGCTGGAGCTAGTGGCGATATCGGTAAGATACTCGACCGCGGATCAGTATGTGTGGGGTTCAAATCCTGGGCTCGCCCGTCACTGACATCACTTTCGATTGAGGAAACTGATGTTAACCTAAACTTTACCAGCTTTATACAGAGATGCTTGGCTGACAGACATCATAATTATAAGTCTGTTTTAAAAATTTAAAATTAACATCAAATAATATGGCTTTCAGTTGGAATTTGCTATAGAACTTTCTGCCTTAGGCAGTTTTTTTTACTAAGACTATTTTGCCTGCTTTAGTAATGTATTTGAGACATTGCTAAAATATTTGAGTGCAATATTGTTTCTATCTTATTCTAATAATAAGTTATTATCTATGCTGACCATTGCAATATTTCAGGCTAAGACTCTGAACATTAATTCTATCTAATAGGACTATAGAACTTTTAGAGGCATTTCCTTGCTCACTTTGTTTACTACAATGAAGCTATATGTAGACTTTTCAGTAGTGGATAGACTCGAGTCGAGTGTTGGCGTCAACTCTAAATCTGCACCAGTCAAATCAATACTTAGCCTCGGCCTCACGCAATCTTGTCGGTGCTTAGCTAAAAGCTCAACAACAGCTGCCAGTGTTGCTGGTGAGGTGACCAATGATGCTGCTGAAAAGAGTGAAGTTTTGTTATTGGTTTCAGCCTGGGGATATGTAATAGACTATAAGAAATACCTGGTATAAAATCTGTCTCATTGTCTTACATTCCCCATCTTTTTCTTTTTCTTTTTCGCTCTCTCTCTCTCTCTCTCTCTCTCTCTCTCTCTCTCTCTCTCTCTCTCTCTCTCTATTTCTTTCTCTCTCTCTAGGTCTCTTGATAGAGCTTGGTTTCTAATGTCTCTTTCTTCATTTTGCATTTGTATCTCTTAATGTTTTTTGGAGAGAAGAGCTGGATGTTAAGCTAAAGAGAGGTAGACCACAACTGACGTGGGATGCGGTAATTAAGAAAGACATGAAAAATAGAGGATTGACTGATGATATGATGTAGGACCTTTGAAGTCTTTATCTATGGAAAGGAATGCAATTTTACAGGAATTTTCCATTTTCTTTCATAGAATTGATGACTAGAACGTAATGTATTTTATTTATTGTTTCATTAGTACATCATCCCTGTTGTAGCCTGCTGGAGAAATAGTGAGTCTAAAATTATTTTGTTGTATAGTGGCTGACAATGTATTGTCAGGATTTTCCTGATAGATTATATTAATTTAGTTTACCCATGTCGTGCCTGGGTTGCTGAAGAATTGACCCTCCGTGGACTGCTTGTGTCATAAAAGGTGACAAATCTTTAAGATCCAAACCAACGTCAAAATGGGCATTCAGTTGTTTGAGTGTCTAGATTCCAGAAATTGCTAAAAAAATTCTAACCCAGACCCTAGTTAAATTGGGAGTCAAGGGATGATGATGATGATGATGATGATGATGATGATGATGATGATAATGAGGATGATTTTCATTTAGTTGTGCCTTAGTTTATTCTATTAAATTGTCTCATTTGTTGATTTGTATACTTTTAGAATGTTGATACCTAAATGGTGAATAAAGAAGATATGTATAATTCTAAGTTTTAATTATTTGTTTTATTTTAGGTCACCAATAACGTTGAATGGATATTTGACAAATTTTTGGTGGAAGGAAGTTGCAGAGTTAAGCTGAAGAGGCCTTCACAATACCTCTGTTTATCTGGGGTTATATTGTCGTTCTCTGTCTACTAGTACTGTCATATGTTCACCCAAATGATGTATAAATTCTAAATATTACAAAAGACATTGTCAAATGATGTATATTCCCTTACAAAAGACATTGTCAAATAATGTACATAAATATATATTCTAAATATTAAAACTGTAATCTTATTTTATACTTTTCTAAGATATCTGATTGTCTTTGTAAAAAGGAGACCAAAGTTCGAGTATGCTCATTGATTTTGCACATGGATGAAACTCTGCCCTTTACTTTGGTTCCTCTCTATGAACTTCAGTCTATATATAATCCTATCACTGTTTTCACCAGAAAATAAATCTAAACCTTATATGGGGAACGTCTGAACATTTAAAATAATATCAACTAACATGCAAAATAAATGCAGTCATTATTGGGGTGATCTGAGTTGAGTTGATTTATTAGAACCAAAGTACAAAATACAAGAGAAATCACAGTAGGCAGACACATCAAGCAAACATCATATCAATGAACAAATAAATAAATGCATCAGACATTTAAATCTCAAACATCTTATTAAATGAATCCTGTGATCTAATAGTTTATGAAATTTTTGGAGATCAAATGTTTTAATTTTGTACATTTATTTGTATTCAATTTAGGCTGACCCGGTGCTGTTACGTCACTTTGTTGCCTTACTTCGCCGCTGTGCCTCTAACGATCGTTCGCTCAAGGATGAACTCTCGTCATCATATCAGTTCACCTGTCCCTTCTGTTGGCCCATCGACCAGTCACATAGAAGTCTTGTAATGTTATCCATTGATAAATACAAAGCCAACAATGAATTTCCCAGCTTCTTGAACCATATTTCTGCAAAGAACTCTGCATTGACTTTCATTGATTCAAGAATTCTAGGCCTCAGAAACCTTGTTAGCCTCTATCTCTCAAATAATGACCTCAGGTTGGTCATTTTTAATGTTATATATCATTTTATTAATTTATTCAGTTAGGATTCAATCTTGGGGAGGTTGCACTGTTATATCGGAGTGGAAAACCCCAATGAGAGAGAGAGAGAGAGAGAAATATGTTTTTTTTCACAAAATTTCACTGAGTAATCACATCAATGAACGCGTGAAAAAAAACTTAAATAGGCATTATCAGAATCTAAGTAATAAGTGCAATACGTCCTGTATATATCAATGTATACACATCATCATCCTCAATTAAATCTCAGTTTAACCAGGGTCAGGATACAAATAGACTCTCTCAAATCGTCTCTGTCCTACATCATATCATCAGTCAATCCCCTATTTGAGACTTTTCCATTCGTTTACATTTGTGTAGCAATTTATGGATCCTAGGCGCTCACCAACCCAATACCCTTTCTGACGTTGGTATGGATCTTAGTGCTTCAGTCGCCTTCTACGACACGTGCAGTCACCGGTTGGTAAATTCTTCAAACAATCCGGACACAACACGAGGAATATACACTTATATTGTAGGCTCAATAAATACTTTACATGACAACTTGGGGAGGAACCCCCACCCCATGCTGCTTCCCTGCCTCCATTGTCATTGCTTCACCAAAATACATGTAGACTCGGAGAAATTATTCTGTAGCTTCTGGATTGATATTACATTTTCTAATATAAATATCTTCTAGGTATTCTCTCTGGTATTAGATATTCTCTATTGTGTTTTTCTATGATAATAACTGTGCTACTAATATCATCACGAGATAGCCAGTGGCGACGTCGGTAAGATACTCGACTGCGGATCAGATGGTGCGGGGTTCAAATCTTGGGCTCGCCCGTCACTGACATCGCTTTTGAGTTAGGTAACTGACGTTAGCATTAGTTTTTTACCAGCGTTTTTTCTTTTAATATTGTAAATGACTTTTAGATGGCTACCATACCAAAAATGAACGACTTTTAGATGGCTACCATACTAATAATAAATGACTTTTAGATGTCTACCATACTAATAATAAATTACTTTTAGATGGCTACCATACTAATAATAAATGACTTTTAGATGGCTACCTGAGGATTGGTCAAGCCTGACCTCTCTAGAACAACTAGAACTCAACGGGAACCAGCTAGAACAGCTACCGTCATCTTTTCTCTCTCACCTGTCTAGGTCGCTGTGTCTTCTAGACGTCAGTGACAATCAGTTGAGTGAGGTTCCTCTCGGTATCACACGTCTTACGTCGCTAATCTATCTGGACATATCGTTTAACAAACTCACGCGAATACCGCATAACATGCATCACCTCGGCCAACTGGTAAGAGAGTGTTCGGTTTTTTCATTTCTTCTTTTTGCTCGCCGGCTTGATTTTGTCTCAATAGTGCTTGATGTTGTCATTGCTGACTGTAGCACTCTAATTGTTGTCATTATTGTTGTTACTATTAAGCTCTATAATTGCATTTGAAAGCATTAAAGAGGCATTTATCCGTGTTGTTGTTGTTGTTGTGCAGAAAACACTGTATCTAGCTGAAAATACGATATATCGACTGCCTGCCACCATACAACAAATGAAGTTAGAATCCCTGAATCTCAAAATGAACTCTTTAAATCCACTAAACACCATGACAATCACAGAAACTGATTGGCGGCGTACTGTGGCAGTTGTCATGGAAGCAATCAGCTACAATGAAAAGCAGGCGTTCGCAGGAAATAATTCTGATGCTCTCGACATGAGATTGGTTTCCATTGAGGAAATTCTGGAGCTGTATGCCGATGCACGGGAAAGACATTTGCAGGCGAATGATTTGGTTCTAAGTGGAAGTGCTAAAGTGCTTCTGTCACATGTCATCACAGAGCTTAAACTTTCATTTCCTACTCTAGCAGAGCTGGCTGCTAGTGTTGTGCTTACTAATAGGTATGTTTCTTTATACCCGGGTACATGTAAAGCTAACGTTTACGTCTGTTTCCTCACTCGAAAGCGATGTCAGTGATGGGCGAGCCCAGGATTTGAACACTGCACATACTGATCTGTGGTTGAGTATATTACCGACGTCGCCACTGGCTACAGCCAGTTCATGTCAACTGAACTCAATTTTAATAAGAGCACCAGAAGAATTCAACCCTGTACAGCCCACAAACAAAACATACAACAAGCGAATGCAAAATAAAAAAAATACTAATTATATGTGAACTATGTCTATATTTATATAGATATTCTCTGATGTTGGGGAAATTGGGTAAGATGAACTTGTTAAGGAAAATGGTGCATAGCTAAATATAATAGTAGTAGTGGTGGTTATACTATTAAAACAACCGTATGTAGTAATTTAAGCGTTTGTATATGCTAGTGTTTATAAATTATGTTCGTATATAGGTTTTATTGTATTAAGGTATGCTTTTATGCTAACGTGTAGGAGTATTTTGAAGCATGTAACAGTATGTTTAGATTGAATGTCTTGATGTGCAATAAGCTTTTAACTGCTTTATATGATTTATTTAGGCTATATGTATTCAGGGCACATCTTAGCACTTTCGTGGCCTTTGTGTCCTATCTCACTTCATCCTCGTGTATTTCTTTTATATGATTTAATCTGTAAGTGAAATAAACATGATTCAATTCCATATATATTTGTTGATTCGTTTCAGGCTAACATACACACAGGCAGATGTAGGCTCAATTCTGTACAACTACCTATTGAGTGGCAAAGCTTGTTCACAGTGCCCGGGTTATTGCTTTGACTCGTACGCTAGCGGCATTATGTTCGTCAAATTAAATAAATTCGCAGCAGAGGAAACCGACTTTGATACGGACGTTGAAAGTTTCTACAATCGAGTGCCTTGTGAAGTCTACTTGTGTTCGTTGAAATGTCTTTATGCGTTTGTGTCGAGAAAAGACCATTACGGGTTGCGCAGCTTACTATGATAGCTTCATGTGATGAAAAGGAGAGTATGATTTTAGTATTTGTCGTCATTGTTGGTGGTTGAATCATTTTGAGTGGAATGAGGAAGTGCAATTTTAGCAATCAGTTTAAACCAGTTTACACTGGTTTAAACCGCCGAGCTTAAAACATTCCTTGAGACAATTTTGTGCTTAGCTTAACTCATTAAAAATTGTGTTATATTTTGCAGGCTTTATTGACTACAATTTTGCATGCCTTATTGACTAATGTGTATATATATATATATATATATATATATATATAGGGTTTGGCATAATTTAGGAAATTCTTATTTTATTTGTTTAATCATGTTAAAGTTGTCGATAGCCTGTTTTGAACATAGAGGAATTATCAACAGATCGACTAATATATGCAATTTTATATTTGTATGTAAAATATTTCTATTAACCGTCTTCATTTAGACTGGTATGCTTTAAATCATATCCAAGTAGCCTATTGTAAGTACAGAAAAAAATTGCATGAACCTGATAACTACTGCTGTAGTTCAACGTAATATAGATTAGAGGCATATGTAATCTTACATGCTTTATTATATTACATTACATGTAGGCCTAATCATAACAATCGTAATACATTTTAAACTTACATTCAATGGCCTACCGGTTTTAGGTAGTGGGTTCATAGAAATTTTGTAGTAGTGAGAACTGATAAATTGCATTTATATTTTTGTTTCATTATAATTTTGCATTCTTTAAAGATATAACTTCTATTTCTCATTTGGTAAGGTTTGTCATAAAAACTCAATATATGCTAAGTTTACTAAATTTTCATAGACTAGTCTTTTATCGAATAAGTAGATTTTTTAATGTCTATAAAAAAATGAAGTCAGTGAAAATGTAGTCCTATTGCTATTTGAAAATGGAATTAAATTACGCCTAGACCTGAATTCTGAACATACGTCATTTACATATTATTTATTCAACGTCTGATCTTTTCTAAACATAGGCCTAGACCTATTTTGATCCTGATATTCTAGTGCAGACTATGAGGGGCGGGGGGGGGGTGCAGTCGGACAATTCAAAAAAATTGCGTTGATTATACACTTGTGAATGTCTAAATAGCGTGGGGGTAACGTCATGAAGTTTTAAATGACAAATCCTGAGGTGATTTGAATCCTCGTGGGTTCGAATCCCGGTCGCGCTGATCTGAGAGTAAAATCTCGGACATTCACTGGACTGGTTATACGGAAAAAGGTCTAAATTGCCTAACGGATTAAACATGTGGTTTTAAAAGTGATAGATATCAACATAGTTGATTATTCACTATAATGCGTGTTTACTTTTTTGTGTCATACTTTAAACAATAGGCTATCACTTTAAGCTGCCACCCGGCCCATTTAAAGGTTACTGGTTATGCCACTGTTAACAAAATCTATTTTACAATCAGCGTTAATTTGCTGCATAATATTACAATTAAAGTGATACTGACGTCCGTAACAATATAGAGCAATATTGAGACAAATCCAGGCAGGTTGGCAAAAAGACGGTCCAAAACGGTGCAAAATCTGTCCAAAGATGAAGGAAATTAGAGAAAAGGACGTTTACATCATGGCGGCAACTCACTGGAAGGAAAAGAGTTATGGAGGAGGTGGGTATTCAACCGCCTATGGCTTACTACATTAGCCAGTGAATTATTTATTCAATTTCTATCATTTAAATCATTGTTAATTATGTTTTTTAAAGAAAAATTTACTGCGTAGCGTTCCTCGCCAAACAGTAAAACGCGCATTATAGTGAAATGATCAACTATGTTTATATCTACTACTTTTTAATACCACATATTTAAACCGTTTAGCAATTTATTCCATTATCCGTGTAACCAGGCCAGTGAATGTCCGAGATTTTACTCTCAGATCAGCGCGGCTGAGATTCGAACCCACGAGGGTTCAATTCACCTCAGGATCTGTCATTTAAAACTTCATGACGTTACCCCTACGCTATTGAGACACTAGCGTAGAAACCAGCTAGAAACCAGTTGCAGTTGTATAGGTCAGACATACTTTAGTCGAGCGTATTTTAAAAATTTAGGCTAGAGTAATATAATGTTATTAATAAGGTTACTATTTTTAGATAGGCCTACACTTTAGCAGTTATAGAATTGATTTCAGGAGACATTACGACAAAAAAGTCACCACTGATAACCTATATTTATATTGCTAAGAAATGACCGGGAATTCGTAGAAATTACACACAAGCAGTCCTAAAATCTCAAAATAATTCGGTGAGTATATGCGTTAGGTAGTGGAATGAAATTTTAAATGGCTTTCCAATGTGTTCTTTACTTTATTTCTGCCTATGACCAAAGTAACAAACGTTACCAACAACGTTAAAACTCGAAGAATTCCTCGACTTGGATGTAAAAATATATTAAGCAGCGACCTCTTTCTGCGTTAACATCACGTCATATTTAGCTTTGAAATTTTATTTAATTATATATCACTTCATGCAACAGAAGTAGGCTAATATTTGGTTTAGAGGTAAGCAAAAGAAATTTTATTAATACTTAAAGGTATAGTTTTCAAAGCTTGTTAAATCATGTCGTAATTTATTGACTAGGGTGTTAGATTTCGAGACTTTGTTTACTCTTGTTATGTTTACTTTTATTTTGCTGGGAAATTTAACTAATTTCTTGGTAAGTTTTAATCTTGCAGAATTTTTACTTGAGCAGAAGTAAAAAATTTACCACGCGAAACTAATGCCTATTTATACTGAAGGTTGAACTAGTTACGTTATCTTTCTTATCTTTCTAATCTCCTAATCCAATATCAACCTTCTCTTAAGCTACGTTCTTCCGGTTACGTTATAGTTTTTATTTAATGTCACGTTATAATTATGTTACTTTGGACTGAATTTCTGGATTTTGGAATTTGCATCGTTTTTGGACCTTCTTTTTTTGCTCGCCGGCTTGATTTTGTCTCAATAGTGCTCGATGTTGTCATTGATTACTGTAGCACTCTAATTGCTATTATTATTATTATTATTATAGTTTTACACCTATCTTATCTTAATGGTACTGTTTCACGAAGTCAGGACAACTTAAAACACAAGTCTATCACAATATACGTAACTTAACATAACAAAGTATGCAAAGGAAAAAATACTGCTATACACAATTAGGCAAATACATGTACAAAGTACAAATATATGCGCATACATAAAAATATTGCGCATTTGCGGAAATAAAAGATAATACGCGAACACTTTAACTATTTGCACTTACTAGTACTGACACTTTTATGATTTACACTCATTAGTACCGACACTTTTACTTAACGTTTCATACTTATTAGTATTGACACTTTTACATTTTAAACTCATTAGTACTGAAATTTTTACGATTTACACTCACCAGTACTGAAACTTTTACTTAATTTACACATTCTTTCACTTACGTTCATGTGATTGGTCTGTAATATAATGGTCTGTTCTTGTTTTAAATTCTTAGAGATAATCTTTTACGTTTCTGAACTCGAAGGTTAATAAATAAATTCTATTCCGTAGTAATACAATGAGGCTTCAGGTTGACTTGGAGGTTATTAATAGACTTTTATCTGGGGCTGGTGTTAAGTTGAGACATAAGCCAGCCAGAGCACAGCTGTGCTTGGGTAGAAAGCAGCTGTCCAGCTACTGTGCTACTGCTGCTGCAAGCACCACAGCAGCTTCCTCGAGTAGAGCTGCTGATAGAAGTGAAATTGTGTTGATGGTTTACACGCAGCAAGACAGGAATGGTGAAAAATATCGGGTAAATATTACCATGTTGTAATGTTTTCTCCATTTTAATTTATCAGAATTTACCAGAACTGCTACCATCTTTCATTATTCCAATCCTTCTTCAAACTTAGGTAGCAGGAACATGGGAAGAAAGCCAAGGGCTTATTTCAATAACCATTAATATTTTAGACATTAGCCGTTAAATACAAGTGTCACTAAATTTGCTATCATTAACTGAGGAAGGCAATGGGTAGTCACTTCAGAAACTATACTGTACCAAGTTAATTTCCTTGTAGATATATTTTGATAAAGACTTTTTGATATGATCAAGCATTTGGTCAGTGGCAGCTCTTAATGAGTGTGAAAAGAAAGCTTGTGAATAGTCATAGACCAGTTACTGGGCTGAACACAGAGTAAGAGAGAGAGAGAGTAAGAGAGAGAGAGATATTGTCATAAGTGTGTTTAATCTAGGTATTTTGCTACTCTATCAATTCTACTGATTAATCATTGAATTCTGTTAAGCTTTAAATATTTCTAACAGTAACTTATAACCCCGTATCTTTGCTATTTATCTGTTATAAACAATCACAATTTTTATCTTTGAACAATGAAGAGTTAGGCAAAAGTTAAAACGATAAAATAAAATAAATATTGTTCTAAATAAAATTTTGTTTTGAAATATGATATCTCGAAGATCACCAATTGCTTTTGCTTTTAAATGTATGCTGTGTGATTCATTACGTTAATGCTTTTAATTTGCTCTGCTCTAATTTCTGTAAGATTCTTTAAATACTGCATTATATTTGTGATGGTTTAGATTCAAGGAAATCTGGAGAAGATATTTGACAGATTTGTAGGCTCAGGAAAGTCTACCATCAGACTAAAGGACCCTCCTCTTGATCTCTGTATATCTAAGGTAACCCTATCTCTCTTGATTTGAATATTATATAAATGTTCCATTTTAGCTAGCGTAAAGTATGGAATGATCCGGTGACTTGTTGGAAACTTGTTTGACAGCGGATCAGTAGATGCAGGGTACAAATCCGGTGCTCTCCCCGTCACTGAATACTCTTCAAACAGGAAACTTACATTAAACTTGGCTTATTATTTAGCAAACGCCATCACCTAACTGGGACACAAGGTTGTGTTTGGCTGATGATTAGAGCCGTTCATTACGGAAGTGAACTGTATTGAAGAGTTGCTGCATATATGTACCTAATATATATTTTACGACTGGAGCCAGTGGCGACATCGGTACTCGACCATGTATCAGTATGCGAGGGGTTCAAATCCTGGGCTCGCCAGTCACTGACATCACTCTAGTGAGGAAACTGATGTTAACCTTAGAAATTGTTATAGAAATTGTTGGAGGTTATTATTATAGAAATTGTTGAGGTAATTATTATTATTATTAGATTTTTTACTCATTCGTAGCTTATTGTAACTGTTCTTGTTTTTCTGTATGAGCAGGCGGACCCACTGCAGCTAAGCTGTCTGCTGAAGTTGATTGACAGAGCAGCTGTAGGAGACCAGCTGCTGGACAATGTAACCCTCTCTAGCTTAGCTCCGCCCACATCTAAGCAAATCAAGCAGCTGCAGACCAGGCTGGTTATTGAGAGCAGGGCTGCCTATCCTATAACCACGGGATTTCCCAGCTCTTTGAGAAGCTTGTCGGTGCTAAATTGTGGATTGAAGTGCGTTGACCTGAGAATATTAAAATTAAGGAATCTCGTTTCTCTAAATCTCTCATACAATTCCATCAGGTAATCGGATATTTAATGGAAAATTACAAGAAAACGAGACATCACACGTATTTAAGTTGTCATGTAATAGGATTAAATATCATACTGCCATATTTTACATAATGTTTGGTAATTAATTATTTAAGTCAATACACAGAAAATGTCTTAGTCTTCGTAAAATATTTTAACTGCTAACATTAGTGTTGAATAATTAGTATGTTCTGCTCAGAATTTTTATGATTTATGCCGTGATATATGCCTAGATATGTATGAGCTTAACCTCTTCTTGAAGAAGCCCTGACTCAGTTGATAAAACCATTAACTTTAGATATGCAAAAGCTTATGAATGCTAAGGTTAACGTCAGTTTTCTCACTCGAAGGCGATGTCAGTGACAGGCGAGCTCAGGATTTGAACTCCGAACACACTGATCCGCGATCGAATATCTTACCGATATCGCCACTGGCTCCAGCCAGTGCAAGTGCTAGACACTGTAATGTCCTGTCATTCAATACTTTTATTGCTGTAAATCTCTTTATAAATCACGTTAATTTTAATATAACATAAACATTAACGCATAACTGAAGACTGATTTTATTTTTCATTGAGCTGCCCTATGATGACATTTTGACAGTAAATTTAAGAGAAATGCTTGATTACTTGTCTCATTGATTATAATTATCAGAATCAGAACAGGTGATACAAATTACTTCTTTTATATATCAATTTTAGGTGTTTTTTTGTAGTTTTGAATTGTCAAGAAAGAGCTTTTCTACTATCATATTATATGTGATGGTTAGTAAACACTGAGGCCTATGTTTATAAGGCTGTATTAGATGATATTTTTACTGGTGTCTATTCGTTTACTAATATAATCAATACTTGAGGTTTTGACTATATTAGAAATTATATTATATTAGAAATCAGACTCAGGACACATAATACAATACACGGCTGGAGCCAGTGGCGAAGTCGGTAAGATACTCGACCGCGGATCAGTTGATACGGGTTCAAATCCTGGGCTCGCCCATCACTGACATCGCTTTCGAGTGAGGAAACTGACGTTAACCTTAGCTTTACTTTTAGCTTTAGCTTTTACATAATACAAATTAAGTTTAGGTTTCTTGGTAGTTTGGATTTTTAAAAAAGAGCTTTTCTATTCTCATATTATATCTGATGGTCAGTAAAAGTTAAAACAGCAAAGGTTAACGTCAGTTTCCTCACTCGAAAGCGATGTCAGTGACGGGAGGTGTACAGTGAGGCTTATATTTATATGGCGGTATTAGTTGATATTTCTACTGGTGTCTGTTCGTTTCAAAGCTGACGGCCTCAAATTAAGTAAGTTATCTAATGAAAGCCTAGCTGCAACTCTTAAAGTATTAAAGTTATTTATTTTGGTCTTTGTTCTTTACATATTTCCTCCCTTTGCTATACTTACTGGCATTGATTTTAGGAACATTACTATTTAATTGTACACTCTCTCTCTCTCTTAGTGCACTGCCTACTGGCAGGTCCATGGTATATAACGCCTCCACTCTTCTCTGTCTTCTGCTTTCCTTTTCTTTACCAGATATGTGTGGGTCTTTAAATCCTGTAACATACATAATCTCGGCCTGCCCCTGCCTCTTTTCCCTTCCATTCTACCTTGGAAGGTTAAATATTCTTAATTGTTCTATTGACATAGAGGATTTGAGTCAATCTATTTGTATCCCGACCCTGGTTAAACTAGGATTCATGGGAGGGTGATGATGATGTTCTATTGACATCTAAATTCAGTTGATGATATTATGAACAGATATCTGCCTAACGACTGGACGACGCTGCCTTCATTGTTAGAAATAAACCTGAACAACAACCACCTCACCTCTCTTCCTCCCTCCTTCCTCTCCCACATCTCCGGCACGTGCCATGATCTAGACCTGAGTAACAACGCGCTGAGTAGTCTGCCCTACAGCGTCACGTCGCTTCAGTCGCTCACTCGTCTTGTTCTTACCAACAACAGACTGCATTGTCTACCTCCTAACCTCCACAGGCTACGTAGACTGGTAGGATTCTATGCTAATTCTTGTTCTGGATCTTATTCAAAATAGTTCTTGTTCTAGATCTTGTGTCATATGTTATCGAGATCTTGTTCTAGATCTTGTGTCAGTTCTTGGTCTAGATCTTCTATTCTCGCACTTCTTCTCTTCTGTTCACTGCCAAGTGACAGGTTCAAGGTATATATTCATACTCAAAGTCTGTTTTCTCACTTTATAAATACACTCCTTAGATCAACAAGTTAATCCCTTCACAAAGTCTGTGCCTTATCCATACCTTATGTAACCTATAGCTTGGGAAAATATGGCTTCTGAGGTGATTTCTAGTTGCCTTCCTCAGTTAGATGGCTTAATTACCATTTAATCCTGGGGGAAAATATTTTCATAGTGAGATGGGTCCCATTTAGCCATCCTCAGCTCCTGCCTTAGTTGCTTCTTACACGCAGCAGATTATTTGCGGTTGCCTTATTCTGCAGTGATTTGGTTCTAGCTCTTTTATTCTTATGCTTAATATTTAGACATTGACCTTGGTCAGGTGTAGATCTTTTGTTTCTTTTTTTCTTGAATAAGTTCTTATTATTTAAAATTTGGCTTAATTAGGGGAAATTCATGACTAACATTGGGATGTATATATATATATACTATAAATTTATGTATCTATATATATATATTTATCTGTTTATTAAAATATATATATATATATTTTATATATTTTATATATATATATTTTATATATATATATATATATATATATATATATATATATATATATATATATATATATATAAAATTATATATAGATAGATAGATAGATAGATAGATAGATAGATAGATAGACAGACAGACAGACAGACAGACAGACAGATAGATAGACAGACAGACAGACAGATAGATAGATAGATATAAAAGAATGTGTTAATTTTAATTGTTATACATATAACTTCTACTTGATGTTTTTTATACAGACAATTCTACTCGTCGGCCATAACAACCTAACCTGTCTGCCGTTTTCCATCACAAAGCTGCGTTTCTCAAATCTCGACATCTCAGGTAACCCTTTCTATCCCAGAAACCCCACGGACATCGACAAATCTTCCTGGGAACTCACAGCCAACCTCTGCGACATGGCCGTCAGCTTCTTCGAGCGAGAGTTGCTCAGTCATTTCCAGTTTTCCGAATTCGACCCGATCGGGTTAGACTTTGGCTGGTACTGCGAACACCAGAGGAGTAAACTGGTCGATATTCTTGTGGCCAAGTCTTTGTCTTCCTCGGGGAGAGGGTCGAAGGGGGTTGCTCTCGCTAGACTACTGCCGCCACTGAAGCAGCAGCTGTCGGCTGCGCGGAACGCTGCGGCTGTGACCAGAAGCCTGGCTCTGAATCCAGCGGCTGCACCTGAGTGTGCCCGGAGTGTAACCGTGCATATGTTCTCTTGTCCATCGCTGGTCGAGTGTGCGGCAAGAACTGTTGTCATCCAGAGGTTCTTAGTATTTACTAGCTTGTTCTTTATTTCATAGTGATTTTATGGTTATTATTCATTTTTAGTTATTATTTGCAATTATTTACTAATCTGCTACTGTCTTGTTCTCTATTTCATATTGATATTTAAGTTTATTATTTATTTAGTTGTTATTTGCTACTATTTACCATTCTGCTTCTGGTTTATTCGTACAACATTTCGTGAAATATTTTCCTGAAAAGCAGTCGAATACTTGGTTATTTATCAGACTCTCTTCTCATGCAATTGAGAAGTATTATGAGGAAGCTAGGAAATTAAGACTTGCAGACATCTGCTGAAGATTTCTGCAAATGAATTCTATAGCTGTATTCTATAGATGTATTCTATGGGTGCATTCTGTAGATGTATTCAATTGATGTATTCTATAGATTTATTCTATAGATGAATTCTATTGATGTATTCTATAGATGTGTTCTATAGATGTATTCTATTGATGTATTCTATGGTTGTGTTCTATAGAGGTATTCTATTGATGTATTCTATAGCTGTATTCTATAGCTGTATTCTATAGATGTATTCTATTGATGTATTCTATAGATGTATTCTATTGATGTATTCTATAGATGTATTTTATAGCTGTATTCTATAGCTGTATTCTATAGCTGTATTCTATTGATGTATTCTATAGCTGTATTCTATTGATGTATTATATCTTACATTGTTATCTCTCTACCCTACAGTATCTATTCTCTGTATTTGATGTTATATGTGACCCTACAGTATCTAGACTCTCTATTTGATGTTACAGGTTACCCTACAGTATCTAGACTCTCTATTTGATGTTACAGGTTACCCTGCAGTATCTATACTCTCTATTTGATGTTACAGGTTACCCTGCAGTTTCTATACTCTCTATTTGATGTTACAGGTTACCCTACAGTATCTAGACTCTCTATTTGATGTTACAGGTTATCCTGCAGTTTCTATACTCTCTATTTGATGTTACAGGTTACCCTGCAGTTTCTATACTCTCTATTTGATGTTACAGGTTACCCTACGGTATCTAGACTCTCTATTTGATGTTACAGGTTACCCTACGGTATCTAGACTCTCTATTTGATGTTACAGGTTACCCTACAGTATCTAGACTCTCTATTTGATGTTACAGGTTACCCTGCAGCCGCTCTACTATAGGCTCTCTACTCTACGATTATCTAGATTGCGTCAAGGACTGTCTAGTGTGTGGACGCTGCAGCTTTACCTTCCTCGCCATCTGCCGAGTGTTTCATAATCCTGAATTATTCTCCACCACTCTGATCATGGACGGTGGTGGGGTTAGCAAACGTCTGCCATTCGAAACAATTGTCTGCTCACAGAAATGTCTCTATGTCTTTCTCACGGGTCATTCGCTCTACACGTGATTCCTTTCTACCGCCCTATCCCCTTACCTCTCTCTCTCTCTTTCTCTCTCTCTCTCTCTCTCTCTCTCTCTCTCTCTCAGTGCACTACCTACTGGCAGGTTCATGGTGTATAACGCCTCCACTCTTCTTTGTCTTCCGCCTTCCTCTTTATGTCCACATTCGAGTGGATCTTTAAATCATCTAACATACATAATCTCGGCCTGCCTCTGCCTCTTTTACCTTCCATTCTACCTTCCATGACCTCTTTTAATAGACCTTCCCCATAGAATGTGTCCTCTAACAACTTCATTTAACTGAGGGTGAGGGAGAATTAGCCCCACCCCCCAAGGGTTGCCACAATAATCCTGAATTGTTTCCGCTCTATCTCGCCTGTGATCTGTTCTATGTTGGATATTTGGACGGTCCTGTTATCAGGCAATACTTCACTACCAATAGCATTGTAACATGTTGAGCATTTCTAGTGTGGAGAATAGTAATAATAATAATAATAACAACAATTAGAGTGCTACATTCATCAATGACAACATCGAGCACTATTGAGACAAAATCAAGCTGGTGAGCAAAAAGAAGGTCCACAAATGGTGCATATTCCAAAATCCAGAAAATCAGTCCAAAGTATGCAGGGTTGAACACCCGAGTGTTCTAACTCTGGTTCTGGCGGAAAAACCACAAAAGTTTTCTAAAAGCTAAACAAAAATAAGATCTCCGGGATTATTGTAGAAAAAAATGTGGAATTATCTTGATAAAGGGAGAACATTTAAATGTCGTTTCAAAGCCATGACGTCGTAAGCATTTTTTCTCCTCAGTTTTCTTGTACCCTCCCCACCCCCAAGTTAACTTTTCTTAAGAGGCTGTGATGCCGCGTGAATCGGTTTTGTATGTTTACTATGACGGGCTCTTACTCTACATGTATCTACAGCGACCTGTGCGTAAACCTTCTTTTCTTTAATTCCCTTTACTTTGGACTGATTATCTGGATTTTGGAATTTGCACAGTTTTTGGACCTTCTTTTTGCTCGCAGGCTTGATTTTGTCTCAATAGTGCTGGATGTTGTCATTGATGACTGTAGCACTCTAATTGTTGTTATTATTATTATTATGTACACTGTGGATTAGACGTAATCAATACGTTAGTTGATTAATCAGTTGGACTGTTTTAAAGAATCTGTAAAACTGACTTTAATAACGTTATGTATCTATAACTGTTTAGGCCTAATAATGACGACCTTTTTATCTTGTGAATCTGTAGAGTATTATATACTAAATGAGGAAATCGTCTTCTATACATTTTGTATTATTTGTGCATTACTGTTTGTATCTCTTCTGTGATGGAATTGAAACTTGAGGCAACATAGATGTGGTTTTATAGAAGAATGCTACTTATATCTTATAAAGACCACGTTAAAAATTTAAAAGATGTTTTACAAAGAGTGTCAAGTTGTCGTGACCTTTTCAACCGAATACGACGACAGCAGATGAAATTTTTCGG
>CAJHZI010000459.1:70000-80000 GCA_905160935.1 Enchytraeus crypticus
ATATATACATTTGTAGGATATTTAAGATACGATTTGTGATAAATTAAAATTGAAGATGATTTATAATAAATTGATTTTTAAACACAATTTTCAGTACTAAATATGACCATAAATTTAACCAGTGTCTCAGCGCTGCGTGATCAACATAAATATTCATGTCTGTCGATACACCGGGCAAATTCATGATATTATTAGTTTACTACTCTTTCATTATGTAACCTAACGGCAATTCCTTAATGCGCTGCTTTCTATTGCACCTTGTTTTGATTGAATGATTGGTTGATTGATAGATTGGTTGATTGACTGGTTTGTTTATTTATTTACCACTGGCTGGAGCCAGTGGCGAAGTCGGTAAGGCGCTTGACCTCGGATCAGTATGTGCGGGGTTCAAATCCTGGGCTCGCCCGTCACTGACATCGCTTTCGAGTGAGGAAACTGACGCTAACCTTAGCTTTACCTTAGCTTTTTTATTGATTGATTGACTGATTGATTGATTGTTTGATTGATTGATTGATTGATTGACTGATTGATTGATTGATTGATTAATTGAATGATTGATTGATTGATCGATCGATCGATCGATCGATCGAGGGATTGATTCAGTGATTGATTGATTGATTGATTGACTGACTGACTGATTGATTGATTGATTGACTGAATGACTGATTGATTGATTGATTGAATGATTGATTAATTGATTGATTGATTGATTCAGAGTAGTAGAGGATGAAGTGGTACACACTGACAGCTCTAGGAATCATACTAGTGGTATACACAGTGATAGGTGGAGTGATATTCAGTGAGCTAGAGAGAAGACATGAAGATGACCTGAGAGAAGAGTTCATGAGTTCACTCAGAGAGTTCATAGGTCAGCAGCTGTCTAATAGCTGTCTATTAGCTTCAGTAGCTGTCTACTAGCTTCAGTAGCTGTCATTAGCTGTATCTTAGCTTCAGTAGCTGTCAGTATCTGTCTGTAGCTGTCAGTAGCTGTCAGTAGCTGTCTATTAGCTGACGTATCGTATCGTATCCTATCCTATCCTATCGTATCGTAACGTATCGTATTGTATTGTATCGTATCGTATCGTATTGTATTGTATCACAGACAGCAGCCCGTGTCTGAACTTCACGTCAGTAGGTAACGCCTACGCTCTACTCGAGGACCTCAAGGACTCTGGACTAGTTGTCAAGGATGATGGGGTCACTCGTCAGAGTCTCTGGGACTTCCGGTCCTCTCTCTTCGTCTCGACCCAGCTGATAGCCACAATCGGTGCGTTGTCGTACAAGAATAAATAACAAGCTTTTCTCTCTTGATATCAAGGTGAAGGAAGAAAATATGTTTTATTTCACAAAATTCACCGAGTAATTACATCAATAAACTTAAAAAAGCAATATCAGAGTCCAAATAATAAGTTTAATAAGTCCTGTAAGTACAAAAAATGTGCATAAGAAATTGAATAAAGGCTAGGCCATCAAAGAGGACGCAAGGCTGAACACCCAGTTTTCACTCCAGTATAGTGAAAAATATCAATTAAATGTGATGTGAGAGAGAGAGAGGATTTGACACTATTCGTATCCCTGGCTGGATCTAGTGGCGACGTCGGTAAGGCACTAGACCGCGGATCAGTATGTGTGGGGTTCAAATCCTGGGCTCGCCCGTCACTGACATCGCTTTCGAGTGAGGAAACTGACGTTAACCTTAGCTTTTAGCTATTTTCCCGACCCTGGTTGAACTGGGATTCATGGGAAGATGATGATGATGAAATAAATAAATAATCTTAATACTATTTCTCTCGCCAGGTTTCCCATCAGCCGCCCCGCGCTCATCAGGTGGGCGTGGTTTCACTGTGCCCTTCGCTCTGCTAGGGATTCCGTTATTCCTACTCACAGCCATTGCCATGGGTCAGATACTCAACCGCCTCGCCGAAACTTTTCGGCTCTGTACGACACGTCTCTGTCGCCGTCCCACTGAGTGCAGCCCCCGTGTGTTCAGAACCCTGGTTATACTACTACTGGGGATCATCTTCTTCATCATTATCCCAAGTCTAATCTTCAAGAGCATCGAGCCCTGGACGTACGGGGACGCTTTCTACTTCAGCTTCATCACTCTCTTTACGATAGGTTTCGGCGATTTTGTTCCGTCGTACAATGGTAAGTTTTTATGTCTCCTAATATCTAATACTTCAGTGCACTCTCTGATGGCCGTAGTGAGAAAATTTTAGTATCTTTTTGATGCTACATGTATGTTGATCACACTTTGAACTGTTGAACTGTCTGCTTTCACAATTGTTTGTTGGTGTTTGAAGACTTTTAAATAAACATATGTACTATTACTACTACAACTGATTTGTGTCCACCCTGCTTAACGTCAAGGCTTCTCTTCAAGACAGCTGGACTCGCTCGAGCTACCGTCGCAAAGATTAGGTTAACATACTTAACGTTAAGCAACTAAGCTTAACAAAGATTTCAGCCAGTGTTGTTGTAACTTATAAAGAAATTGACATCGATTAAATGGTAGGTGTAGGTACGTAGGTTGTAGCGTGTTTAACGTCAATGTTCAGAAGCACAAGGCTTCTCTTCAAGGCGACTCGACACACTCGAGCTACCGTCACAAAGAATAATGTAACAGTAAGATACTATCAAGTCAATTTGCCTCGGCTTCACATATCATCATATATTTGCCAACTAAGACCTAACCAATGTAATCGTGTAAACGTGCCCGAAATATAGTTTAAAACTTCTCTATTAAAAAGGTGTTTTGTTGATTATTTTCTAGACGTGCCGTGGATGTCAGATAACTACAGGAACTGGTATCGCCTGGCTATAGCCTGCTGGATCATGTTGCTCAGTGCCTGGTTCGCTGGAGTGCTCGTCGCCATACAAACCACCATCACCACACCAGCCCTCATGAAGCTCTCCAAAACACTGGACGATGAAGTGTTGGACAACGAAATAACCACCAATGTCGTAAGTATCTTGAGTAAAAAAGCTGATAAAGCTAAGGCTAACGTCAGTTTCCTCACTCGAAAGCGATGTCAGTGACGGGCGAGCCTAGGATTTGAATCCCGCACATACTGATCCGCTGTCAAGTGTCTTACCGACTTCGCCACTGGTTTCAGCCAGTTGGCATACATAAGTATGCACATATTAAGTACATTAACTACCTTATGTATTTAATGTACTTAATAATTATTATTTCATGATTATTATTTTTTATTATTTTGGAATGTCTTAATAGCGTAGGGATAACGTAATGAGGTTTTAAATGACAGATCCTGAGGTGAATTTCAAATCCCAGCCGCGCTGATCTGAGAGTAAAATCTCGGCCATTCACTGGACTGGTTATACGGAAACTGGACTAAATAGCCTAACGGTTTAAACATGTGGTATTAAAAGTGCTAGATATCAACATAGTTGATCATGTCACTATATTGCGTGTCTACTTTTTAATTGACACTTCATTTTAAGAATTTTTAGAAACATATGACTGAAATGTCAGCCGTTAAAATGGGTATATAGTAAAATATCACCCATTAAAAAGGGTATCTATGAAATTAGTCAAATAGGAACATACGGCTTATCGTAGTATCTCATATGTATAATACTCAGGACATTACCTTATCAATCAGTTAGTACGGGTAGCGGTGGGATTAAACATCGTTCTCGTGATAATTTGAAAATATTTGTGTTGAAATATCATAAACATATTAAAATAATTATTATCTCTGACAGCTGGGAGACTATGTTTACGCTCACCGATAAATACTGACACTTTATATTTGAATCACAGCCTACAATTAATTGCAATTAAGAGATGATGTCAGGGACGTCCCCACGTCACTGCAGATCAATTCAGAGATCAATCTACAAAAGAAATGTGTTGAGGAGAAGTAGGGTCCTAAACGAAAGCCAGTCGGATTTATTAGCTGAGATGGATCTATAACAAGCCACCATAATTTGTTTAAGGTTTCTCTGTATGAGTCACTCTTCTCACTTCCTCTAACCTCAAGTAATCTCAGTCAACACAGAATTGAGTTAACTACAATTAATTGCAATTCTAAATTAATACATCGTATATATGTATATATATATATATATATATATATATATATATATATATATATATAATATTATATATATATAATATTATATATATATATACATGTATATATATATATATCTGAAGAGAAAAATTGTTTCTTTTTGTTTCAAGATAGAGATGAGTGGAGTCGTTATATACAATGGACCTGCCAGTAGGCAGTGCTCTAATATATATATATATATATATATATATATATATATATATATATAATATATATATATATATATGGTATCTTTATTTCGCCACTTGGGCAAACAACATACATACATTGCACAGTGAAACAAAATTCTATAATTCTATATATATAATGTATATATATATATATATATATATATATATATATATATATATATATATATATATATAATTTGCATGTTTGCTGCAACTATTTCATGCAACAATTAATTATTGTTTTAATGTTGATATTTTGACTAATATTCACTATAATTCGCTGTTTTTCAGAACCTAGGCCTGCACAAGTCAATGAGGGTAAAGGCTGAGCCCAGGGTGTCCAGCTACAACCAGTACCAGCAGCAGGGGTGGCAGCAGCACGGTATCGTAGGTCCGTACGATCTATACAGCCAACAACAGCAACAATCTCAAACTAGCGCCTATAGTAACCATGGCAACGATAACAATTACGGGGAAATAACCCGCCTAGCTGTTTAATTCTGCGTTCAGTGCAGAGTGTGATGCGTATGGTGAAAATATGAAGTCCTATTGAAAATATGAAAAGAGATTAAATCATTAAAATAGAAATTAAATACTGACCTATATGTCGCCCCTTCATGTTATCTGCTCCGACAATATGGAACACTCCGCCACAAGATCTTCGATCTCTTAATTGTATTGGTACTTTCCTTGGCAAGCTAAAAACAATTCTCTTTCCGACATAGGTTTAAATTTTGACCCCACTGTTTTGATCTCGTCTTCTCTTGTGGTCTCTGTGTATCCAGTCGTGATCGTGTGTTGCTTTGTCGCCTGTTTGTGCAGAGTCTGCAAGAGACGTCCCTGACATTGCCTTATGGCGAGAAACCTGAGTGACGTTAAATTCTTATTGATTGATTGATTGATATTTAAATCGCGCTCTTCTACCGTTCAGAAGATATTTGACGGCGTTAATTAGTGCACTTGGTTGCGCGTCAATAATCGAAGTTAAGCTACATCTGCTTCGGTTAGTAATTTGTAGGTAACCACCTTCTTGGGAGACCGAGCGTTTACAGTTTGAAGGAAAAATCCCAGGGTCATGGAAGGTTATTCTTAAATCCGCGCCGGCTTCAATTGATGCTCCATCAAAAGCAACGATTACTAATAACCATGGAGAGGAAGGAGGAAATGGGCCTTAAACAAGCATCTGTGCTTCCTAAAAGCGATATTTTAACTTTTATTTTTCGGACCTTATCCTCTTGTTACTTTATTGCTTTTGCTGGTGTTACATTCGCCTGAGTGTAGCCTAAATAATTACTGAGCTTTAAATTAACTAAATATTTTACAAAATGTGCACAAAATATAAATAATTCCAATTTAAGCATAATCATTTTAAATTAATTGGCTAGACTATATTCCATAAATTCTAGCTACACGAAACTAACATAAGTTTTTATCTCTTCTTAATTTTTACCTCTGCAGAATAAATTAAATAGCAATTCTTATACACCTTTCTTCGCATTCATTTTAACTAATAACTTCATCTGTCTATACACCTTTCTTTACATTCGATGTAACCAATAAATTCATCTGTATAGCCTTGTAAATAAAAATCTCTTCCACTTCTAATTCTATCTCTTCTCTTCAATCAAGGTGGTAACTTAATACGCCTTTGCACTTAAATCTTTGTGACGGTAGCTCGAGTGCGTCGAGTCGTCTTGAAAAGAAGCTTTGTGCTTCTGAACCTTGACGTTAAACACACTACAACCTACGTATCGTAAATGATATGAATCTTTTGAATATGTCAAGTCAGGAGGAAACTCTTAAAGTTTAAGGAAACAATTAATTCCAGTTTAGTTAAAATTAATTCACAAATCGGTCAGAATATAAGAGTATTCGGGATATGATTGATGGTCAAATCTATTCAAACTAACACAGTTAAATCACAAATAACACTAGGGCCAAACCAATGTCGAGAAAGGCATTCGGTTGGTGAGAGCCTAAGCTCCAGAAAAGCTATAAAACTTAAAAGAATGGATAAATAAAAATAGGAGATTGCCTGATGACATGGTGTGGGTCAGAGAGGACTGGAGAAAGTCTATTTGACTCCCGACCCTGCTTAAACTGGAATTTAAGGGAAGATGATGATGATGATAATGATGTGAGATATGGACTGAGTGAACTAGAGTAGTTCAATGTTAAATTTTACTATAGACCTTTTATAAAAGGTGATTACTTTAAAAATCACAATATATATTTTTCATTCGTTGGATGGCGCCACAGTGCAATCGTAAACTCTGTTGTTTTGCGAAAGGCAACTGCAATGTAATATATAATAAATATATGCAAATAATTATGCTGAACATTCCATTCCTTACTCATATGATGTAACAGTAGCTACATAACAGTAACTTACTGTCACTTTAATCTTTGTGATGGTAGCTCGAGTGTGTCGAGTCGTCTTGAAGAGAAGCCTTGTGCTTCTGAACCTTGACGTTAAACACACTACAATCTTTACTGAACTTTGCCAGCCGTCAATATAAGCACACACCCCTCCGCACTCTCCCACTAGGCTTTGTTTATTATGTGAACAGAATTACCGCTACATATAGTAAGAGGTCTATACTCTTTTTAAAGGGCACCACGTCACATTTACAACTTAGCCTAATAATCGCTGTGATAAGCACTTTCTTTAATTATATTTAAATTGGAATTTTATCATATTTAATTCAGTGGTTTATTACTTTTTATTAATTGGTTTTGGAAATCTTCACTTATCTTATTGGCGGCTCGACCAGTGTAGGAGTGGGCACGGGGGGGGGGAGGGTTACTTTTAAAAACTCCTCAGAATTCCTCCCCCCCTCGATCACTCTGAATTCTAAACCACAGGTGAAATAATTCTAAATGAAATGTTTCGTAAAAATTTTACATTTTAAACTCAATCGGGATTAAATTTAAGACATATAATAGTAAATTAAAGTTAAGACCTATATATATATATATATATATATATAATATTATATTATATATTTATTTATTTATTTATATATCAAATTGAATTGTATGAGAAACACTCACTCCCTCGATGTTTTCGTTTATGGTTTAAAAACTCAGATGATACGATAGAGCAGTGTTACTTCTGAAGAGTATTTCATCTTCTCTGTGATAGCCTTGTGCCTGCTTTGTGCCTGTAAAGCGCTCCGTAGCACAAAGGTTTGGGCGTGTGATAGATGAGATGTGTGAATTACACAAAATAGAAATGAAGGGCTGACTAATCTAACTCAGTTGTAGGCACTGAAAGCCTACAACTGTTATGCCCTTAATGAATTGAAATAGGCTGCGTCGTGAAGTACAATGGTAGAGCTACGGCACCATTGTAGTTTGGAAGGTATAGAAAGCCTACCACTGTGACAGTAGATAAACTCTATATGGTAGGCTAAGAGATTTAAGTGTGAGCCTTTCATGTGATGCTATAACGTCATAGTGTTTGAGAAAAAAAACTTTAAAATGCTATATAAAAAATTCTGTAAAGTTGCATAGTTGCATATTCGCTATTATTGAATAGCGAATATTTCAGCCTATCTAAATGTAAAATCATTTCTGAAACTGAAAGTTCCTTAGTACAGAGCCGCTCTAATCAGTTACCTTGCTGTACAAGTAAAAGCTGGTAAAGTTAAGGTTAACGTCAGTTTCCTCACTGGAAAGCGATGTCAGTGAAGGGCGAGCCCAGGATTTGAACCCGCATATTCTGATCCGAGATCGAGTATCTTACCGACTTCGCCACTGGCTCCAGCCAGTAGACGAACGTCAGACAGTTATGATTTTATTTAATTAAACTGAAATTTGGGTATTCTCTGATATAATCAAGCTATTTACGATATATAATATAATATAATATGATATAAGCATTCAATCGTAAATCACCACTCGCTTAACCATCAATCAGTCATCAATCAATCATCCATCAGTCAATCAGTCATCAATCGATCAATCAGTCATCAATCAATCAATCATCAATCAATCAATCAGTCATCAATCAATCAACCAGTCATCAATCAATCAGTCATAAATCAATCAGTCATCAATCAATCAGTCATCAATCAATCAACCAGTCATCAATCAATCAACCAGTCATCAATCAATCAACCAGTCTTAAATCAATCAACCAGTCATCAATCGACCAGTCATCAATCAATCAGTCATCAATCAGTCATCAATCAGTCATCAATCAATCATCAATCAATCAACCAGTCATCTATCAATCAGTCATCAGTCAATAAATCAGTCATTAATCAATCATAAATCAATCAATCATCAGTCATTCATCTATCAATCCGTCATAAATAAATTAATCAATCCATCAATCATCATCAACTCAATCAACCATCAATCATTGATGTACAGAAAATGTTATATTTTAAATATTTCCGATGATATTTAGGCGACCTTATATTGAATATATATAATATATCTTTAATCTTAGTTTAACCCAAAGCCAAGTTACCAAGTTCAACCCAAAGCCAAGTTCAACCCAAAGCCAAGTTCAACCCAAAGCCAAGTTTAAGCAAAAGCCAAGTTTAACGTCAGTTTCAGCTTGATAACATGTCAGTGACAAATGGTGTATAGTCTTGCATTACAGATATTCAGCGACACCAAATTAAATTTTCCCTGAGAGTCGTTGAGTTACGTTAAAGCTAAGCTTAACGTCAGTTTCCTCACCCGAAAGCGATGTCGAGACGATGTAGTAGTGATGAGACGACGTGATGTAGTGACGAGCGAGCCCAGGATTTGAACCCCGTACATACTGATCCGCGGTCGAGTATTTTACCGACTTCGCCACTGGCTCCAGCCGGTTAGATATACTCTGGTGTTGTGACGATTGCTCCCCGGTGTGACACACTCAGGGCTCTGCCAAGTGGCGAGAGAGCGTGAGATTACGTAAAGCTGGATCATCATTGACACTCTGGTGCCATATAAACTTCACGCTTCGCTTGTCATAATCTTCATAGGTTACTCAACTGTATGTAAGCCCAGGAGTGTAACTAATGCGCTTTCTTTCACCAGACAACCGGCCTACACAATATCATTATTAATATTATTAGATCAGTTAAATCACTGGTAAGCATAGTTTTAATATCAGTTAAATCACTGGGAGCCATAGCTATATCTTAAATAGGCACCAACTTCTAAAACATCTAACGAGATTCCATTAAAAGAAAGGTTTGGTGAACGGATCAGCAATAGAATGTGAAAATGCTATGAAATTTCTTTGATAATTTAATGAAGTAGTAGAAATCATTTCTGGAACTTTGTCTTTCTTTGTTAGAGAATGTCATGATGTACAGGCTAGGCAGTTATTGCTTAAATAGATTCTAAATGATTTACGTAACATTAAATCATGGGTTTATTTACCATTAAAACATCAGGAGTTGATGACACCAAGTGATAACTGCTTAGTCTAAATGTTAATTTGTATTTCAGTTCTAGAGTGGAATATCAGAGTAAAAACTAGCACAAAATAGCCTTGCACAAAATAACCTAGCACAAAATAACCTAGCACAAACTTTATTCAGAGAAGATAACATAACATAATATAACAAAACAAAACATAGTATAGCAAAAAAACATCTCAACACAATAATACTAATAATAACGACAATTAGAGAGCTAAAGTTATCATTGACAACATCGAGCACTATTGAGACAAAATCAAACCGGCCAAAAAAAGAAGATTCAAAACGGTGCAAATTCCAA
>CAJHZI010000459.1:82500-105000 GCA_905160935.1 Enchytraeus crypticus
AAAAATATTGCTTCGGATAAAGTAAATTATCGCACAATTAATAAAAGCAACAATAACAACAATTAGAGTGCTACAGTCATCAATGACAACATCGAGCACTATTGAGTCAAATCAAGCCGGAGAGCAAAATGAAAGGTCCAAAATGAAAAATGAAAATTAGTTCAAAATGAAAGGTCATTCTTGCCCCTTAGGCGAAAGAGCTCTATTTTCATCCTTGAAGGTTACAATTTATTTATTCTGAGAAAGAATAAAGTTATATTAAACTTGACTAAAAATAATTTATCTCAACATTCCAAAACACCCATTTTACTTATTTAATTTTGGCTACAAAAGCACGGAGGATTGCGAAGTTGTGATAAACCTCTGCGAGTAGAATAGCAGGCGTCGTTAGGCGTAGAGCCTCTTACACTTCATTGTTAGAATCTCTTCACTTTATATTAGTTCACGCAATCCTTTTAATGTTCCATTTACAATGGTTTATAATATGTTCCACTAACTTTTCTTTCTAATACCTGTACATTTCGTATTAAGTGCGCTTGCTGCTTAGCTTTATCTTCAGGTATTGTACAGTATTCTTCTCTTTCTCTCTTTGTATTTCTTTGTGTGCTTATTTGACTGGTCGCTTGGATGTCTCTGCACGCATCTCTACACATAAGAAATGAATGGATTGGGCGTTACACAGTGATAGCCGTGTAATATACCCAGCCAAGCATATCATCACCACCCCCCTCCCTCTCTCACTTGTCGTCTCACCTTGCAGACTCTTAGAGCCATTGAAATCTTTATATGCCTATTACTCTGTTAGAACTGACCTATTAGACAAGCGTTCACTGTTTAGTTCAAGGGTAGCACGAAGCCTTAAATAATTGTATAATTATAAATATTAATTATAAAATTGCAGCCTAAAATCGTCTTCATCATCATCTTCCCTAGAATCCCAGTTTAACCAGTGTCGGGATATAAATAGACCAGATAAAAATTACATCCTTGATTATTTGTACAATTATTTTAACAATTTTATATTAGATTATTTAAATACGTTTGTAATTAATTCAAAAATTTTATATTATATAATATAATTAACATAATTTCCAATTATTTAGGGCTGCCAGCAGTTGTGGATGATATAGTTTATGGCGGAGTGAATATACAACAGGTATATTTGCCTATTAGCCTCTATCGTGCACTATTGAACAAACTATTTGACATAATCCCTACTCATCCAAAAATATAACCCCAACTTGAAAAAAGATATGATATTTCAGTTAGTTTATCAGTGGCCTCCTAATATTACGCTTCCTCGCTTCTTACGACCTCTGCAGTATTCGTCTGGTCTTTTCTTGTGTGGTTGAACCAAACACAAGGTCTGACTAGCACTCAGACCCTGACCTTGTCCTGGGGTCAGGAAGCAACTATTGAACCTCATTTTTTGTTCTAAAACATTAGAATGTCGAAATGCATGTGTTATTACTATTTTTATTATTGACCTAGCATTGAATTAAATAATTAAAAAACTAAAACTAATTTAAAACACCTTTATTTTAGTGATGGTACCTACAATAAGACAATACCTGGCGCCACCTGGGGCGCTGTTATAGCGCGAGAAATGCTGGGATCTTCTGTCACCGCCTCTTGTTGAAAGCACAGCTAAAACTTCTCACAATGGGGGGCTAGCCGAGAACAATGTGATCAGAGTTAGGTGGGGTGCTACCAAAACAAACTCCCCCAAAACACATACACAGACACTCACACCAACAGACACACACAGAGGCATACACACATACTAGTACATACAAACAAACACAGTACTAGACACACACCTATCTCAAGAAGGACTAAAATGAGGTGATATTGTGCAGGCTATAGAATATGTTCAGTTATGTCGTGAAAATGTCAGGAGAGAAGTTAGAAAGAAAGCAACATTCACACGATCTACCAGTAACTAAACAGCCAATAGCGTAGCGTGGTTGACTCAATGCACGGATCTCTATAGTTCTAGTCCAAGAGATTCGAAGTCGATTCCACGTCGGGATTAAACTCTACCTATAAACTAAAGGCCGTAGATTTCGTGTCGGCGCTTGTTTTACTAACGTATCGGATAAATTCTGATCCCGTTGGATTTAGTAAAGAGCACGATCACCAAAGAAAGAGCTTAAAGGAATATTTCAAGAAAATCCGGAACACCAACCTGCAACTAATTAAAGCCTTTGTCGACTGCAACGTCTTTCATTGTTACCTCGCATTTATTAGTCACAATATTTTAAATTAAAGGTTTGTATACAGAGTATACTAAATAATTAATACATTGCATTCTGTTAAATAAAATCGAGAAATAACAAAACTATTACAGTATGGTTGAAACATAAAATTTTAGTAGTCTAATTAAGCTAAAAGCTAATGTTAACGGCAGTTTCCTAACTCGAAAGCGATATCAGTGACGGGAGAGCCGAGGATTTGAACCCCGCACATACTGATCCGCTGTCAAATATCTTATCGACATGGCCACTGGCTCCAGGTAGTTGAACCTGTAAGCATGAAATCAGGGATTCCAGTTTCGAATAGAGTTTTAAATTGTAGACGTTAACATCTATTGATGTAAAATAAAAATATACATAAACACGTGAGGAGCTTGTTTTGAGTTAATACTTAGGAGCTAAGGATTTGCAATGGTAAAATACCTACTAAAGTTAAGTGCTAATTTCTAAGGTTACTGTAAGGTTTGGAAATAAGCTGAGCTATTTGATTGGTTAACTCATTTTTCTTATTAGAGTGCTCTTTGATGATCTTTCAGCAGATTGTGAGCAGGAATGTTTGCTTTAGACCCGCTGTTTGACAGGCCTCTGAAGAGATAGAAACAGAGAAAAGTTAGGATAGTCAGAAAATAAATTATTTAAATGTAACATTGTGTATTGCATATTGCATGTTATGTAGGTTATATAACATATAGCCAATATAACATACAGTTATGTACAGTGGCGGATCCAGGGGGACCCAGGTCCCCTGGGCCCCCTTAGGCCCGACGATACAAAATTTTAAACTACATTTTCATTGTTTCTATGGCAATTTCTATGTGTTAGTATGTGTGTAAGGGTAGTGGTTAGGGTGGGGGAGGGGGTGGGTTCGAGAAGAGGGAACTCAGTTCCACTTGATCAAATTTTGTTAAATATGTGACTAGGGGCCCATATTTTGTATACTAGAAGCCCTGCAAATGGAAGGGGGCCCGAAAAATTCGACCGTTTCACTAGCTCTCAATTTTCGCTTTAACCACTGTATAAGAGGAAAAAAGGGTGCTAGTACAATATATGTAAGCTGTCCAGAGCAGTGGTGCAAATATCATTGGCTGGGAGGGGTTTAAGCCCAACTCATGTCCCCAAAATTTGGTCACATTTTGCAATTCGTCCAGATCCGCTGAGTTTTTTCAGAGGTGAAAAAATCAACCTGCTTTTTTCCACAACAAATGTAGGATTTTAGGTATTTTAGGTTTTCCTCTCACTTTTGTACGGGTATGAGTGGTGGAGGGGGGGGGGGGGTAAGATACACTCACTCTATTAGCCGAGCTCAGTAGTGCAAACATTTTGAGCCCCCCCCCCCCCCCCCAACAGCATATTTTCTGATTGCGTAACATGTCCCGAAGAAGGGGGGCGTAAGAAAAAATGTGTACATTCTCAAAAAAATTTCGGGCCCCCCCTTAAAAAATTCCTGGATCCGCCCCTGGTTATGTACCTTATAATCTATATAACATAAAGTTATGTAACAAATAACTTACACCAATAAGAAATTTGAAGTCAAGGTTCAGAATCTTTTCATTCAAGTCCTCTAGGCACACTCGAGCTACCGTCAAACATTCACAAAGACTGGATAGACCGGGTAATAGTCTTTTTTAAATCCTAAATAAACTGCTGTCTAACATGGTCTAGAGGAAGAGAGTTAGGCTTTAGATCTTCACGTCCTGAGTTCGATTGTTGCCGCCAAACCTTTTTGGGTGCGTTTTCAGTGGCAGGAATAGGGTTAGGCTTATGGTTAAGGTTTATGGCTTATGGTTAAGGTTTAATGTTCATTGTTAAGGTTTATGGTTTATGGTTAAGGATTATTGTTATGGTTAATGGCTATCTTGGTTATTCATGATTTAACTTTAAGATTACTCAAAACCCAATGACTCAATAGTTTAGTCAACTTGTTTGACGTAATAGACTCAATACTTCTTTCCAAGAGTGTACCGATGAACCATTTTACCCCTTAAACCTATAGGTGGAATAACCAATAGGTGGAATAACCTATAGGTGGAATAACCTATAGGTGGAATATCCTATAGGTGGAATAACCTACAAGTGGAATAACCTATAGCTGGAATAACCTATAGGTGGAATAACCTATAGGTGGAATAACCTATAGGTGGAATAACCTATAGGTGGAATAACCTATAGGTGGAATAACCTACTTTCAAACTTAATGTTCCAGGTTCTTCAAGTTTTTTAGGCTTTTTTCCACAGTTACTTTGAAAGCTTGAAATCTCTGAAATCATAACCAGAAATGAGAATTGTAATGTTGCACTACTAACTTGACTATGACTTAACAATATTATCTTAAATATTAATTTATAGCATTTATAAAATGTTCTGTCAACTTGTCAGAATATAATTTGTCACATTTTCATAAAATTTTCATTTTTTATGTTGATGGTTAAACCTAAGAAACTGAATGGTCAAATTGCTAATAAGCCTAGTTTTGAAGTATTGGGATTCATAAAAAATTGGTGTTTTATACCTCTACTAATCCGCGAGGTTTTTCGATGGTAATTTATTGTAGATTTTTAAAAGTCGTAACCATTTAAATCTATTAATTTAAGTAGCTCGGGTTAAAATTACTTTAAATTAGCATTATCATTTTATAATTAAAAAGTCTGGAAATAGTCAGGAACAATAAAGGTGTAAGATGATATATGTGTTTGCTGTTCTTTAAGCATGAAGATTTATCTACGCTTGGTGATAGGCAGAGTTAAATTAGAGTTATTTCGGAGCAAGTGCCAAGACACCACAATTTAGAAAACTCAAGTCAATAAATGGCTAGTTATCTGTAAAATATGTAACTGCTGTGCAATCATGTATTTGTTGCTAGATAAAAATAACTAAGTAAACACGCATTATAGTGAAATGATCGAGTACATTGATATCTATCACTTTTTAATATCACATGTTTGAACCTTAGGCAATTTAGATTATTTCCGTATAGTCAGTCCAGTGAATGTCCGAGATTTTACTCTCAGATCAGCGCGGCTGGGATTCTAATCCACAAGGTTTCAATTCACCTCAGGATCTATCATTTAAAACTGCATGACGTTACCCCCTAAATAATAAGACATTAAATAATATAAATTGAAAGGTATCATTTTATGATATTCATTCGGCAAGGCGGTGGTAAATCATAGTTCATCATATTAATTTTTATAATTTTTTTGGTACTGCTGGCAGTGAATTGCTATTTAATTTCTTCAGTTACAACTTTTCATTTTCGATTCAACCCTCGATCGCTCGACGATAAAAATTTATTGAATTCTAAGCTGTGCGATCATTTTTACACTCCTCTTATCGACTTCTTAGAAATGCAAACAGTTCTCGGATAGTCTAGTTCTCCCTGTAAAGAACGAGAGAGACTGAATTTTAAGTTACTAATTATCAAATTGTTTCTACATATATATTTTCTACGAGGAAGCTAGAGTTTTTCTCTTTTTTACTTTGGACTGATTATCTGGATTTTGGAATTTGCACCGTTTTTGGACCTTCTTTTTGCTCGCCGGCTTGATTTGGTCTCAATAGCGCTCGATGTTGTCATTGATGACTGGAGCACTCTAATTGTTATTATTATTATTATTTTCTTGCTAACATTTTGTAATTTATTGTATTTTTTCTAAGTCGTTTTTATTTTCAGATGGCAAGTTTCACAAGTTCAGCTTCAATCATCCTCGTAACCGCCTTGTTATTATGTAAGTGTTGAAACTACTTATAGATTACTAGATTATACACTAAATTATACACAAATGCACTCTGTTTCTTATAACTGGTACCCAGTATATTTTTGCAATTAAGTCGTAAGAAGTGGACCGATGTTCTTGAAATTTACAGTACTTGACCAGCAGCCAATTCTACAAATTATAGAGAAATTTCGTGTGACTATCTGTAATAAAGTGAAAGTTATAGTTCTGCGAATAGGAGTGGGGGTCAGAAAAGAAATTTCCAGTACAGGATTGCGGGCGTGTAACACGCAGCGTTAAATTATCTCTGTAAAATAATAGCAAGCACGCCAATGAATATTTCTGCTACTTCAATTTTGTAGTGCAGTCAGTTCTTCTCAAAACGACATAAAACACGTGCTGATATGTTCCTAATTGGCAAAGTTATTGAACTTTTAATGCATTGCTGTATCTGTAAGCTGTAGCCAGATATCTAATCTGATTTCCTAGGAGTTGAAATCGTTTCCCTTCTGGCAATGCATGCAGTTGCTACTTATGCTGCTGTTGTTGCTACTGCTGTTGCTGGTTCTGCTGTTGCTGCTGCTGTTGCTGCTATTGTTGCTGGTGCTGCTGTTGCTGCTGCTGTTGCTGCTACTGTTGCTGCTGTTGCTGTTACTTCTGCTGCTGTTGCTGTTGCTGTTGCTGCTGTTGCTGTTGCTGCTGTTGCTGCTGCTGCTGTTGCTGCTGTTGCTGCTGCTGTTACTGCTGCTGTTGCTGCTGCTGCTGATAAGATAGAAAAATTATCCAACATTTATGAGGCCTGTACATGGAAAATGCATTAATTAGTCTTTTTGAACTAACTTATATATGTAAAATTAACTTAATTTAAAATAACTTAAAAATTACTTAAATTTAAATAAATAAAAAATTAAGAAATGTAAAAATATATCTGATGATTTATGCACGGGTAAGAATTTTTATAGATATTTTAATGCATGATAATTTCATTATGGCATTATGTACAAGTATACCTTATAGCAGTGTTGTGTCCCCGTGTTGTGTCCGGGCTGTTTGAAGAATAGACCAACCGTGTAAATATGCATGTGTCGTAGAATTCGACATAAAAACTAGATCTAAACCAACGTCAGAAAGGACATTCCGTTGGTGAGCGCCTAACCTCCAGAAATTGCTACAAAAACTTAAACGAATGGATAAAAAACCAATTCGTATCATGACTCTCACTAAACTGGGATTTAAGGGATGATGATGATGATGATGATGACGATAATGATGATGATGATGATGATGATTATGAAGATGATGATATCTTATAGCATTGAATGCCATAATCAGGTTTTCTTATTCTATATAATTCTAATGATATTCACTCGTTTTGCTTTTGTTCATTTTCAGGTACACAATTGACACTAGGTAAGTGAATCTAATCATTACTGGATCGATGCTTTTATATGTGATGCTATGCTAATGTGTGAGGAGATATGAGGTTTCTGAAAGGAAATTTTTGCGCTAATACTTTCTAGAAATATTGCGAATGCTACCATATTCTACTCTATTGTATATAATATGTAATAATAATAACAATAATAATAATAATAACAATAATAATAAAGATTTAAAGTCCGTTTCCTCATCCAAGGATAATGTCAGGGACTTAATGTATAATTATAACACAGTAAGACTACTTTAGTACACTTACGTACATATCTCTCTAAGTGCACTGCCTACTGGCAGGTCCATGGTATATAACGCCTCCACTCTTCTCTGTCTTCCGCCTTCCTCTTCATTTCCACATATGAGTGGGTCTTTAAATCATCTAACATACCTAATCTCGGCCTGCCCCTGCCTCTTTTTCCTTCCATTCTACCTTCTATGACCTCTTTTAATAGACCTTCCCCCTTAGAATGTGTCCTATCCACTCTTCTTCCTATTTCTTAATACATTTATCAACTGTCTATCTGTGCCAACTCTCTCCAGGACTTCCTCATTTGTAATCTTTTGAGTCCAGCTAATCCTCTCCATTCTTCTCCAAATCCACATTTCCAATGCCTCCAGTTTCCTAATATCTTCCTTCCTTAAGGTCCATGTTTCACATCCATACAATAGCGTGGTCCAAACCAAAGTTTTCACTATCTTTATCTTTGTGTCTTTCTTTAGACTTTTTGTTAATAGTTCTTTTCTACTACCAAAGGCCGCTTTTGCTTGTGCAATACGTACATATATCATTTACTTTAAACAATAAAGGGGGGTTAATTACAAATACACTAGAAAGATCACATAAATTTATAAGTTTATCACTCAATATGTGTAGTAGTAGTACAACACCCATTCAGCAATAATCATATCAATAGGTCGTAGTGTGTTTAACGTCAAGATCAGAAGCACAAGGTTTCTGTTCAATACGACTCGACCACTCGAGATACCGTCACAAGAGGTAGTTAGCTTGTTATATCGGTAGGTAAAAGAAATCGATTAAGATTAGACGTCTTGAGTTTCATTGGTGCTTCGCCATTTACAAGTATAGCACCTAGCAATTTAGCTACATCAGTGTTATAGTAAACATCGTTAATATTATTACGGTGTGATATGTTTTATAACTTTTTATTTACAGCAGAATAAAATGAATTAAATTTACACATTTCTTTGTGGTTTTCGTAGTAATTATAATATTATATCATTCACTAATGTAAAATGTTGATTTAATTAGCTATGTTTAATACTATTTAAGAATTATTTAGAAATATTACAATGCATAGCGACTGCAAATGTCATGTACTGAATTGAAATGAAGTTTAAGTTGAATTCTATTTAAACAGCTATGAAGTATTAAAATATTTAATTACTAAATGAGAATTGTTATTTAATTACTACATGAGAATTGTTATTTAATTACTATATGAGAATTGTTATTTAATTACTATATGAGAATTGTTATTTAATTACTATATGAGAATTGTTATTTAATTACATGAAGTTATTTAATTATATGAAGTTATTTAATTACATGAAGTTATTTAATTACATGAAGTTATTTAATTACATGAAGTTATTTAATTACATGAAATTATTTAATTACATGAAATTATTTAATTACATGAAATTACATCTTTAATTCTGAACTACACTGCCTAATAATAGCTAAATTAAAACGCCTATAGTGTTATTTTATGTTAACAGAACTATAACGCTAAAGTGTTGTTATTTAATAACAGAATTACAACACAAGAGTGTTGTTATTTGTTAACATAATTATAACACTGGAGTGTTGTTATATGTTAACAGAATAATAACATTTTAATGTTATATGTTAACATACTTACAACACTAGAGTGTTATTTTCTACTAGTATACTATTACATATGAGCATAATATTATCATTAAAAAGGTGTTTTCTGTTATCAGTTCTCTCGACAGAGGGCCTATTTTTCTTCCTGGCATTTATGAATCCATCACCGACGAGACCAAACAACGGAATTCAGGAAATCCACGTGAGCGGCAGCAAAGACGTCGACACCAAGGTTCGAATCCAGGTCCTCTCTCAAAACCAAACCTACATGTACCACCTCAACAGCACCAACAACTGGGGCAGGACCCTAACCATCTACCCAGACCTTGCCGGACCCAGCGGCACGAGGCTTCCCATCTCCGTGGTCGTCAGCTCGGAGAAGCCTATCTCCGTGCAGGCGAACAAGGCCGAGGACGGCACGGCAGGGGGGTACCTTGCTCTGCCGATAACTGCCGAGAGCATGAGCTACTACGTCGCCTCCTACACGCCCCGGGGTCCCTCTCAGGGCTTTTCTATCGCCTCGCCCTTCCACACATGCGTCACGGTGTACAAGGAGAACGGTCCGGAGCAGATCCGGGAGTTGGACGTATCGCTAAATCCTGGGCAAGTCTTCCACGTTAACTCAACGGGGGATTTGACCGGACGTCACGTGACCTCCAACAGACCGATAGCCGTGTTCAGCGGGCTCGACTGCGCGTATGTAGCCGCCGATACCCAAAGTGTCCAAAAGTGCGACCACATAGTAGAGCAACTGCATCCGGTGAGCGAGTTTGGTAAAGTGTTTGTAGCGTCCTCATTCCATCTCCGCAATCCTTCGTCTGGATTTCAGATCCGAGTCGTCAGCACGATTCGAACCACCGTCAGCTGGGCTGAGTTTGAGTACGACCCCGCTACCAACACGCCAAAGGCTGCAGTGGTTAAGCCGACAGCCACTGTAACGAGAGGTAACTTCGTAGAGCTGGCGGCAGGAAGAGGAAACAAGAACCCCGTTGTGGTGATGTTGACCTGCAGTGCAGCCTGCCTCGTTATGCAGTACGGAGAGAGTAACGACATGCCCAGTCAGGGAGGAGAAAACGGCGTTAAACCTGACTCCGCTATGATAACCGTGCCGGGGATCAATCACTACACAAGCGATATCACGTTCTCGACGAGTATGCTGTATTCAGCCAGTGGTAACCAGACCCTGGACAATGTGAACGGGTTGACGGTGATAGCGAAGAAGAGCGATGTGCCTCAACTGATGCTTGATGGGCAACTACTGACCTCAGCGCTACCTGGTGGTGAGTGGAGGAGTTATCAGCTGGTAGTTTACGATGTAAAAATAATGCACAATTATTTGTTCATAATTCTATAAACAAAATTATAAACTACTTGCAGAGAGGGTGTTGACCCAGTTGAAATTCATTAAACCAAAGTAGAGACGTAAACCACTGCCAACAAACCATAGCACATGATACTTTATCTAGAGGTATTACAGTGTAACTACATATTATTAACTGCTCATTGATATTATTATTGATATTTAACTGAAATAAAGGTATTAATTGTGCACTGATACTAACATTGAAATTTAACTGAAATAAATGTATTAACTGCTCACTAATATTATCATTGATATTTAAATGAAATAATACTATTTTATTTAATATTATATTAAATTAAAATTAATTTTATAATAATTTAATATAATATTTTTATTTTATTTAGCCAAGCAGATCGACTTTACGTTCCCTTCAGCCCTGAACGTTGCTGGTGTAACGGCTCCCCCTGACACCTACACAGTAGTGTACGGTGGCGCCATCAAGCCCGGCTTCCATAAAGTCACTCACAGTGACCCTAACGCCCGCTACACGGTCATGGTCTACGGGCACTCACCGTCAAGTAGCTCTAGTGACAGCGAGGGGTATGCCTACCTGGGTGGAATGAGATATCAGCCAGGTAAGTCTACGTCAATCAATCAATTAGCTGATTAATTAATCAATAAAGCTGCTAATCAATCGATCAGTAAATTAACTAACCAATCAATCAATAAATCAATCAATAAATCAACCCATCCTACACAGCAGGATTGGTTGATTGGTTAATTTTTCCCATTTATAATTTAATTAGTTAATTGGCACTCAGTTCATTTTGTCAATAACTTATGTAATAACTGCAAAGCTGGATCAGGTAATGGAGATCCTGTGTTTGATATCGAGACTAAGTGAGGTACTATAAACTATCAAGTGACAAGAAATTTGGGTGTTTAGTGAAATCATAAGGCATCACAACATTCTGTGATATCAGAAGATATATCAGGATATTCTGATGTACAATCGCTATAACCTTATAGTTTTTATTTCCTGAAGGTGGTATAATGTTTGGTTATCTTATTCTAAAAACGTTTGAAACTCTTAACTGTAAGAAATCCATTCAGGAATTAATGAACTCAGTCTGTTTGAATATCATATGTCTCAATAGCGCGGTGGTTAGAGGCATCAGATAACGTATGAAATTTTAAATGACACATCCTGAATGCATGGAACGCTCGTGGGTTCAATTCTCAGCCGATCTGATATGAGATTAATGTCTCGGCCATTCACGGGACTGGTCATATTGAGAATGGACTAAATTGTCTAACGGTTTAACATGTGGTATTAAAAATGGTGGATATCAACATAGGTAATCAATTCCCTGTAGCACAATAAGGCGTTTTGTTGTTAAGCTATTTATTCCTGAAAAATTCCCAGCCATACGATTGTGAGTTAAAATTACTGTTGTCATTTAAAATTTCATTTCGTTGGATAATCATGATGGTTATGATAAAGACGACAATGATGGTGATGATGATGGCGAAGATGATGACGATGATGTTTTATTTATATGTTGACAGCGACGGTCGTACCTGATTTTCCTGGGACATACTTTGACTTCAGCCCGCCGGCCAGTGAGACCCCGATAGGTCAGCCCCAGAACCCCGGTACCCCTACGGGTCCTACTGAGCCTGTCATCCCTACAGGTAGGGCGACTGGAGGGTCGCTAGCAAATGTTTGAAATATTAAGTAAAAAAGTTAAAGTAAAGTAAACACGCATTATAGTGAATAATCAACTATGTTGATATCTATCACTTTTAAAACCATTTGTTCACTGAGATGTGATAAAGCAATATAATTTAATACTGGATGTCCTAGAAGCACATCGAAGAGCGATATGTTTTGAGTTTAGAATTACCTGGATTTACTCCACCGCAGTTGGTGAATTAATTAACCATGAAATTAATTGCAAGAACGTACTACAAACTCAGTCTATATGAAATTTGTTGAAAATTTCTTTACTAATGAGTGTTGGCAATACAACTTGCTACAACTTGTTATTTCACTACAACTTGCTAAGTGAACTTAATTAGTTGGAAGTCTTAGCTTTAATATTTTATATATTTCTTGCTGAGTTGTTGTTGACTAATTAATCAACTGATTTACTTTTTAGGATTAAAATCAAACGAGCATAGACTATGTGAAGTAATACTATCAAAAGCAGCCAGTAGTTGCATGATTTATTTATATATACATGTACATGTAGATTGATTTATTGATGGATCGATTGAGTGAGTGAATGATTGAGTAATTTAATGATTGAGTGATTGATTGGCAGATTGAATGATTGATTTACTAATTGAGTGATCGACTGACTGATTAACTGGTTGAGTTATTGATGGATTGACCGATTGATTGATTGATTAAATGATTGATTGATTGATCAGAGTTCCCCTCGCACGAGAGTATCTGGGAGGCACCGTTCTACATTGTCAACCCTCACCTGATTTATTTATTGATTGATTGACTGACTGATTGATTGATTGATTGATTTACTGATTAATGGATTGAATGATTGCTCAGAATTCCCCTCACACGAGAGTATCTGGGAGGCACCGTTCTACATTGTCAACCCTCACCTGCAGGACCTCAAGACTCGTAACTGCAGCGAGGCCTACGAGAGGTACTACCTAGAGGAGAGACTGGCCCCCATGAAGGTCAAGGTCTCTCAGAAGGTCAAGGCCGAGTGCGCGAGTAGTGTCAACGTCACACTCGTTCACATGCAGTACTACTCACAGTTCACCAGCGTAAGTGTTGTAGGTGTCGTGGGTGTTGTAGGTGTTGTAGGTGTTGTGGGTGTTGTAGGTATTGTAGATGTTGTGGGTGTTGTGGGTGTTGTAGGTGTTGTAGGTGTTGTGGGTGTTGTAGGTGTTGTAGGTGTTGTGGGTGTTGAAGGTGTTGTAGGTGTTGTAAGTGTTGTAGGTGTTGTGAGTGTTGTAGGAGTTGTAGGTGTTGTGAGTGTTGTAAGTGTTGTAGGTGCTGTAACCCGTTCAGATTTTGGTCCCTATTGCTATTTACAAGTTCTAGTATTTACTATTTACTACTTATTTCCTATTTACTATTTATCTACTACTACTATTTACAAGTTCTAATCTATTATAGACTTCAGTTGTTAATACATGTATGTTCTGCAGTTCTACTCTATTGGTGTACCAAGCTATTGTTATACTTATGCATGTTTCAGGACATGATAAGTACTTAATCAACGTAATCTGACATTTTTCAGGCCATGATAATTATTTAATCATTCATCATAAGAACTTAATCATTGTACTAAGTACTTAATCATTGTAATCTGACATGTTTCAGGCCATGATAATTACTTAATCATTCATGATAAGTACTTAATCATTCATGATAATTACTTAATCATTCATGATAAGTACTTAATCATTCATGATAATTACTTAATCATTCATGATAAGTACTTAATCATTCATGATAATTACTTCATCATTCATGATAAGTACTTCATCACTGTACGCTGACATGTTTCAGGGCATGATAAGTGCTTAATCATTGTACTAAGTACCTAATCATTGTACTAAATACCTAATCATTGTACTAAGTAATGAATCATTATACTCTCACATGTTACAGGGTATGATAAGTACTTAATCATTATAATCTCACATGTTACAGGGTATGATAAATACTTAATCATTATACTCTCACATGTTACAGGGTATGATAAGGTTCAGACTTAGTGTGACAGCCACGGGGGCGGTCTCTCTGGCTGATATGTACGACTGTGCGGGACGGATGGGAGATTTCGTCAGCGACATCAAGAACTGGGTCCCAGACTATGTGGACGAGACGAGCTTCCTCAGGCCCGACGCCTACTACAACAGGGGCTGCGACCCGCTCCACACCGACCTGCCCCCCGTGTTCTACAGCTACTACTTCGGCTGGAACTGCGCCTACAAGGGAGGAAAGCTGGGCGCGAGTGACGCGACGACCGCTAAAGCTCCCGCTCTGTTCGTCGCCCTTTTATCTGTTGTTTCAGCCATTCTTCAGCTACAGCGATAGATGTGACGGTTTTTCTGGTGATGTGGCGGTCTACAGCTCGATAGATGTCACCTGGTTATTGTCAACAACGTAATTCCGGGAAACAGGGAATTCCTAGCCCAGGGCCGGTTCGAAGCAGTTAGAACTGGTTTGAACTAGGTTAATCTGGTTCAGTTTGGTTTGATGAAGTTGAAACAGGTTAAACCGCTTAGAACCGGATTGACTCTAAATTGTTTCTTTATATTATCGTGGGGAGAAGAATGATTATGGTTTCAGTTTTATTTAAATAGGCTTGTCATTTATATAGCTAAAACTTTTATAACTAAAAACTTTCGTATGATCATATATATAGTACTATAGCAACAGTGTAACTTTCAAGCGAAACAAAAAATCCGATTTAACGTCCGATTTGCCATTCGGCTGATGATATCAGGGACATATTGGAGGACAATGGATGTACAGTTGTACACTCCTGTAAAATTTAAGAGAAATGATTTTAAAAAGTTTAAATAGAACTCGAAAATAATTTTCTAAATTTATTAAAGCTGGATATAATTACATCTACGGTTTTAGTCATAATGTTTGCTTCAGTAATTGAAGAGATACCAACGAGAATATTGTGTAGAAATAAAAGCTTCATAGTTTTGGCAGCTTGACTTCGTTTTACAATAAAATAAAGTGTCATATCTCTACGAGATACACCGCAATGCTCTTTATATAATTTATAAATTGTTGTTTCCTATGAACTCAGGGTACTGATTATAATGTAGAAATGTGTGGTGACAACACGATACGTCTTTGAGGGTTATTACCTTATTTTTTTCTTAATTCATGCATCTAAAGTAATAATAACAACAATAAGAGTGCTACAGTCATCAATGACAACATCGAGCACTATTGAGTACACGGTACTTTTGGAGAGTTAATACCGTCATTATTTCTTAATTCATGCATCTAGGGTAATATTAATAACAATAAGAGCTCTACAGTCATCCGTGACAACATCGAGCACTATTGAGTCAAAATCAAGCCGGCGAGCAAAAAGAAGGTCCGAAAACGGAGCAAATTAAGAAATGCAGAAATCAGTCCAAATTAAAGGAAATTAGAGAAAAGAGCGTAACAAAAAGTAGATCTAACAGCGTGATTTAAGTCGATGATATCGTTCTATATGTCCATAGGGCTTAAACTTCTGCATTCAGCACGATGTTCAGCATCGAATAACCGATCTAATCAGCTGGTAATGTCAGACAATTTTATAATTTCAATGTACTACATGTAATTATTCTATTATAATGCTTTATTTCTCGCCTCTTCAATTAACTTCTAGGCAATCATGAACACTTGAAATCGTTCCCTTCGTTGATTTTAAATAAACTTTTAAAGAGTTTTCTAGTTTCTGGTTTTACTGTGAATCACTTTACTTCGGCCAAGTCAAAATGGACACTCTTGCCTCTGCATTGCACTTATCATCTCCCATATAAAATACCAGCCACTTCATGGAGTCAGTTTTATGTTTATTATCAGTTATCGGCTTTTTCAGGAAATAAATCATTATACGTTCCATGCGTTGCGTCCGAGTTGTTTGAAGAATTGACCAACCGGCGAATGCACGTGTCGTAGAAGACGACTAAACACTAAGATGCATATCAACGTGAGAGAGCATTCGGTTCGTGAGCGCCTAGGCTCCAGAAATTGCTACAAAAATTTTGCCAAGTGGAAAAATCTCAGATAGGGGATTGACTGAGGATGTGGTGTAGAACAGAGATGATTTGAGACGGTCTATTTGTTTCCCGACCCTAGTTAAACCGGGACACAAGGGTAGAAGATGATGATGAAGATGATGTCATGATGTTGTGATGTCACAATAGAAAAACTAATAAACAAAAAGACAAGATAAAATACTAAAAAAGAGCAAAGATAAATAGAGAAAGATAGAGAGACAGAGAGAGAGAGAGAGAGAGAGAGAGAGAGAGGGAGAGAAAAGAGTACGTTGAATGCAGCAGGTACTATGATTAATTATTGTCTTTCGTTTCTCTCTCTCTCTCTCACTCTCTTTCTTTCTCTCTCTCTCTCTCTCTCTCTCTTTCTCTCTCTCTCCATCCCTCTCTCTCTCTTGTTGTCTTGGAGTGTGTGTGTGTGTGTTTGTGTGTGTGTGAGGGAGAGAGAGAGAGAGAGAGAGAGAGAGAGAGAGAGAGAGGAGAGAGAGAGCGATTGATGGAGAGAGAAAGGAAGAGAAGGCAGTAAGGAAGTTCATCTCGTCACTTAGCGCACACTGATGAATGTCAGCGACATGTGTAGCAGCTGCGTTGCTGTGGACACAGCTGTGCAGCTGCTGCATTCCAACAATCCAGCTGCTGTAGCAGCTAGAAAACTAGCCACACAGAACAGCCCAGCTGCTGTAGCAGCTAGAACACTAGCCACACAGAACAGTCCAGCTGTTGCAGCAGCTAGAACACTAGCTACACAGAACAGTCCAGCTGTTGTAACAGCTAGAACACTAACCACACAGAACAGCCCAGCTGCTGTAGCAGCTAGAACACTAATCACACAGAACAGCCCAGCTGTTGTAGCAGCTAGAACACTAGCCACACAGAACAGCCCAGCTGTTGCAGCAGATATATGCATCAGACTGCACCTGCCGTATTTTCATGTTAAAAGCTTTTGCTAGGTACTAATCACGTGACAGTTCCAAGTTAATTTACGTCACAGCTCTAATCATAATAACATTTCAAGTTATACATAAATTTTAGAAAATTCAAAACTAAAGCAAATTCAGATAGGCCTAATTATTACGTGAGATGTAAATATAAGGTTGCCTGCAAATAGTCTACAATGCAATCTTTATCAAATATAGGCTATAGATCAAATATGCAAATAATCTTTTTTTAATATGGCAGGTGGCGTTAATTTATACTGCATGTATTTCACTGGCTTGAGCCAGTGGCGACGTCAGTAAGATACTCGACAGCGGATCAGTATGTGAGTGGTTCAAATATTGGGCTCGTCCGTCACTGACATCGCTTTCGAGTGAGGAGACAGACTTAACTTTAACTTTTTTGCCATTAAATCAGATCCTGGATTGTCTCTTGCTACAGCTGTTTAAATAGTTTAACGTTTGTTTCCACATCGCCGGGGCACTGACAGCTGCAGCTGTTCTGACTTCATCTAGAAATAACCTTCGTGAATCAAGTGAAGTCGTTCTTACTGGCTGAAGCCAGTGACGAAGACGGTAAAAAATCTAAAGTTAACGTCAGTTTCCTCACTCGAAAGCGATGTCAGTGATGTGCGAGCGCAGGATTTGAACGCCGCACATACTGATCCGCGGTCGAATATTTTACCGACTCCAGCCAACCTCAACCATTTAGTGAATAATGCACACGATTCGTCTATAACAGCTTACTCCCTTTCTGCTTTCACGCTAAATTAATTATTTTAAAATTAATTGCTAAATTAATTTAAGAAATATTATTTGTTTACTGTTTGTGTATTTTTAAGTTTCTTGTTAAATCATAAATGTTAGCAGACAACGAATTTGCATTCGTTTGTTGTTTGCTGGTGTAATATTTTAATCACACAATGATGTAACAATAATGTTTAATGTTTAATGGAGTATATCATGCTACGGCATCTCTATAGTTTACATTTAGGAACATTTAGGATAATATGCCGTTAAACCTGCAACTTGCAAGACCTCAATTATTTAAGCGTCTACACTGATATAAAGAAATGTCACATATACCACGATGCTATAGTTAGTTATTAACTTTAGTAACTTACAGTTACATTAATCTTTATGACGGTAGCTCGAGCGTGTCGAGTCGTCTTGAAGAGAAGCCTTGTGCTTCTGAATCTTGACGTTAAACACACTGCAGCCTATCGCGATACTAACTTGATGCTTTATGGCCGTATTCACAAGAGAGATAATCAGTTGTTTAAACCTCAACACACGTGAAAACTATTGTATAGTTACAATATAGTTACGAATAGGATAGGATGAGAACTGCTGAGGATAGTGCAATAGTGCTGATGAATTAATTATGACTTGAGACTCAAATTCCTCAACAGTCAGTCTTGTCTAATTAATTATTAAACTATCACCTAACGCCAACGCAGCAACGTCAGAAAGTGCATTCAGTTGGAGAGCGCCTAGGCTCCAGAAATAGCTACAAAAATTTAAACGAATGGAAAATCCTCAAAAAGGGGTTGATGATATGATGTAGGACAGAGAGGATTTGAGAAAGTCTCTTCGCATCCGGACCCTAGTTGGACTAGGATTAAAGGGAACCTATCGCCGGATCCTCTACCGGAATGTCTGTCTCTCTCTTGGACTTCCGCTATGAACCTCTCTCAGTCAGCAGTTCTCTAGTCATGAAGGACTTGCCAGGAATTGAACCACAGGCCCGTGGGTCAGGAGTCGACTGGGCTAGCTGGTTCACCACTTACCACTACCTGTATCAGGTGGGACAGGCTGCCCTCTTAGTGGCCTTTGTGGCCCCAAACACAACTCTAGGGCTACTGTTCCTTCATTCCATGTTAATAGTAGGTTAGTAGTGTGTGTTGTCTTTCTCTCCGTCTCTCTCTATCTATCTCTCTCTCTCTTCTCTCTCTCTCTCTCTTACTCTCCCTATCTGTGCCTCTGTTACTCTCTCTCTCTGTCTCCCTTCTCTCTCTCTCTTTCTCTCTGTCTTTCTATCTCTCTCTCTCTCTCTCTCTCTCTCTCTCTCTTTCTCTCACTGCATCTCTATCAATCTTTTTTCTTTCTGTCTCTCACACAGTGCTGCATAAAGATAATTCGTGGAATATATCTACAACATTCATCCTCATCATCATCATCATCATCATCAACATCATCATCATCATCTTCCCTTAAATCTCAGTTTAACAAGGATCGAGATTCGAATAGACTTTCTTTTGAAGTTGCCTTCTTAGCCCACTAACATTACAAAATAATTTCTCCTCATAATAAGCTTTTAATTATTCCTGCGCATAGTGGAGCCAATAGACGTTCACAATATTTCTAAAACTAAATCCTAATTTTGACAATAAGGTTTCTTAGGTTTATTATATCTTGCTTTGGTATTACAAATTCCTTTATATTAGTGATATTAAATTGAAAATTAAATAGGTTATGAGTTAGTTTGTGACATAGTCGAGGTAAATGGAAAAGAGGAAAACCTAGAAGTACTTGGTTCAGCACGATCAACAAAGATTTGAAAACTTTGAGCATTTCATGGGAAGATGCTGTGATGGCTGCTAAAAACAGAAAAGAATGGAGGAATGTTGCCGACCTATGTTCTCTTCAGAATGGACTGATGATTATTACGATGATTATGATGATGATGATGATGATGATGACGATGATGACGATGATGACGACGACGACGATGATGATGATGATGATGATGATGATGGTGGTGGTGATGATAATGATGATGACGATAATGACGATGACGTCGATGACGACGACGATGATGATGACATATGTTCTTACTTTATGCAGCACTGTGTTGTTTGCTAAGGCTTCCTTTTACTCTCAGCCTGGTCCTGGTCAATCATCTGCTCTCCAGATATTTTCTCCTGGAGCGCAAGCTTTCTGCTCATCAACCTCATCCAGTGTTTACTCTGTCTATACCGGATCAGACCGGTTAGACTGGATAAAGATCTCGAGTCTGTTTACAGAAAATTCTTCCAGCCTCACAATGTGTCCAGGTATCTAACTATAAAATCATAGATATTTGTGAATAAGTCAATCAATTAATTATTTTAGTATCGATCTTGTTATAGAATCGTATCCTAATCCATGGAATGAAGATCTGTTTGTAGATCAGATTGGCTGTTTTATTGGAATACGTAGTTCAAACTTCAATATACATATGACCATATTTGTTTTTAAACGGATTGATTGCTAATTTATGAATAATTACTAATTGAATTATATCGAGGGATGATTGGCCTATGCTATATCTAAATGCATAAAAATGTGAAACTGAAAATTTGATTAATTTTAAATTCATATTTCGCTTTTGTCAAGGGCTCTGATGTTCCTTAAATTATTATAATCTTAATAACATTGACCTCGGCCTCGAATAGCTCTCTCAATTTATCCTAAAGGTTTCAATCACGAAAACTTATTTAAAAATGAATGGAAATTTAATAAATAAAACACGAATTAAATAGTATTTACAGACAGTGTACAATGAAACGAAAATATCCAACAGTTCTATCGCGCAAAATATAGTAACTCGAGATACAATCCAAAATAAAATATTCGATCGCAAAATTAACACATAGGCCTACGACTATATGCACAAATTTATATATTAATAATCCAACGTTTAAATTTAAATAAAGACCACAAAACTACTTTAGTAATTCTATTTTAAGAACCTCTGTGTTATATGTTTAGCACTTTTAACAAAGCTATCTCTGTTCTCTTGCGTTTTCCTTTTACCACACTTAAGGTCTCCACTACTGTCTTATCTGCTCACAGATAAGCCACTATCGTCTATATCGTCTAGACGAGAAAGACCTGTATCTTTCCTAATATCTTTCCAAACACGTGTTCTCTCCTGTAAACCTTTTTCACGTGTCCTTGTAAACAAACCTTCACCTCTCCAATTCTCCTCTGACCAGGCTGGCCCACCAATCAGAGGTTCTGAAACTATTTAAGTCCCGCCCACGACGGAGATCGGAACAGCTGACTCGTATAATATTAGCTTTACATATAAAGTATCAGGCTAGAAAATAACACTTTACATCCTTAGTTACACAACATATATACACTCTTTAATACAACAAATATGTGATCCTGACAGCTTGATTTATTGATTGCATGCTGTATTGTACAGAGATATATCGATTGACTGATTGATTGATTGATCGATTGACTGATCGATTGACTAGTCGATTGATTGATTGACTGATTGATCGATTGACTGATCGACTGACTGATCGATCGACTGATCGATTGATTGATAGATTGATTGATTGATTGACAGTATAACTTAAAGATCTCTATCTCTGACAACGATTAATGGTGGTTTGGGGCTCTACTTTGTTTTCTTTACTGGATTAAGTTCTCTGACAGATGTAGAGCATTGCTAATCAGTGTCAGTCAGTGTCAGTCACTGTCAGTAAGTGTCAGTCAGTGTCAGTCAGTGTCAGTCATTGTCAGTAAGTGTCAGTCAGTGTCAGTCAATCAGTGTCAGTCAGTGTCAATCATTGTCACAGCGACTGCCACTGATGGAATGACTGAATGACTAATTGATTGATTAAGTGATTTATTGATTAGTCATATGATCAATTGATTGATTGATCGAAGGACTCAGTTTAGGAAGATCACAGGAGCGGATGTGTGTAGAGTAGAGTTCATTCACCAGGGGGAGCTCTACGCCAGTCAGGACGTCACCCAAGCGAATAGACTGAGTATTCTCATCACTGGCAGGTTAACATAACATAACATAACATAACATAGCATAGCATAACATAACATAACATAGCATAGCATAACATAACATAACATAACATAGCATAACATGGCATAACATAACATAATATAACATAGCATAACATAACATAACATAGCATAACATAACATAGCATAACATAACATAACATAACATAACATAACATAGCATAAAATAACATAACATAACATAACATAACACAACATAACATAGCATAAAATAACATAACATGACATAACATAACATAACATAACATAACATAACATAACATAACATAACAGCATAGCACAGTATAGCATGACATAATATAAAATAACATAACATAGCATAAAATAGCATAGCATAACATAACATAACATAGCATAATACAACATAGCATAGCATAGCATAGCGTAGCACGTTAACTGTAATTACTTATACCCG
>CAJHZI010000459.1:107500-227500 GCA_905160935.1 Enchytraeus crypticus
TAGCCTCTCCGCCACGGCGCTATGTGGCTGTGACGTCAGACCATGGATGACCTTGACCTATGACTCATTGCTGAGGCAGCAGACAGCTGTCTGCACTGGAGAGAACAAGGAGCAAGATGAGATGAGTGAAGAGCAGCAAGCTGCCCACGACCAGCAAAGAGCAGCTGGGATGGGCTGGAAGCAGCAAGAAAAGCAGTTATACGAAAGGCAGCAGCAGGAAAGGCAGCAACTGAAAGGCATGGGACAGGATCATGATAGAAACTACGGAACTCTTAAGTCCAATCTGCAGCCAATCCTACAGATGTCTAATCAACAGAAGCATCAAATTCTGCACTACCAAATGGAAGGAATGCAATTCGGCACTCAGTCAGAAAACCCACTGCAACAGAATTCTTATGGACTTTTGGAAAGACGGTACAACGCTCAACAACAACAACAAGAGAATGACACGCTGGAACATTTTAAACAATCTTCTCAGACTTTACGTGACATCTATGATAGGAAAGAAAAGATAGGAGAAACTCTGCAAGATATCTATGATAAGAAAGATAAGATAGGAGAAACTCAACCGCAATGTAAAAATTATCTAGAGCAAGATGACCTGATTAGTCATTCGTTGCTTCAGCAGCTTACCCAGCAACAACAACAACAGCTGCTACATCATCAACAGCTGCTACAGCAGCCGCAGCTCCTACAGCGACAGCAGCTGATGCAACGACAGCAGCTGGGCAAGCAGCAGCAGCAGCTTACACAGCAGCTGGACAAGCAGCGGCTGCTGCAGCAGCAGAGATTGCTGCAGCTGATGCAGCAGTGTGAAGAGGAAGAGAGAAGACAAGCAGAGGAGCTGCTGTGCTTGGGTTATGAGCATGAGAGCTTGGGTTATGAGCATGAGAGCTTGGGTTATGAGCCTGAGAGCTTGGGTTATGAGCATAAGAGCTTGGGTTATGAGCATGATAGCTTGGGTTATGGGGATGAGGGATTGGGTTATAAGCATAAGAATCTGGGTTATGAGTATAAGAGTTTGGGTTTTGAGCGTGAGAGCTTGGGTTATGAGCATGAGAGCTTGGGTTATGAGCATAAGAGCATGGGTTATGAAGATTCGAACCCGAGACAACCGCTAGTGAGTCAGAGCCGACAACGACAGATTGATAAAACGTATCCACATGGAAATTCATCTCAGGCAAAAGAAATTCACGCCATAAGAGGTAGTATTTGTTTATTCACATCGTTTATTCACATGTGTCGAATCAGTGGTGTTTAACTTAATGTAGATTTTTCATTTTCAAGAGATTACTAATTGATATTTTACACTATTTTTCCCTTGTCTTAATTCCTCACAATAGAAGCAGTGGAAAGTTTGGACTATGGAAAGTATAAACTTAATATCGCATGTCTCAAAAATCTCATTAAAAATAACAAACGAAAGCATTGAATCAACCTAGAGGCTAGATAGTCATTTATTTTGACAGAATTATTTGTATTACCGCGGGCTCTTGTTTTGAGTGACTTTATTCTTTGAGGTTTTACTGCATTTTATTAGTTTCTTAGGATTATGTTTAGCGTTTGGGTAAAGTGTAGGAGTCAGAGTTGGAAATAATTTAAAAAGTTACATTAAAATTACAACTTCCCGCGATGATGTTAACAAGAGCCCGCGATGATGCAAATAATTCTGTCCATATAAGTGACCATCTAACCACAACTTTGAATCAAGCGTAGAAGTGATATACAACCAGTTTAGACTGTTACGTTACGCGTCTGAACCATGACAGTTATAAAAATAAAAATAGTAATAGTAATAATAAAGGTTTAACGTCCGTTTCCTCATTCAATGATGATGTCCGATAAGTCGTTATATTATTATAGGTTATGCAACCTTTGTTAGGTTACGTTATTTTATACTATGCTCACCTATTTTAGGTTCTTTACGCTATATTACGTTCATCATTATCAGTTCCTTGTGTTCCGAACAGAACATAGAGCGGCAACATTCCTCCATTCGTTTCTATCATCAGCAACCCTCACAGCATCATCGATCGGTTGATCTATTTCTAACTAATCACTTCTGTATACTGAATCTACGTAATTAATAAGAATGAAAATCATAGATCAAATGGTTTATATACGTCGTCATTTTGTGGTGTTTTGACGTCGGTTTGCACAGAGTCTGCTAGAGACGTCCCTGAAATTGTCTTATGACGAGAACCGCACGTTAAATAAATTCTTATCAATTGATCGATAATGTTAGTCATGAAACTTTTTAGTACTAATGATATAAACAAAAAATAATAGAAATGTCATTTTAATAATAATGTAGATCATAAATGTAGACGAAATATTAGTGTCAAATAAATATAATTTCACTGATGTATATATTGATGATTTAGACGAGACATTGCCGGCACCAGGGTCCTCTAATGTGGAACACTCTGCCTCAGACTCTACTAGACTCGTCTCTAATGGTGCCAACACTCTTTCAACATTCTCTCACGCTTGACTACTAGACCATTATCACCTGCTTATGGGAAATTTAAATGAAAGTTAACACCTATTTTACATGCGACAAGTGAAAACTTAATTATGACATCTAGTTAAAACATTTAGATAATTTGTTTATAGGATATACTACTCTATTGCATTTGAATTTGCTCTCAATTTGCCTATTTCATTCTCCATCATCTGTTTGCAATTGTTCTCAATCTGCATGCCATTGCATGGTTACGATATAATGTATATTATAATGCAGGCGGTATAATGTATATTAATTAGAGATGGGAATCGAACCGAACCCGAACCGAACCGAACCCTAAAATCTAGAATTATGACCGAACCGAACTCGAACCCAGACTCTGGCCGAACCCGAACCGAACTTCGTCCAAACCGAACTGAACCAAACTAGTTCCTTTCTTCTTCACCAGACTGACATTAAATAAAGATAGTAAGAACAATACAAATATATATTAGTTTTTGCATTTACATGTCTTACAGTATCTAACAGCATATATTCAGGTAAGGCTGGTTCCGACACAAATTTTAAAATGGTAGCGGTATAAAGGAATGATAGCGGGAAGCGAGACGAGCCTACAGACGACAATGGATAGTCTGAATGATACGGCATTGAAATATGGAAGGAAGATTAACATCAGAGAGACAAAAGTGATGAGAGTGTCTCATAAAAATGTGAAAATGCTTGACTCAATCTAGGTGGATTTGTTCTTGCTAAATTCAAATTATGAATTTTTTCTAATTTTAGTGTGCTACCTTAGTATTTTTGCAGCCAGATTTACAAATAATTATATATGACATTCTGTGTATACATGTATGTGTTAAGACTATCTGGAGTAAATAATTTTGCACCATAGCAATGCAATAATTTCATAACTATTTTCGTAACTTCATAATTGATCTGAGAGTTTCAAATTTGAAATCCTAAGGTAAATTATGAAGCTTAATACTGGTCAGATGATAGCAAACGGCGTATGTTATGATCTTTTTTCTATGGAAGTACACGTGTTTACCAAATCATCTTTATTTGACTTTTTTATGTTACTAAATTGCACTTTGTCTCTGAAATATTGGATCAAGTTTTAGCCAAGACATTTCCTATTAATTATAAACATATCTAATATATAGGCCTATAGTGACAAAAAAAATTTAAAAATTGATGAAGCATTCTATTTGCTCGTTATAATTAAGGAGAATACTTCAGATACAATAATAAAGCTAAATATCTATATTATGAACATTTGTTGGTCAACTTACAATATTTTAAGAAATGTACAGGAATAAATACCACTTCTCTCCTTTTATCATTGTCATATTTTTACTCAGGTGAAAAAATGTGGCAGCTATTGTGACTTAATAAATTTTTAAGCATATTTACCATAAACCATTGTAAACATGTTTGTCATAACCATGATTATTATAAGTAAAGTTAAACAATTGCAACATTATCCAAACTAAACCATTTCGAACTCGAATCGAACTCTTACGAGTTGGAAAGCAAGCCGAACCCGAACCCTTGTTAGAACCGAACCGAACTTTCATTTTCAACGAACCGAACCGAACTCTCAAATTGTCAACTGCTAACCGAACCCGAACCGAACTTTCATTTTCAACGAACCGAACCGAACCCGAACTCTGGAAATTCATAAAATTCCCATCTCTAATATTAATGTTGAAGGCTTTGTGAAGTGACAGTGGGAACCAGATTAGTTTGTTTTTGTGACGGTAGCCCGAGAGTGCACAGTCGCGCAACCCTACTGAAGAAAATTTTAATTCCATAGGTATTCTCATAAGCTAATGCTATGCCATAATATAATATCGCACAATATATGTATATGAGCATATTCTATATTACGCTATTTTATTATTACAGTAATAATTATTATATTATGCTCTTATATGCTATAGTATATAAGCTATGCTGATTAGCTTATTTGAACATTTATTGTTAATTAAAGTCTATCATCCAATGATATTAGCTTATTTGAACATTTATTGTTAGTGTTTCAATATAGTCGGAATAAACTGAACTAGAACTAAATCCTGAATGCTATTATTTTCTATTTCCGTTCTTCCTGACAGAGTCTATGTGCTCTCTAAGAGCCTTGATGAACGTAGTCAACATTCCTTTCATAGCATTATCCACTAGTGACTGAAGCATCCATCCCTGTCACACACACACAATACACAAATTCCTATATTCTGATTATAAATATAATAAATATTATAAACTATATGTATATACCGATATTAATATATGGGGTAGATGCGTTGAATCTAAATACTTCAGAGATGAATAATCTTGAATTTACTTTTAAAATGTTCTTTTTAAAATATTTCTTGTGAAGAATGTAGAAAATTTATTGTATTGTATGCATGTGTGCAATGTCTTCAGCATAAAAGATAGATATACATAGAGAAGAAATAAGTTTTTGTTGAAAGTAAAGGCACTAGGTCTAAATAATATTAACTTAGGCAATGTAAGCATTTGAGGTGCATAATGTATGTTATTTTCACTTTCTATTTTTTTTGTTTGTTTGTTGCACCTACATGTGTATGTATTTTTGTTCTTTTGATTTCTTTCTACAATTTGGTGAAATAATGATTAATATATATAATTCATACTATAATTCCGACGTCCCTGACATCATCCTTGTATGAGGAAATGGACGTTAACCCTTTATTTTATTATTATATCTGCTCTCTCTCATTCTCTCTCTGTCTCTCGTGTTCTGCAAAGCTGCAGGTGCAAGGTATATACTACAGCTCGCATGATGCTTTTCACGCTACATAAAGAGCACACCATCGATTAACGAGTTAATCACTTCACAAAAGGCAGTGCCTTATCCACACCTTAATGTAGCCTATAGCTTGAGAGCAACATGGCCTGTGAGGTGGTGTCCCGTTGCCTTCCTCATTTCTATAATTTAATTTATTTCTTTAATTCGATATATCTATTGACTGGTTTTCTAACTTTATGAATTTTCACCTTTTTGAACTTTTTGAGCATAGGCTTAAATTTTTAGTAGTGCTCTATGTTGTCATAGACGACAGTACCACACTAATTATTGTTATATTATGCGTAGGAATTCGTAACATGAAGAGAGTGAATATTAAACTACCATAAAGTTAAAAGCATTGACTAATTACCGATGTCATTAAATACTGTTCTGAAAGTTCACGGGATTTATTGATTACTGAATTAATTGATTGATTGATTAATTGATTGAAATATCGAGTAAACAAGCCCTACCTTGAGATCAGTGTTGATAATCCAGTTGAAAATGCATTGATCAGGGTTACCGTCCACGGGACGAAAACTCCAACCACCAGCTTTGTTCTCACCCCTAGAAACAAATTGATACGAAGTGTTAACGCTGACCAATGGTTCAGCTACATTCAATGTTAATCAATAGAAACAACTGCATTGCAGTCCTCCAGCAAGCTGTTCAGCAGGATCAGCCATTTTATTATAGATAAAAGTTGTTGTAGTGGTTGAGTGTAAAAATTAGTCAAATTAAAAAAATAGCTATCCCATTTTCACTAAACCATTAGCTCTCTCTCTTTCTTTCTCTTTCTCTCTCTCTCTCTCTCTCTCTCTCTCTTTCTCTCTCTCTCTCCCTCTGCCAAATGCATGGTAGAACTTAAAAATTCAGTGTTGCGTAAATTGCATGGCAAAGGATGGAAATAATCTTATATTAGAATTTTGTAGAGCAAATCCGAAACAATCCGTATAATTAACAAGATGAGATGTATTAAAATATCAATATGAATTTTAAAAAAGGTATTTTAATTTGACACAATTTTACAAATAAATTAATATTGTTTCCACATACGCATAGTATCCCATCATTGACGCAATACAATACAACGAAGATACGGTATAATACAACAATACAAAGAAGATACAACACAATAAAAATTTTCAAAAAAATACTAAACAATAAAATACTTTAAGTAGCTCTAATTCATAGTCAGGGACGTCTCTAGCGTAGTACTAAATACCGACAAGAAATTTCTCAATTATTGAGTGTCTCAATATCCCCGTGTTGTGTCCGGGTTGTTTGAAGAATAGACCAACCGTGTAAATATGCACGTGTCGTAGAAGGCGACATAAAAACTAGATCCAAACCAACGTCAGAAAGGGTATTGGGTTGGTGAGCGCCTAGGCTCCAGAAATTGCTACAAAAACTTACACAAACGGATTGAAAGTCTATTCGTATCACGACCCTGGTTAAACTGGGACGATGATTGAATTTCTCAATAGCGCAATGTGTAGAGGCGTCAGGAAGTTTGAAATAGAGAAGATAGCTTCTAAAGAAGTTTCTTTCTAAAGAGTTTTATATGACAGTTCCTGAGGTGAATGAACCCTCGTGGGTTAGAATCCCAGCCGCGCTGAGCTGAGAGTAAAATCTCAGACATTCACTGGACTGGTTACACGGAAAATGGACTAAAATGCGTAACGGTTTATCTAAACATGTGGTTTTAAAACATAAAATAACAACAATTAGAGTGCTACAGTCAATGACAACATCGAGCACTATTGAGACAAAATCAAGCCTGCGAACAAAAAGAAGGTCCAAAAATAGTGCAAATTCAAAAATCCAGAAAATCAATCACAAGATAAAGGCAATTAAAGAAAAGAAGGTTTAGGTTCGCTGGTCGCAATTTGCGGACGCTGGATGAAAAAAGAGAGGTGGAAAAGATAGGTCTTCAACTGCCTATGGGACTGCTCATAGAAAAGCAAAGGCCGATGTGATACAAACGAAGACTTCCGAAGATTGGATGGAAGAGAATTCCAGAGCTGAGGTGTAGCATGAGAGAAAGAACGATTAGATAGCTTAGAGATAGATTAAAAGCGATAGATATCGACATATCAGATCATTTCGCTACAGTGCATGTTTTTTATATTAAACCAGAGGAAATTCAAAGTCACGGTAAAATGAAACAATATTATTGCCGTTTTATTCTTTTACTTCATTTTTTAATTTTTATATATTGCTATATATTGCTATTTATAATACATGTATTTATACATGTATATATCGGTATTGTATTGTGATATCTATAGTATATAATAAATGTATGATTATATATATTATATTTATATATCTTATTAACCGAGTTTTTTGTTATATATTTTGATCTACTTCAATAACGCAACTAACCTGACGTGGGTTTTTCCAGGAGGCATGTCGGGATATACCACTGCGCACCCAGCTGATAAAATAACCCCGTCCCGGGATTTCCAGTGTCGAAGATTAATGAAGTCTCTACAAAGCCAAAAATAGAAATAAACAATGCAGCAGCATAAGTATAAGTATAAATATAAGTATAAGAAAATGTATAAGAATAAGTATATACAGTATAAGTATGTATAGTCTGTGTTCGTGGTATCTGCTGATTGGCGTAATAATGCTAATTTTTACTAATGTAATAATTAGTAATTAACAACTAATATAATTAATATTTAATTTATAGAGATAGATAGATAGATAGATAGATAGATAGATAGATAGATAGATAGATAGATAGATAGATAGATAGATAGATAGATAGATAGATAGATAGATAGATAGATAGCTAGATAGATAGATAGATAGATAGATAGATAGATAGATAGATAGATAGATAGATAGATAGATAGATAGATAGATTAGATAGATAGATAGATAGATAGATAGATAGATAGATAGATAGATAGATAGATAGATAGATAGATAGATAGATAGATAGATCGATAGTTAGATAGATAGATAGATAGATAGATAGATAGATAGATAGATAGATAGATAGATAGATAGATAGATAGATAGATAATAGATAGATAGATAGATAGATAGATAGATAGATAGATAGATAGATAGATAGATAGATAGATAGATAGATAGATAGATAGAATGATTGATTGACCTACCTGCTTGTGATTAGACCGCCTGCTACAGAACTTGTTGCATTATAGGATATGTCAGTGCAGTCGTCCACCACCCTTAGTGTCTGAGCAACAACAACAACCCTGAGCTAGTGGAGTCCATGACAACACCGAGTCTTTATGTCACTCTGATCAATATTTGAAGACTGATTGATTGGAATGGGAAGACTGATTGATTTGAAATGGGAAGACTGATTGATTTGAAATGGGAAGACTACTGTTAGTTATCAAGAGATTAAGGATTTATATCAGAGGCTGTAGTGTATTTAATGTCAAGGTCAGAAACACAAGGATTCTCTTCAGAACGACTCGACACACTCGAGTTACCGTCAAAGATTAAGTTAACATAGAGTTAACGGAATTATATCAGTTCTAACACCTCAATCTGGTGACGTAATATCATAAATCATATCTTATCTATCAACTTTGAAGTTACTAAATATCTACATGACTACTTCGAAATTAAAACTCACAGCATTTAGAAAAACGGTGTTTTACTGATTGTTTAATTTTAAGAGCAGTTATTGTTGTCTAGGCATAATTCAGCAGGTTGCAGATCTTTTCTAATCAACCTGTAATAAATTCGTCTAAGAAATAATGTTAAAAAGTCTAAATATATACTTCATGTATGAAAATGCAGGTTATAATAAAATATAATTTAATAAATGAAGCCTAATGTAGAATTATACGATATAAGCTACATTGTTCTTGCGAAGGGAGTTACTTCTTAATCTATGGGTTGTTCTATATATGGAGCGTGAAAGCAGACTAATGAATATGCACCGTGGACCTGCCGTTTGGTAGAACACTCTCTTAGTGCACTGTCTACTGGCAGGTCCATTGTATATAACCTCTCTTCTATGTCGACCGTATTCTTCTTCATGTCCACACGCGAGTGGATTTCTAAATCATCTAATATTATTAATCTCGGTCTGCCTCTGCTTCTCATTCTTTCCATTCTACCATCAATGGCCTCCTTTAGTAAACCATATGCCCCCCTCCCCTTAGAATATGTCCTATCCAATTTTTCCTATAGCTTAGTTTGTTTATTGCTATGTTCCTTCCTTAATGTCCATATTTCACGTCCTCGAAAGGGCATTGTTAACGTTGACAACTAAGCGATATTTGTGAGATACCAAGCTTGACCATGCACATGACAAATTTCAAAATTTAAATACCTTTATTTTCTGACTAAATTTCAATATAAAATTAACTTACTCTACACTCGACCAGTGACGGATTCCAATGAACCGACTCATTCAGCTTCAGCACTGTCTCTTCAAATACAAGCTGCGGACTAGCTTGTATCACAGCCTGTAGCAGTTACCAACAAAATTTTAATGCAAAAGGTTACTGGATTAAAAACCTCCCTGTGGCAGTTAAATGTTGAGATTTGATAAATGAATAGAGAAAAGATTGTCTAATTAAAGTCTATAAAATAAATATAATATATATATATTTATATTATTATATTAAAGTAAGTTTACAAATAGTGTATTCATATTACGATTCCACACTACGTGCTTTTAGAGGTTAGACAAGGCTTAACTTATCTCTCTCTCCCTTTCTCACTCACTCCTTTTCTCTTTCTCTTTCTCCCTCCCTCTCTCTTTCTCTCTCCGTTCCTCTCCCTCTCACCCACTCTCTCTCTCTCTCTCTCTCTCTCTCCCACCCTCTCTATAACTAAACAAATTAAATTTACAGTAATTTTTAAATACCTCTAGCTTGAAGACCTTGCCAATCTTCTTCATGTGTTTGCTGGAGATGACGCACGGATTGGAATCAGTGGAGTTGTGCTCAACCTTCCACTCGTCCTTGTCCATTAGCATCCTCCAACTTGCTTCCCAAGCCTCCTCCCCCTTCTTCCGGTACTCCAGGTCCTTCAAGTCAAATCAATCAATACATTGCGTCCAATCGATCAATCACTCAGCTAATTAATTAATCCATCAATCAATAAGAATTTAACATCCGGTTACGCGCCATAAGGCAATGTCAGGGACGTCTATTGAAGATTCTATCGTTAGTTATAATAATAATAATAATTATTATTATTAGTAATCAATCACTCAGTTAATCAATTAGTCAAATCATTAGACAACCAGCCAATTAATCAGCCAGTCAGTCAATTATTCAATGAATCAATAATTCGACAAATGAGTTGATCAATTTATTGATAAATCATTTAAATAATAGTAATAATAATAATAATAATAATACCGTGATAAATACCGTGATCTGTCCTTAGGATATGAAGTTGTTCCGGTGGCCATTGAAACCATGGGCCCGATGAATCCCGAAGGAGCTGACTTTATTAATGGCATAGGCAGACTTATTGCAGAGCAAACCGGCGATAAGCGAGAGACGTCTTTTCTTTGGCAAAGGCTGTCCATGACTTTGCAAAGATTTAATGCAGTCTGCTTCAACAATTCTTTTAAGCCGATTGATGACCTCGAGTAGCCGGCGGCAATTCAGCACTATTGCTGTGAATCGTTTTATCAAACCCAGGTTCTTTACACCGGGGTATATATATTATAATATAAAAATAAAAAAATAAAATAAATAAAAAAAAATAAAAATAATACTAATATCAATAATAATAATAATAAAAATAATAATATATAATAAAAATAATAAATGTTTAACGTCCGTTTTCTCATCCAAGGATGATGTGAGGTAGTTATCATTGAAAAAGTTACCGTTCAATAGAAAGATACATCAATCATTTTGTCTCGGTTTACAATTGAATATTCATTCATTACTCAACAAAAATTATGAATGTTGATCAATCAATTAATATTATGTTTTCAACATCTGCTCTTCGGCATATTCAGTTTATTTACTTTTAACAAAATTAAAAATATTTTAAAATTAAGAGAAAAATTAAAGTCTAGATTCCTAAGTCTTCGTGTATAAATCGATACTCTCACAACATTCAATTTACAATATTCAAACAAGTGTAAATTTACAATAAACTTTACAGCTATTCTAATTTTCTCTATAGTCCGGAAAAAACTATTAAATTATTAAGATAAGAGTTATTAAGTTATCAATATGAACTATAAACGGGTGTTTATATTTAAAAGGTAAAATTAATATTTTTCTCAACATGTGCAAATTTCAGCCGATTAATTGGCCATCATAAGACAATAAATTGTATCTAATCTATAAATAGGTTTTGTCATGTAAAGAAAACTCAGGATTATTAAAGAATGAAATAATTAAGACTCTTAAATCTAAATTAAATCTCAACGTCCCCACTAATCTAGTACGTGTGTATTGCAATGTGTATTGCGCGTGTGCATTTTATTTGTGATTGTATGTGTGTATAGTATGATATAATTCTAGCAGCAAGTAGTAGGCCTACAGTACTTACAAGATCAGACGAAGAGAGATTCCTCATCCTTTCCAAATCGTCGTTCTTGTTCTTAGACTTTCCTGATTTATTTTCAGACATTTCGTGATATACGATGTTAAAATCGATATTATTAATATTTTACTAATAATTGTTAATTAAAAGAATACTACTAAAGGTTACTTGGCTTTCTATATTCTTTGCTTTTGAATGTCTATTAAAAAGAAGTAGTCCTTATTGTAGAGCACGAAGTCCAAATTGATATCCAAATATTTATATAAATTTAACTAAATTCTTTTATATAATATGCTAAGACTTAACTAAGGGTATTTTTTGCGACCGTTTTAAAAGATGTTGTACTAGATAACTGTACTTGTTACGTTTAGTACGATATACAAGGTACAACTCTATCAATTAATCTTAAAATCCATTAGGCCTCAAGTCCTATATACCAGCGAAAAGTCAGAGATAACGCTTATAGACGTAATGTTATTACAAATATACCGCTAAACTTGAGTTCATCTGTCTAAATCAAGGTAAGATATATACCTATAGCTTTCAGGTAGACCGAGTGGACTACAAGTACCACTCTATTAAATTACATTTACAAACGCTTCTAACATAAGAGAAATTAATAATAATAATAATAGAGGTTTAACATCCGTTTCCTCATCCAGGGATAATGTCAGGGACGTTCCCTACAGCACACATCACTACAGATGAAAGTTAACAGAGCAATTTTATATTTTATGCGTTGATTAACAGGGAGCCAATGAAGACTGCGAAGTAGAGAAAGAGAGCGAAATTGAAGTCGAGAGGACCTACAAACAACACGTGCAAGAGAATTTTGGACGTGCTGCAAACGACTGAGAGAAGAAGTAGGCAACCCATGTAATAATGAATTACAGTAGTCGAGCTTTGAATGAACTATAGAATTAGCAAGGATAGTGGTTGAATTTCTAGTAAGGGATGGACGTATTTGCCTGATCTGACGAATCTGAAAGGAAGGAGCGCGACAAACAGAAGAGATATGGGATTTAAAGTCTTTCATTTAAAGGTTTTCATCAAATATGACTCCAAGGTTTTTGGCGGATCGAGAAGGCGAAAGAGCAAGATTCTGAAAATTAACAGAGCTATAGGCAATTTTACTTCTTTGCAAAGGAGTGCCAATTAAAAGGTATTCAGTTTTGGAAGGATTAACAGCAAGACGGTTAGCACAAAACCAGGAGTGCTACGGTCATCAATGACAACAACAAACACTATTGAGACAAAATCAAGCCGGCGAGCAAGTAGAAAGTCCAAAACGGTGCAAATTCCAAAATACAGAAAATCAGTCTAAAGAATTCTATTACATTTGGATACCGAAAATCTTGGTTAATTAAATTTATAATAAGGTATTGATTTATGTACTAAGATATAAAACAGCAAAACAAAAATTATGATAAAAGTAAATAAAATTCTTACATTTTTCGCCCGGTAGCTTAACCCACGAATCACTTTAGCTAAGAAGATTTAATGATAGGCCTATATAGGCTAGATAGTTTTTAAAAAAATCAATAGATTTTACAAAAAAATACTTAATCAATTCGACATTTAAATTATTATTTAGTTCTCGGCTATAATTTATAATGCCTTAATTCTCATCAATTAATTTCTAATTCTTTAGTTCTCGAAAGTTGTAGACTATAAATCTTTAGACATAAATTATTCTTAATATTCTGCTTCTTAAACACACAATTTTTCAATCTACTGCTGTTCTACATGTATATACCTAATATAAAACAAAAAATTGTTTGCTTTCTACATGAATATACCTAATATAAAACAAAAATTGTTTGTTTTCTACAAAGTATATACCAAATATAAAACACACGATACAATATGTATAGTATATACCTAATAATACAGGCCCACTACATCTACACTAAATGCACCTAAAATAAAGTTAGAGTATAAAGTTTGTCTCCACTGAAATGAATACACGAAACAACTCACCTATACTGATAAGCCTCGATACGTCGAGTGTCACACAGCAGAAGACCTTATTGAGACAGGCTTAACGACAGTTTAAATAACGACAGATCTAAAGAACTCTAACAAGAATAGGCCTACTCTAGAGCTCTGATTGGTCACGTGGGCTTCCCTTGATAAAATACGACACTTCGGCAGTTTATAAATGTGTCTACGGTAATTCAAATTAGAGCAACAAAAGAAGTTTGAGCCTTTGAGGAGAGAGCAGGGAAGCCAGAGTCAGTTTTAAGATTAATAAACTTTACAAAAGGTGTAAAATTCATAAAAATTCCTTAAATTGTGCAATTGTATTAATATTGTCCGAAATTGCATTCATTCTCTACAATAAATAAATAAATAAATAGATGTATAAATATATATATATATATATATATATATATATATATATATATATATATATATAGATAATAGAATATAATAAATAAATAAATAGATGTATATATATAAATATATATATATATATATATATATATATATATATATATATATATATATATATATACTATATATGTATATACATTTAAGATATACGTGTATATATATATATATGTGTGTGTGTGTGCGTGCGCGCGCGCGTGTGTGTGTGTGTGTGTGTGTTTATTGAAGCTAGTATACAACAATTTTTGTGTGAAAATTTACAATTTTCTGAAGGCTGGCAAACTAAATAAAATAAAAGAGAATATGTGCAAAAATAAAACTAATAAACTAAAATACGGTGATAAAGTAACGTTGAACAATGTAGGCATTTATTGGCCCTTTATATAGATGAGCTTGAATTTAAATAATTGTAATTAATACACAACACATAATGTCACAATTTTAGAAGTGCTTTCAGTTGAAGACAACGGAAAGCGCTGTGCGTGCACTCAAATTGAAAGTCAATTGTGCCTATTTAGCAGAACATATAAATAAAGGTAATGTTAACGTCGGTTTCCTTCCCCACTCGAAAGCGATGTCAGTGACGGGCGAGCCCAGAATTTGAACCCCGCACATACTGATCCTCGATCGAATATCTTACCAACATCGCCACTGGCTCCAGCCTGTGGAAATAGGATTTAGGACAAAAATTAAACAGCGATACAACAGTTACTTCTAATCCGAAGCCTTGCAACATCGTAAGCTTACATGTACTTAGTTAAGTAAATGTTGGCTATGAATATTAAATCCAATATAGATCTCTAAGTATAGATTTATATACATTCCTTTACTGCGTCCGGCACACAGAAGAATAGATCGACAGTAAACTGTGCATGTCATAGGAGGCGACTGAGCAGGAACAGATGAATCAAACGTGAAACCACCCCGGTAGCCATATTATTCCAAAAGCTATTGGCTTCAAGTGGTATAGCCTTATGTGAAGGAATTAATTCGTTGATCGATGAAGCGCTCTTTATAGAGCGTAAAAATCAACATTTAAATAGAATACGTATCTTGGACATGCCACTTGGCAGAACAGTAGAGTGATATTTATGTATAAAGCGTAAAGAATATACATTGCAAGTTTTTAATTTATACTAAGTATATTAATTCAGACAATAATTTGTAAATGGAGCCTGCATAAATGAATTCGAAAATATCGACTCGATACCATTATCATAAGGCAACGATTACTACATATTATTATTAGGAGGCGGAAGAAGGAAATGGCCTTAGACAAACATCTGCGCTTCCTAACCTAGTGTTCCCTTAGGTAATTATGTAATAAACACATCTATCCATATAGGCAAACACACGTAAGTAGTTCAACAAAGCACACGAGAGTCAGGCACACAACATCCACACAGGGGTAAAACTGAGAGGGAACGCAGGGGAATTACGTTCCTTGTTTCAATGCTCCCCTAGCTCTCAATTTCCTGAAGTGGGTTCCCCTGCTAGGGGCCCATTTCAGATACTAGGAGACCTGTAAATGCATTATAGGGGCCCGAAAAATGCGGACCGTTCTCATAGCTCTCAATTCCCTCTTTAACCCCTGCATCCATCGAGAACCGTACACACGCGCTCACGCACATCATATGGAAATCTGATATGGAAATATAATTTGGAAATATAATTTGGAAATATAATATGGAAATATAATATGGAAATATACTTCAATATGCAATATAATATATTATACAGAGCATAATGGAGACGTTATATACCATGGACCTGCTAGTAGGCAGTGCACTAAGAGAGAGAGAGAATATGCAAATATAATATGCATAATTATATAGTATGCAAATCCATAGTGCCAAACGTTGTCTATTTGAAGCTGAATACTTACACACAACAACACACATCATAGTGAAATGATCAACTCTGTCGATATCGATCACTTTTAACACCACACGTTTAAACCGTTAGGCAAATTAGATTTTCCGTGTAACCAGTCCAGCGAATGTCGGAGATTTTACTCTCAGATCAGCGCGGCTGGGATTCGAACCCACGAGGGTTCAATTCATCTCAGGATCTGTCGATTCAAAATTCATGACGTTGCCCCTACGCTATTGAGACATTCTACACACGCATTCATGCTGTGTGCAGCCTGATCTGCTGATCACTATCTTCTGTTTGTTCACAGCATGCCGCAGCTTAAACTGTCATAATTGCAGTTGGGAAGCTCGTTCTTTATTATAGGAGGAAACTGACCAGCCTAATCTCTTAAGATGGGAGATTACAATGACTCGATAGAGTTATGTAATTCATATTTGAGCACAAATCAAAGATCTACACTGCATCACAATGACAAAGCGATCGGTGAATATCTGATCTAGCTATATGACCCATTGACAATTTGACAATTCTTGTTGGTTTTATATTTCGTTTAATTGTTTCACTTTATTGTTTATTTAGTTTTAATCGATATATTATCGTTTAAGTGAACACGCAATAAATTGTAGTGAAATGATCAATTATGTTTATATCTATTACTTAATTAATTTTAATATCAGGTGTTTAAACGGTTAGATAATTTAAATAGTACATTTTCCGTATAACCAGTCCCCGGAAATGTTCGAGATTTTACTCTCAGATCAGCGCGGTTGCTTAGGATTTGAACCCACGAGGGTTCAATTCACATAATGATCTGGCATCGGAAACTTCATGACGTTACCATTGCGTACGCCACTGAGACATTCAATATTGAGAAAATATTTATTTTTATGTTTCACTTTTTGGTATTGCTTCAATCATTTCATATTCGTGCTATAAAATAGCAAAGTTTTGATTGTTATGTTTCCTTTAATTGATGACATTCTAGCGGATTCAGGAATTTAGGAATTTAAAGGGGGAGGCGGGAACGAATGTTTTGGACAGTATATTTTATAGTGCTACAGTCATCAGTGACAACATCGAGCACTATTGAGACAAATCAAGCCAGCGAGCAAAAAGAAGGTCCAAGAACGGTGCAAAATCCAAAATATCAGTCTAAAGTACATGTATAATTATAATATAAATTGCAATTTCCTTTCTATTTTCCTTCGAAAATAACCACACGACCTTTTCAACAGTGCTGCCATCTTGCTGATTACTTTCTGCTTGTGCGAATTGATTTTGGGGCACAAACGTCCAATGAGGGTTATGGGTCCGTAGGAGAGGGCAATTGCCACCCCCGCCCCCATAAATCCGCCATTGCTATGTTGTGTCGAAAGTTTGCATTGTGCATTGTTATATTTTTGGTTCTGAATTAAGAAAATAAGGAGATTCTTGAGACTTTTTCCTAAAACTATGAAAATAATAATTAAAATCTGGCAAAACTTAAGAAACCGTAAATCAGATAATTACTATTTGCCCTACTTCGGCCATCAGAAAGAAGTGAAAGAAGAAAAGGTGTTGTCGCTCAGTTGTAAACAATAAACACAACGTTGAAGAAAATTTTTATTTGTTCTCTTAAATTTTGAATTTTTTATTAAAATTATTGTATATTGGTGTCTGTAGGACGCAATTATATCATAATTACTTATTAAATATTATTAACGGACTATTTTATAATTAATTTCTCTACATGATATAATGCTTCTCAAAAGTTGTGTACGTAGGCCTAATATGTTTATTTAGAAGTAAACAGGCATTATAGTGAAATGATCAACTATGTTGATATCTATCGCTTTCTAATACCACATGTTTAAACCACTAGGCAATTTAGTCCATTTTCCGTGTAACCAGTCCAGTGAATGTCCGAGATTTTACTCTCAGATCAGCGCGGCTGGGATTCGAACCAGACGAGGGTTCAATTCACCTCAGGATCTGTTATTTAAAACTTCATGACGTTACCCCTACGCTATTAAGACATTCGAAATTTAACTATAGTATTCTGCTGTAACAGGTCCAAGGTAAATACACTCACACTGTCTGCTGTCGCACTCCAGAAAGAGCACTCCATTGATTAAAAAAATTCCGTCATAAAAGTTATGCCTTTTCGCACTTTAGGGAAAATCTGGCTTCTGAGGTGGTACCCTTGTAGTCTGTCTCACTGTATGCACTTTGTGTATATTTTGATTCAGTTACAAATAAATGTTCATTGTTCTCTCTCGCTTCCCCCTTTACCTTCGCCAGCTCTTGTTTAGTAGCCTTTTGCTACACCTGCAGTTTTTTGCTACACCTGCAGCTACACCTTTGTCTAGAGTTTTACCAAGTGGCAGGTGCAAGGTGCATATTCACACTAAGGTGCATATTCATACAAAGATTCTGCTTTCACTTTCCTTAGATCAACAAGTTAATCCCTTCACTATTGGCTATGTCTTTACCTTACGTAGCCTATATCTTTGGGAAATATATATGTCTTCTGGACTGGTTTCCATTTTGCCTATCTCAGTTCTTGCTTGGTCGCATCTTATGACACATGCAATTAACGGTATGTTCTCTGCTTCAATGTTTCGGCCATAATGCGTGAAACTTTCCAGACTTTACAACTCTACATCAAATTTTCCTTGTTTTTATTTTATTTAAATCTTTTGTAACGATACACTTAATTAATGTCTAGCATACCTGAACAGTTGGTGGGTTCATCTCGAATGACCTGAATTCAAATAATACGACCCTGACATTATCCTTGTATGAGGAAACAGATGTTAAACCTTTATTATTATTATTATTATTAACATTATTATTATTAATTCAAAGCAGGCATAAGATTTTGGTAATTAGAAAGTTCTCAAGAATATTTTTCATGTTTTACAGCTTTATGTTATAAAATGTTCTCTTGCAGATTAACATATTCTGCTGCTTCTGATTCTTAGTATAAAAAAATCTGGATAGTTCTTGTGACATGTCGAAGTCAGTCATTCACTTCAGATGTTTCAACTCATAGAAAAGAAATCTACGACTTCTCCACTTCCTATCTGTCGCCGCAGCAAGTATAGGTAGCGTCTGTGGTGTGCGGCGAATAGATAGTACAGGATATACAGAGAATAAACAATAAGGAACCATCTGTATTACTCATATTACTTCATTATTACTCATTAAGACTCTGGATGGAATATAATGAGTTACATTTATGTAGAACATAAGAAGGAATCAGAAGATATTAGAATTATTTTGAGAGTCGTGATTGATTCGTTGTTTGAATAAGGTAAAGGACTTCTGTGAATCTGATGAAGCTGTAGGGATATTTATAGCAAGTAATAGAGATTTAGTCAATTCTGATCAGTGAATTAGAAATATTGCAAGTTCTGATTCTTAGAACTTTTACTTTTCTGTTGATATGGCTTGGAGAGCATATGGATATTTAGCACTGCCACTATTTTTCGTGCTTTGATCTCTATATTCAATTCACATTTTGATCATCAGCACAAATTTTCGGCATTTGACTAAGCCTATAGATTATGAATCTAAATGCGACTAATTTCAAAGACCTAGAACTGTATATCATTCAGAGAAAGTAGAACTATTCCTTGAAAATATTATGTAATATCCTTCAGAGTTCTTTCTAGGCAAACTGATTCTGACGCCATCAGAATCAGTTTGCCTCTTTTGATTAGTAAGCTAAACAGTGTTAGCCTACCAGTGTTACCCTACCAGTGTTACCCTATCAGTGTAACCCTATCATTGTTACCCTATCAGCATTACCCTATCAGTGTTACCCTATCTGTGTTACACTATCAGTGTTACTCTATCGGTGTTACACTATCAGTGTTACCCTATAAGTGTTACCTTATCAGTGTTACCCCTATCAGCGTTACCCTATCAGTGTTACACTATCAGTGTTACCCTATCAGTGTTACACTATCAGTGTTACCCTATAAGTGTTACCCTATCTGTGTTACCCTACCAGTGTTATCACAATCATTTTTATCAGAACCAGTACTATCAGACGAAACAGTGTCGCTCTTTAGCCCTTCCTAATATTTTATTTCCATATTCTACTGTCATCAACGACATATATAAATCTTCTCTGTTTACATCACAATCGCTGACAACATGGCCGCTGCTGCAACTTCTGAGTCCCTAAAATGCCGCTACCGATTCTTTTCCATCCTAGACACAGTTCTCATCATCTTCGTCATCTTTCCGCTCAACGTACTTCACTGGCGAGGCACTTGGCAGCTCCAGGACGTCTACTTCGCACCTGACGACGACATTCTCAGCGCCTGGATCAGCCTCGCCATCGGAGCCAACGTCTGTCTGCTCGAATTGCTCCTGCAGCCGTCACTGGCTGACTGGCTGGCTCCTCGTCCCGCCTGGCTCTACACAGTTGTGTCTCGCCTCCACCTGTACATCCACGGATGGGCGGTGATGTGTTACTGGAGGGGGGTATGGAACATGCTGGACCTGTATCTCACCCCACACTGGGTCAATGCTGTCGTGTCATATGGAGTGTGTCAGGGGATACTGATTGTGACCAGGACAGTGAGGACTGCGGTAGGGATGCCTATGTCTGTGTCGCTGGATACTGATCCTGCACTGCTTGAACCCGACACTGTCTTCAAAGTTGATGTAGGTTATTAAGAGTTCACATCTATAGGTTCTTCTAAGTTCACGTAGGTTATTCTAAGTTCACGTAGGTTTTAGAATTTTTGTATCTGATAATTTGCAGTTGCTATTTGCAAGTTATGTTTGAGTAAAGCTCTACAGAGTTCTCTTAAAAATTTCAATTGTATGTATTGATGAAGCTGAGCTTCAAATAATTCAAATTATGGATAGTTGAACATTGAGACAACATTGAACATTGTTAATTAATTGATTGATTGATTGGCTGATGGATTGCTTATTGTTAGAGTAAATACCGCTCTCAAATCTCTTAAAATTTTTATTTTTATTTCTTTTCATTTGAACTTGTAATGGATGATCAAATGATTGAGCTTAACTAATTGATTGATATATTCATCTTCATCATCATCTTCCTCCCTTAAATCCTAGTTTAACCAGGGTCGGGATACGAATAGACTTTCTCCAGTCCTCCCTGTCCCACACCATATCATCAGTCAATCCCCTATTTTATCCATTCGTTTAAGTTTTGTGGCAATTACTGGAGCCTAGGCGCTCATCAACCGAATGCCCTTTAGAATTAATTAATCCCCTAATTGATTGATATATTGATTTCTATTTATTTATGAGTATTTTATTAGTAATTAGTTTAATTCAAGCATATCCGCCCATAAATCACACATCACCTGCACATTCTACACAGTTCTGCAGAGATAGTACAATTGGAATAAACAAATCCACTGAGAAATAGTCCAAGAAAAATTAACCAGCACTGTACACGCAAATACTTAACTGATTAGATTTTTTTTTTCCGGTTTATTGATTGATTGATTGATTGATTGTTTGATTGACCGATTGATTTATTGATTGACTGATTGATTGATTGGCCCATTGATTGATTTATTGATTGATTGACTGATTGTTTGATTTACTGATTGATTGATTGATTGATTGACTGGTTGTTTCATTTATTGATTGATTGATTGATCACAGCCGGCACATGTGGTGAGGTTTGTGCTGGACTGCTGTTTCTCTCAGATCATCATCGTCTCTTCCTCTATCGCTGTGTGGAGAGGAATCTGGAACATCTGTGACGCTTTCATCTTTCCTCACTTCCGGGAACTCTCGGACGTAGTGTCTCTGCTCGTGGGACTCGTTGGCATAGCGGCTTTCTACGCCATGCAGGTGAGTGATCCTGAGGACTTACTATAGATGTTGAATGTCTCAATAGCTCAGTGGTTAGAGGCGTCAGAGCACTTACAATAAATGTTGAATGTCCCAATGGAGCAGTGGCTAGAGGCGTCAGGTAACGTAATGAAGTTTTAAATCATAGATCTTGAAGTAAATTGAACTCACGTTGGTTCGAATCCCAGCCTTGCTGATCTGAGAGTTAAATCTAGAGAGTTACTCAGCCTCATCTCAACTCCTCCCAATCAACTCCCAACTGTAGTTGCTCACCTGTAATTTTATGATGAGCTATATTTCATGCTGCATATATTTCAACCTCTGTATTTCATGTGCCACTTATTTAAAGCACTGTATTCATGCTCCAAGTACTGTATGCATCCTCTGTATTTCATGCTGCATGTATTGCATCCTCCGTATTTCATGCTGCATGTATTGCATCCTCTGTATTTCATGCTACATACATGTATTTCATCCTCTGTATTTCATGCTGCATGTATTGCATCCTCTGTATTTCATGCTGCACGTATTGCAGCCTCTGTATTTGATGTATTCTGCTGCATGTATTGCAACCTCTTTATTTCATGCTGCATGTATTGTATCCTCTGTATTTCATGCTGCATGTATTTCATCCTCTGTATTTCATGCTGCATGTATTTTGACCACTGTATTTTATGCTGCATGTATTTCGACCACTGTATTTTATGCTGCAGGTATTGTAACCACTGTATTTGATGTATTTGCTGCTGCACTTATTTCAACCACAGTATTTCATGCTGCACGTATTTCATCCTCTGTATTTCATGCCGTATTTCAACCTCTGTATTTGATGTATTAAGGTGCCCACATCGCACGTATCTCGACGTCTAGACAAGCACCTCCACAGCAAGGTCTTGTTCGAGGACGCTGTGTTCTTGCCTCTGACCTGGTTCACACTGCTCATATGGCGTGGAGCGTGGAACCTCTGCGAGGATCACTTCCTGCCTGATCCTAGCCTGGGTAGCTGGGTGTCCCACGTCCTAGGAACACTGGGACTACTAGCCCTACAGACGTTCAACACCGTGGGACTGCATGGCATTGTCAGGGACGGCTCATTCCAGAACGGTGAGGGGATTTATGACACAAAGTACATACGACAGCTTTGTCCTGAGCTGTTCACGGCTCCTGCAGAGTGTGAGGTATGTGGAGTAAGGGTTCATGTTGAACGTGATGTTAAGGACGTCTTGTGCAGTAGATTAGATCTGTGATAGTATTTTATTTATTTAGCGTATGGGTTAATCCAGATAGTTGCTTCACTTGTAAGGCAATTTAACTTAGACAGTCCACCCGGTAGGCGGGTGAGAGGGCACTCCTCAACGAGTGTGATAGTAAATGACTTTGATGATGTTATTTTAATATTAGATGTTAAATCATAAACAAATCATAAACTAATCATCCTATGATAGTATCATCCAATGATAGTATCATCCAATGATAGTATCATCCAATGATAGTATCATCCAATGATAGTATCATCCAATGATAGTATCATCCAATGATAGTATCATCCAATGAAATTTAATTTTATGTTATTTGAAATGTTATTTGATGTTTCAGTTTGTGCTTTATATCTGGATGAGAGAATTATGTATATTAAGGAAGTATACATTATGGCTTATATAGTAGGTTGATATATCATCTGGTCACTGTCCCTGACATCATCTTTGCATGAGGAAATGGACTTTAAGCCTTTATTATTTATTATTTATAACTTTTGTCACAATCAGCTCTATTTAATGAACTATATACTTATCTGCTATATCTGGAATAAGAGTGCATGTTTAACGCATGCTACTTCACGCTGTTCATGTAAATGGCAGATTTCGTCGTTTCAGAGTATTCCATTCATAACTGATTGATTAAATTATAGATTAATTGATTATTTAATAGACGATTATCTGCCAAAGTAACTAATATATTAATTATTTGCTAATTATTTGTTAGTTTCTTTTACTCTTCACAATTATCTTATATGTTATATGTTTAATTTTAATGTTTAATTTGTTTAATATGATGATAATATAATATCATCATCATCATCATCATCATCTCATCTTCCCTTGATTCCCAGTTTAACTAGGGTTGGGATACGAATAGACTGTCTCAAATCCTCTCTGTCCTACATCATATCATCAGTCAATCCCCCAATTTGAGACTTTTCCATTCATCTCCGTTGATAATATAATATAATTTTAATATTTTTATTTCATTTATCATACGCAGATGATATCACAATTGGCATACACAATAAACAGTTAGCGCGCATGAACGGAAGTAAAGACCCACAAGTGGCACTTACATATTCCGAATTTAAATAAAAAATAGAATAAAAAATACAAATATTTCCATTAATTATTAATTAGGTTCAAGAAATTCATTAGTGTAATTAGCCATAATTATCATAATAATATAATATAATAATAATAGTATAATAATAAAATAAAAATATAAGTTGAATATATTAATTATGTTTACTATGTCTAACTCTTGACAATTATCATGAGTTATATGTTTAATTTTAATGTTTAATTTGTTTAATAAGATAATAATATAAAATAATATAATTTTAATATAATAATATAATATATCTATAATAGTATTGTAATAATAATATAATAATAATAAAAGTTTAATATAATAATTATGTTTAATATGTCTTAACTTCTATATTTCAGGTGGACGGTTCTCAATCAGTACCACTGTTACCTGCTGCTACAGCAACATCAGAAGATTCCACTGGATGTTCCATTCCCCAGGTGTCACCTCTGTCCTGTGACATTAAATCATCTCCCACTGACTCGTTGCTCGCCTCTACCAGCTTTGAATCAGAGGATGATGATGAAGAGCTTGTGCTCACTGTAAGCTAGATAGGATGATGATGATGAAGAGCTTGTGCTCGCTGTAAGCTAGATGAACTAGTCTGCAACATCAACAACAACTGTTAGAGTGCTGTCCGTGACAACGTCGAGACCAATGAGATAGAGATTTGAAGGATCATTCAACTGCCACAACGTAAATCCTAAATGCCGGTCCAGTGACAAGGTGATAATGAAATGGAGGTTTTACTGTAGGGGTTTTAACTCATATACACGTGTATGGAACAAAGAGACCTAGAGTTTATTTCTGTGCTTCCAGTCTTTTAGTGTAATGCTTTGATGTATGACTAACGCCTTGTATTCACATTGAATTGTGCTATATATATCTCTCTCTCTTTCTCTCAGTGACTGCCTACTGGCAGGACATGGTATATAACGCCACCACTCATCTCTATCTTCCGTTTTCCTCTTCACGTCCACATATGAGTGGATCTTTAAATCATCTATAACATTCCTTTATATATACCATTATTCTTGGGGGATTCTGCTTATGAATAGTGCTATAGGCTGTTTAAGTGTAGTAATAAACTGAAGAGTCCAATGTTAATCTATTGTGATGTTGAGATCGTACAATTTACAGAGGATTGATTCTTAGAGGTCTCCTTGAACAGCGGTTTGTGTGTCTTACTATGTTGAAGCTTACAGTTAATATAATTTTGAAAATAATAATTTTATGTTAATATTACGATTGATTATTGTGGTGTTTCAATGGGCTCATATTTCTTTCAATACTTTTATCATGATTCAGGCTTAGCTGCAAAACAGTTTGTTGCTTTGTGGGTTATAGTACATTTTGTGATGAGTCTTTAAAAGATGCAATTAGACTTTATGTTAACTGTTTGTATTGGTTAGAGGCATCTATTGTCTAAATAATGAAAACGATGAAAATTCTTGTTTAGTTTAATAACAACATCATCATAGTATGAGGAAACGTACTTTAAACCTTTATTACTATTATTATTGTTTTTATTATTATTACTATTATTATTAAATTTGAGCAGCTATATGTACATGGCTAGTATGTAGGAAATGCAGTTGAGCATTTAATTGAAGCCAGCATCATTGGTGCTTGGTGTGACGATACACTTTTTTATATCCCTTGTTTCATTAATTTATTGACAAATTCTTGAATTTATAATTAATTTTTGTATATATGTACGTTAACAGTGTTTTAAATCGGTTAAAATTTGTATCGGCTAACTATTTAAATAATTGATTGATTAATTGATTTATGAAGCGATTGCTTTATTCGTCTATTGATTGTTGAATAATGCAATTTATAAACCTGGTAGAGCTAGTGTTGACGTCGCTAGCGTTTCATTATTTATAGCTTGTATGATTGTAAATTAAGCGGTGTTTTAGAAACAGTGTCATTTATATATTAAGTTCTCAGTTACTGCAGTGTGACACACATATCATTTTTTAATTCAGTGATTCCATGACATTTTAGAAAAATATAACTATTTGTTCATGTAATTTTACGCCTTCAAGTTAACATTAATGAATGAAGGTGTGGTGACGTCCCTGACATCATCCTTGTATGAGGAAACCGGCATTAAACCTTTATTATTAACTTAGGTACAATTTTAGGAGCCTCTGCTGCTAAATGTATTTTTTTGTTCCTATGGTTACACACATTACATACCGCATGTTCTTAACAAAATTTCCTTTCTTAGTTTGCTGCTGTTGTTGTTTTCGATATTTCTTCATTCCTCTCAATGGTTATTAGTAATCATTGCATTGCAGCCGACGTGGATTTAAGAGTAACCTTCCAACTCTGTTGTGTAATGAGATTATATATATCAAATTAACGAACTGTACTATTGGCAGAGTTAAATGTATTTATTCAGTTTACTTGTTGAGCCGTGTGTACTGATTCATTTTAACTGAATTTCTTAGAGTTTCTTATTTATTTTAGTTAAATTTTTGCTGTAGAATAGCCAACTAAGATTGACCTATCGATAGGGGCAATTTGTGTGTTTTGTGACACTGAGACACTTTATTATTATTATTACTATTATTAATATTACCATTATTGCAAATTTATTACTTATATTGCTACAGTTATTACAATTTTCATTATTAGACTTCTACTATTACTATTACTATTTTTATTCATATAAGAATAATATTAATCATTATTATTGCTATTAGTATTATCTTCATAATGAACATGTTGCCTAAAATCTATTTTACCTGTCTATTATCTACTTTACCTGTCAAATATCTACTTTACCTGTCTAATATCTACTTTACCTGTCTAATATCTACTTTACCTGTCTATTGTTTACTTTACCTGTCTAATATCTACTTTACCTGTCTAATATCTACTTTACCTGTCTAATATCTACTTTACCTGTCTATTGTCTACTTTACCTGCCTAATATCTACTTTACCTGTCTATTATGTACTTTACCTGTCTATTATCTACTTTACCTGTCTAATATCTACTTTACCTGTCTAATATCTACTTTACCTGTCTAATATCTACCTTACCTGTCTAATGTCTACTTAACCTTTCTAATATCTACTTTAACTCTCTAATATCTACTTTTTCTGGGAAAAAGTAGATACTAGAGAGTTAAAGTAGATATTAGAAAGGTCTACTTAACCTTTCTAATATTCTACTTTAACTCTCTAATATCTACTTTTTCTGGGGAGTTTTGTATATTTATGTCCACATTGTTCTATCAGTATATAACTAGGGTGCTAGATATAGCCGGGTGTTGTTTGCTATGATATTGAAAACATGCTACATAATAATGTGTTAAACAGTGTGTGCAAGATGTCATAGATGTGTGACATCTTGTGAACAATGTACAGTTGTATGTGAGTGCTTGTCTGTCATACTGTATTTACTGATTTACGTGATTTTTTTATTTGTTTGATTCACATTCCATTTCGTGAAATAAGAAGAGAAAACAATGCCGCAGAATTGAAACGTTACTGTCTAATAGAACGTTTGTCTTGTCTTTGATTGTCTGCACATGGTAACTTTCTGATTATTCTTCTTGCTTTAAATGTGTACACTTGCGTGTTTCACTTGTGTACACTTGTTTGTTTCACCTGTGTACACTTGCGTGTTTCACTTGTGTACACTTGCTTGTTTCACCTGTGTACACTTGCGTGTTTCACTTGTGTACACTTGCTTGTTTCACTTGTGTACACTTGCTTGTTTCACTTGTGTACACTTGCTTGTTTTACTTGTGTACACTTGTTTTTATCTTACATTGGAAATAACATTAACACATGTATGGATAATAAATTAAATAATAAACTATGTTTTATTTTCTCTTGTCTACATATCAAATTATATACGTAGAATATTCGATATACGTGTAATAAACGTGCAAGTGTAATACTCTTGCAGAAATGCGACCCTTACACGCAATTACTTTTATATGTGTAATACTCTTACAGAAATACCACACTTACATGTTATTGCATAATTGCTTTATGTGTAATTATTATGTATAATTATTATGTGTGCTGTGTGTTATGTGTAATATTCGTGCTGTGTGTTACATGTAACTGCGCCACTAGCTGGAGCCAGTGGCGAAGTCGGTAAGATACTCGACCGCGGATCAGTATGTACGGGGTTCAAATCCTGGGCTCGCCCGTCACTGACATCGCTATCGAGTGAGGAAACTGACGTTAACCTTAGCTTTACCAGCTTTTTAATACTCTTACAATTAATTACAGTTAAATGTATTATATTAATTTATTTTTAGTTCCCTGTTTGTGGTTTTAGTTCGAGTTATTTTGTCCTATAAGTTAATGGGTATTTGTAAAGACTGAATTCACTCATGATTTATTACATGTTAAACTTTACCTGCTTATATATATATATATATATATTCTATATTATATATATATATATATATATATATTATATATATATATATATATATATATATATATATATAATGTATATATATATATATTATATAATAATATATACATTATATATATATATTATATATATATATATATATATATATATATATATATATATATATATTATATATATATCATATATATATATATATATATATATATATACATTATATATATATTATATGCATGTTTATAAATAATATATATATTTAATGTTTTAACTCAGTTTAATGTTTTGGATATGGTAATTGAGAAATAGCACTGTGTTAGAGTTTAACTAGGTATTGGAGGCAATACTCACTAGTTTTTGATTTTAAAAATTATATGATTAAAGTGGTATTTAAAATATGTTGTAATTTATATTTAAATTACTGTTATCCAATGATATCGCTGTGTAAATTCTCATGTTATTTTTTTGGCATGTCTTTCACGTTACTTGATGTGTGTAGTGTGATGCTATTATTAGCCTATTTAGCATTTACTGGGATTGATTAATATGATGTTATTTAACATTTACTTGTTTCGCATTGTTTTAATGTTTCTCATTGTATCACAGAATACATTGTAGTAATTGTGTGAAATTGATATCTCTGTAGCAGAGTCGAATTACAAAGTTACATTGGAAAACAATGGAAAACCACCTAGGTACATTTACCAAAGTATTATAATAGTGGTCGAGATATTATCTTTTCTATGTAGACATTTTTCAGTGATCATTGTGAGTTAATTAATATTAGAATTCTTAATTAGTAGTCCATATTTATAAAGCGCCGCTCTATGCAAAATGCCACAGTAGCGCTGAATTGACAGTGAAGGTCAAGTAGCCTGGTGGTATAAAGCCACAATCGGTGTAGCGACTAGAACTCTGCAAGTCTGGAGTATGAGCGATCAATTGGTGTATAAAACAGAATTCGTCACAACTTGGCTACAAGTCTCTTCACTGTCATATCTGCGTCAGTCGCTTCTTACGAACATGTGCAGTTGTTGATAAGTTCAATTTTCCCGAACCTATTCGGGTAGAATTTACGGATACTAAACCACCATACGGTTTAGGCTACGTATCAAGAGCTTCCAAGAATGAATCTCTTTAGAGGAAGTTGATGTAATCCTAATTGTTTCCTTACGGGTCATGGTAGATGCAGAGAAAGTGAGTTTCGCTGGGGTATTTGTGATTCGCCGCTTTGCGACTGCGGCCAATCTCAAAACATGAAACATAGCGATGAGGAGTGCCCTCTAACGTGCCTACCGGGTGGACTGTCTACGTTAAGCTGTCTCAGAAGCGACATGGAATAACGTATACGCTTTTCGCTATATGCACATATATATATATATTATATGTATATATATATATATATATATATATATATATATATATATATATATATATATATATAGTGCCAGTAAATGTTAGACAAAAGTAAATGTTTAAACTATATGTAGTAGCTTGAACCTATGCCAGCTTAATTGTAATGGAGATACTTGAGATTGATAATAACTTTAGACTAGTAACTAATTTTAATTGTTGATAAAATAATTGGTTTAACTTAAATGTTAATAAATAATTGTGAAGGCTTAAATTTGTCTGAATTCAATTCATATTATACAAGAATCATCATCATCGTCGTCGTTTAGTGTTTAGACATGTAGAATCAGTATAATGAGGAGCCCAGGCTGTCGCTAATTACTATCTGATGTTATCTCTTCCTATCTATGAGTGGAGCGTGAAAGTCCAAGAGCCCATATTGAGGAAGATAATAACTGAGATATACCTGTGAATAGAGAGAGAGAAAGAGAGAGAGAGAGAGAGAGTGTGAGAGAGAGAAAGAGAGATTGAGTGAGGAAGATAATAACTGAGATATAGCTGTGAATATAGCTTAGATAGAGAGAGAGAGAGAGATGAAAAAGATAGAGAGACTATAGGCTATATATATATATATATATATATATATATATATATATATATATATATATATATATATATATATATATATATATATAAAGAAAAAGAGAGAGACTGAGAGAGAGAAAGAGAGACAGAGTGAGAAAGTGACAGAGATAGTAAGAGAGAGAGAGAGAGAGAGAGAGAAACAGAGAGACGTAGAGAAGTATAGAATGATAGAAAGATAGAAAACCGGTAAGAAGAACAAAAATAAGAATCTGAAAATATAATGAACTTTGAGAGCTACTCCTTCTATATCGCTCTATTCATTTTATATAACTTACTAATAAAAGCAAATATTGAGTATCAGGGCAACTAAGACCAAATCGACAACTAGTTAAAAGTTACTTTTATCCCTTACACGTAAAATGGGCCATAATTAAATACCCTAATTTTAGGATGTAGTTATCTGATGGCAAGCATTACTCGGTAGATGCCAGGCCTGAATTAAACGTCTTTAATCAACTATAGCGCATTATGAGTGCAGATTACGTCTATTAATGACTCGTCAGTTTTTTCTTTGTTACTATTTCTCTCTCATATTGTAGGCCAAGGACACCTGATTGCTTTTTAAGTAGGATTGGCTCAGTTTAGGACCTGTTTTGATTGATTTATATATAATTATCTGCGTCTATTGTTAAGTTTAATTTCGTATCTCTGTCAATCACAATGTAGGTCTACAGTTTGGCTAATATGGAGTTTTTTGGACTATGAAAATGGACCAGTGACGAGATCACTTAAAATGTCCTCTAAATCATCGATGATTTATGCTATTGGTTCGACGTATGGGTTCAAATCCAAAACGAGCCTCAAGGAAATTTGATTGTGTAATTGTTTGCTATTTTCAGAATTAAACTACGATTTACTATGTGTGTGTAAGAGAGAGAGAGAGAGAGAGAAAGAGAGAGAGAGAGAGAGAGAGAGGAATAGAGAGGAGAGAGAGAGAGAGAGAAAGAAAGAAAGTAAAAATGAAGAAAATGACGACAGAGTTCCGATTTGCGCTTGAAAAGGCAGCATAAAAATAAGAGAAAGTTTATTTCAAGGTGGCCAAAAGTCGCATAAATTTAAGTTCTAAACTATTTTATGCCTGTAACTGGCAGACCAAATGAATGGAATTAATTCATGAATCATCCAAACGAATTTCCATCCAAAATATTCCACTATCCATTGTTCTCTCTGAGACGAATCATCAAATACCTTGAGTGTACTGCCTTCTAACCCACTGATGCGCTCATTTAAGAGGCCAATTAGAATGACGTCAATTCTTAAATTCCTGTTAGAATTATACTGTTGTAGAGAAAGCGTGGAGAATTGTGAATAATGTCCAATAGACGATCTCTATACTGTTTCAATTGTTTCAATTACTAATTAACTTGATTAGGCTCATTAACTGCCCGTGGCTGATTAGTTAAGCTATGAGCTAACACATCGATTAGCATTCGGGAGGGAGAGATATTTGCCTAATAGGTAGATTTCTTGCCTCTGAATCCAATCGGTCAAGGTTCAACTGAAGCTTTGGACTAGATATTTTCTTTAATCTCGTGGACAATAGGTTTACTTCAGATCTGAATCACTTAGTTTAAAATTGTAATAGAATTTAAATCTCTCTTCCTCCTACCCCCGAATCTCTCTTTATATCTTCTTTCTCTCTCTTTCTCTCTCTCTCTCTCTCTCTCTCTCTCTCTCTCTCTCTCTCTCTCTATCTCTCACTCTGTGTGTGTGTGTGTGTGTGTGTGTGTGTGTGTGTGTGTTACTTCCTCTCTGTAATTCTCCCCTTTTCTCTATTTCTACATGCGATTTAAAAATTAAGTCATCTAACATCGTTTTTCAAGATTTGTAAGTCTAAATGAAATTTATGTAAAATTGTTGTCAATTTTTGGTAAAATGTCACACCATGACTTACATGAACAGTCTATTGGGCATTTTATCAGACTTCGCAGTGCTATATATCTAATTTAAAATAAACGAATGTGTTTATTAAACTAGAAACTACGACTATTTTATCAACACTGACTCGAGTATTCAAAACTTCAATCTTCTTATACAAACAGTACTGAAATAGGAACTTTAGCGTTATATGAATGGTGGTAATTTATCCTATTCTAGTTAAGCGTACCTAATGATAAAACAACTATACATACAGCATGGACATACATATGAATTTTGCTGTCTCCCAGTGTTCCATAGAACTGTATATTGAGCGATGGACTGTGTTATCAAGGTTGACGTGGCCACTTGAATTTTTTAATCTTATCAGTTGAATGAATTCATTAAACGTAAATTTCTGAAGAGAGTAAGATACTCTACGAAGCACTGCTAAATTATACGGCCTAGGCCTATTTGTCTTAAATTATATCTAAATATGTTGAGCAGAGATAAGAAAGAAGAGAATGAGTGGGCTTTATAGATGTCGATATCCAAGACAATATTTAGCACTGGCATTTTGCCATACCATAAACCATAGCTAGCTGAAATGAATAAGCTACATTTCTACATCTTACATTAGCCTATTTTAAGCTATTTAGTCATAAATCGATCAGAGGTGATATATGTTTCAGGTGTTTTGCTGATATCCTAGAAAAACTATTTTCTACTCCAAAGCATATGCAGGGATGACTGAGATAGTTGCTCTGTGATAATCACAGTATTCCCACATACGTAGGGTAGGAATTTTCCTCGGGAATATTCGGAACATCGATAGATTCCCGGGTTTATTGAAATTTATTTTCCATCTGAATACCATCCGGAGCTTCTCAAACTATGTATTGTATAATTGTTATAATTAGGCGTATTGAATTGTTGAACCGCTGATATTCAGGCCAGAACATCTCTCTCTCTTAGTGCACTGCCTACTGGCAGGTCCATGATATACAACGCTTCCACTCTTCCGCTTTCTTCTTCATATCCACATATGAGTGGATCTTTAAATCATCCAACGTTCCTAATCTCGGGCAGAATATGTGGTTCTGTTATTTCTTGTTAAAAAGATTAAATCAAGATAAAAACTATAATGTGCGTAGAAGTGAATCATTTCGTATCTTATCATCACAGAGAGACAGTGGAGATCAGAGATTAGAGACTTCAGGGTTCAAGAGTGATCGGCATGACTTGAACATTTCCTATCAACATCAGCTGACCTTAACGACAATCTGTGGAATCCATGGCCTCCTTTAAGAGAGGTCTACTGGGGGGGGGGGGGGGGGTAAAAATGTCGAAATGTTTATCAGCGAAAATGTTCCTCATCTTTTTGTACAGGGTCCAATGCTAATTAAGAGGACATTGTAATTTTTCAAATTGTCGCAAATTGCGAATATGTAGGCTTACTGTAGTTTTCTTATAGGGTCAATCAATTGGAGGGGGAGACATATTACGCTTTCTACAGTATTTATTTCAGAATTTAATTCAGTATTTGCAGTATTTCGGAAAGAAATACTGCAGAGTTTACTCAAAACTCCACAAAATCATCTTATAATAGTAAGGGCAGGGGGAGCTAGGCCATTCTTTCCTGATCTTATAAAGCATTATTAGACCCCACACGTGTTTATGTAGCTCTGATAAATTAGGAGTTAACAGAACTTCAGCTGATCAATTCAAGTCTAGTTGAGAAATGCTAGTTAATTATCAAGAGGCAATCAATTGCACTGAGATCAATAGCCTTGCTGCAATATCACGTGTTTGAATATCCGGTGAATTAGTCCTAAATCAATCAAACATGTTTTTAATAAATGCGTAGTTAAAAATAGACACTATTTCACGTCTATTTTTAATAAATTATAACTGTTTTATCAGAACACCTCCAGTTGAACAGCGATATTCATATTAAATTTACTAATACCATGTATTTCTATGCAGTAGACTTAGTATAAATTACTATATTATGATATATTTATTTATAATAAAATCAGAGTATATTTGTTATAATAGGCCTATATTTATTATATAACAATTTAACAAATGTTTCATTTAGTGAATAATTGTCAAAGTACATCCTTGGCATTCTTTAGGTTTTACTACATTTTATTTGTATTTATCGCATGTTACTTTATTTTATAAAATCGTTCTAAAATGCTTTCTCAAGTAGCATGCAGGTCCAAAACACAAATTTCTAAGAGAGCCTAGGCTATCTCTAATAATCTATATAAATACCCATCTCTAAGCATAAAATATTCTATGACTCTTTGTTATACCGACTGACATTTTGATATAGTTACTGGTCTTCGCTGTTAATAGTTCTAGTTACTGTATGGCTAGTTACATAACAGTGACTTACCAGTATAACTTACTGTTACCTTAATCTTTGTGACGGTAGCTCGAGTGTGTCGAGTCTTCAAAGAAAAAAGATGTTAAACATACTACAACCTACTGTACCTACCTACCGATATTTTGGTCCACTTGTTTTCAAGTATGATTCTAAGGTAGTTTCGCATTATCTTCCGATACTCCTTTCTAGTAGTCTCCTACGACACGTGCAGTTGTATTGTGGTTTATTCTATATTGGTGGGACACAACAAGGTCATATTAGGACACTAATCGCTTAAAATAGGCGACACGTCGCTATATAGCTGCACTATACGTCTCTCACGTGTTTGCATGGCTTATCTGAACAACAGTAAATCAATCAAAACTCTCATAACACGTTAATAGCACGCTAACTATTAAATATTTAACTGTCGAGTGAGACCATGGCAAGCAGTGAACCAGTCTATCTAGAGCTATTAGAACTAAGAACACGATAAACAGTGAACCAGTCTATCTAGACAAGCAGTGAACCAGTGTATCTAGACAAGCAGTGAACCAGTCTATCTAGACAAGCAGTGAACCAGACTATTTAGACAAACAGTGAACCAGACTATCTAGAACTATTAGAACTTAAACCATTAGCTAAATAAACCTGTTTTCTCTTCATACATATGTAACATTTAAAGATCAGAAATTATTAGATTCTAGTTTTTATATCACGCATGATAATAAAACACATATGGAAAAAATTCAAATAACCCTAATAACAACAATGCACCATCCTCAACAACAACAGCACCCTCCACGTCTTCCTATCCTTAGAAATCATGAACGGTGTTGAGAAAGGTTGTGACAATAGCTTTCCGTTCCTCCAGGTTTCCTCTTCTGCCACAGTATCTGCGCTAGTTGTCTCTTAAGTGATACGAGCAGCTTCAGGTGGCTTTGTGTTTCACTTTGCTGGACTCATCATCGAAATATTATGCATTAACACAATCGCTAAATACGAGTAACAATTTCGTTATCATACAGATTTTGTTGAATTACTTCGTACTAAATCTAGGAACCCATAAAATTCAATTGTTGGCCAAGCTTATGAATTCTGATATTTATTTTGCAGCTACGATTGAGTACTCAGTGCAACAATCTTAATAAATTAATAAATTATACATTTAAATGTAAAATAATCAACATTATCTAGGCTGCTTTTAAGAAGGCTGGCTTGACGACAATATCGAGATGTGATAATCTAGTTTAACCAGTAAACCAGTTCATATTCTAGTTTAAAACAGTTCATAATCTAGTTTAAACCAGTTAATAATCTAGTTTAAACGATTCATCGGTTCACCTGACGTCTTGAAGAGAATCCTTACAGGCTCCTGAGCTTGACGTTAAACCCACTTTAAAAATGAACTCAAACAAAATGTTAGATGACTATTTGATCGCAGTTTTTGAAAACTGAAACATGCTTTAAATAAACCAATTTAACGATTTTATGTGTTGATTTGTCTTGACTCTTGAAGACAATCGTTGAACCTCTGAGTAAACACACGCATTATAGTGAATAATCAACTATGTTGATATCTATCACTTTAAAACCACATGTTTAAACCGTTAGGCTATTTAGATCATTTTCCGTATAACCAGTCCAGTGAATGTCCGAGATTTTACTCTCAGATCAGCGCAGCCGGGATTCGAACCCACGAGGGTTCCATTCACCACAGGATTTGTCATTTAAAACTTCATGACGTTACCCCTACGCTATTTAGACATTCTATTTTACATAACAATGAGCTTAACGTTAAACACGCACACGTCTAAGGTCTGGTTTAAAAGTTAAACCCTAGTTTTGTTTTGAGGAGTGAATAAATTAAGAATGATTAAATGTAATTTTATGCCAATCATATCTCATCGTTGCATTACTGACTGATTGCTATATCACACAAGAAGGCCTATTCACGGTGACCATTGTGACGAATATCGTTTTAGATTAATTATTATCGGAAAGAAATAACGCAGGCCCCGCCTGAATGACAATGTTATCTGCGAGCCTGTTTCTCTGTTATATTATTATTGAACGTGTATTTAAGGTATTTACTCCCCTAATTTTAGTAGTATCAACACCAACAATAACAACAATTAGAGTGCTACTATCGTCAATGACAACACAGAGCATTATTACAGTTGATAGCAAAGTAAAACTACCCGTTGCCGGCCTTTTTAAGATAAACAATTATGCATATAAACTAAATTATACATCAGTGTAATTATACATTATTATGCACACAGTCTTTCTTTGTGTCCCCACAATGAACCGAGAACAAGAACGTTCATAATACTTTTGTTTTCTATTAAGTAGAACTAACAATAACTTATTCCGTATCTCTAACGTTTATATTTTAGTTGAAAACACTAAATTGTCCAATCGCTTTAGTAAACAGAAATTGGCTAATTACCAATGTCAATGCTGCGTTAATGTAGTGATGTGAATGTAGCGACGAATTCCAATGCTACATTGTAGTGATGTGTGCTGTGGGGACGTCCCTGACATCATCCTTGGATGAGGAAACGGACGTTAACCTTGATTATTATTATTATTATTATTTTTTTAATTTTAATTTTAATTTTTTATTTTTATTTACCCCGGTGTAAAGAACCTGGGGTTTGATAAAAACGATTCAAGCAATGCGTGCTGAATCGCCGCCAGGCTACTCGAGGTCATCAATCGGCTTAAAAGAATTGTTGAAGCAGACTGCATTAAATCTTTGCAAAGTCATGGAAAGCCTTTGCCAAAGAAAAGATGTCTCTCGCTTATCGCCGGTTTGCTCTGCAATAAGTCTGCCTATGCCATTAATAAAGTCAACTCCTTCGGGATTCATCGGGCCCATGGTTTCAATAGCCACCGGAACAACTTCATATCCTAAGGACAGATCACGGTATTTATCCAACTTCCTAGAGGCGGCATGAACAGCAGCACCACCGGCTGTGACTGAAGTCGTATTCAGGTAGGAGTTTGCCATAGTGTCAATGACCGTGACGTCCCAAACGGCACATTTACCGTTGCACCAGGGCACTAAAGTCATGCCGTCCGGACGCTTGCCGTCTGATCTGGACAACCCACTTGGTTCCTTATAGGAAGGGATGCCTGCTCTCGAAAGTGCTCGCCATATTATGTCATTTAAATTGTGATGGCGAGACATTCTACCTGAGCTTCGTTTGCAGGAGAGACCGTGGAGACCTAAAGCGTCGACTTCATGACCGCAGGGGCACATGTGAGGCTCGCAAGTTTTCGCCCCTAAACGGAAACTAACAGCTACTCGAATCGCCTCATTGTCTAAAAATAGCCCACAAGAAGCAACAGGGAGAGCGTGAAGCCAGTCGCTGCTTCTTTTAGTTGATACAGCTAGGAGTCGTGCTCTGTCTACTGCATTGGACTGGGATTCTAACAGACTGTTATAAATCCGATCCACTATAGGACGGTCCCATGATTTCTGGCTACTGACTGAGGTAGAAGGTGGAGCACTGGAGGTGAGGCTTTTGGACCAAACTGACAACGCAACGTCAATGGAACTATCGGCAGAAAGGGAGCACTTATGAAGGATGGCGTCTTGCAACTGCCTCGTTCCCATCGCTGATGCCAAGAAGGCTGAAGGCGCGATATGGGAAACAAGACGAATTCCAAGACCACCATTGCTCACCGGTAAACTGGCTTGCTGCCACTGCAAATCAGACAAATCTGCGTTGATAACGGCGCACAAGCATTGCCTAAGAGCCTCGTCGTAGTCTAAAAGCCGCGGATTAGAGAAGCTCGGACTAGAGCGCAGAACGTGCATAAGTTTAGGTGCACTTAAAGAAAAGCGAAGGATTGTTAAAGCATCATGAGCGGCTAGCGACTTCAAGCGCGATGCTGTACGTTTATTATTATTATTATTATTATTATTATTATTATTATTATTATTATCTGACCCCCAACTTGATATTCAAACAATGAGCTCCATCAGTTAACCACCCCTCCCCTTGCAAGCTCTCAGGGCGGTTGCTGATTAAAGATTAGATGTAGGCCTAAGTCTAGGCCTAATCTTGATGTATATTCGAACTTAGGGCATTCGATCGATCTCTTTAGTTCGCCAATTTAGTAGAACCGAAAAGGTATTAAATGTTCATTATTGTCCTATAAATAAATTTTTAAGAAAATGATAAGGGGATGGATATTTTTATTTGTAAGTTGCGCGATTGATTTTGTGTATTTTAGAGATTCGTTGCTACTAATCAATGCTTCATTTATTACTTTATAAATAGGATATACACGTAGTTAGTTAAATTTATTTCCCACATACAGATTGAGGTACGGCATTAGGTTTACTATTTTAACAAATTTTTAATAAGGCAAAGATTAAAACACCATTATCGTAGGACTAAATGAATTAAAGCTATAATTTGAATATAAAATCTATAAAGTATAAAAGCTATATAAAATATATAAAAGAATATATAAAAATATAAATACATATATAAATATAAAAGCTATAAAGTGAATTATTAAGTAACGTATGAGGAGCTTAATTTTCTTGTTATTTTTCTTATTATGTCCTTTATTCGTCATTTTTCTAGTAAATAAAATGTCTTTCTTTATGACTGTAAGGTCTCTCAAGAAATCTCAAAACTATGTTTTTAGAATTTAAGTCAATTTAATTAAAGCTGGAAATAAGTTTTATTATTTTTAACAACTAATATTGTATGTACTTTTGCTTATTTTTAGACTTAAATTATGTTTTTCTAAGCACATATATGCCATTGGTATGGTGTGGTTTTGAGATATAATTAACAAACTTTTCATATTAAAAACATAAAGAGAACAAGCCAAGCAGATTCCCGAGAACTAAATCAATTTCATACGACTTGTTTTATATTTATTTTTAATTTATTTATTGCATTTAAGTTCTTAATAAACTCGCCTGGTCTACATACATGTATATGTAAAGTGTCATAAAGTTAAGTTTAACGTCTGTTTCCTTGTCACAAGTGATACTCTTAGAAACGTTTCGTCTGAGATTCGGACCGATGACATCCAGCTTATCATGTAAGCCTGCTATCCATTCGGCCATCCAGACGGTAGGCTTATCTATATACAGACTGTATTTAGCCAATACATGGTAGATTCAGAAGAACAAAAAAATTAAAAAGTAAAGGAAAAGAGATAACACTTAGCATACTTCTAGAGTTAAGCAGTGCAAACCTAGTAATTTACAAGTGACAAACAATTGGCATATGTATAACAAAACTTATGTTGTAGTGATTTATATATTACTTTTATTTAATTTGCATTAAATTTTAATACTCATGAAGGAGCTAGGAATTGTCAGCAAGTCAAAGATAAATTTGCACTAAATAATGTTCTACTTATTTGTACCCTGCATGATTTCTATTGTAGATTTGGTCCCTACTGGTGCTGGCGAATTCGTGATACCAAAAGTTGTCTGGGTCATACAGTTATCATCCCTTTATATTAAACAATAAATTCCCGTAATAAACTTGATAGGTTACTATAGGTTAAAATGGTAGTGCTTTTAGCATAAGTACATTTGCCTTATAAAATTAACATCGAACTGAAATTAAGGGTGTTTACTTTTGGCGCGAAAAAAGAGCATCCCATATAAAGGTGTTATCTTCAACGACTTAGCAATCAGTATTGCAGATAACAGAGCATCTCAGAAGTGTTCAATAAACACCCGAAGCTAATCAATACAAAATGGTAAGCATAAGATTTTTAGTTTTAGTTCAGAAACTTCGATGATGGACCCCGCCTACTATGTAAAAACCCAATTTAGCTTAAAAATCCCTTTAATCTAATTCCTCAATTTTTAGCTTAAATTCACATTTAATTTAAATCCCTTAGCTTAATATTTCCAGCTAACGTATTCGCCATTTAACTTGCATCGCCGATAATCTAATCAAATTCAATAGGCCTAAATACTTCAATTCAAATGGTCAATTACAGCGCTTCTGAAATCTTTATTTTTGTTTAGCTTTTCGTCGTCTTAGCTTTGTTCCAAGAATGATGGATGCTGTCATTGACGATAATAGCGCTCTAATTATTGTTTTTGTCGTTTCTGTTGTTGTTGCTGCTGTTGGAAAATAAAATAATTAGAGAATCACTGACATCGCTATCGAGTGAGGAAATTGACGTTAACATCAGCTTTACCAGCTTTTTCTCTTTATCTCTCTCTCTCTCTCTCTCTCCTCTTTCTCTCTCTAGCTATCTCTTTCTCTCTCTATCCTTATTTTTCTTATCTTTCCTTCTCTCTATCCCTCTTCTCTCTCTCTCTCTCTCTCTCTCTCTCTCTCTCTCTCTCTGTACTTTTCCTCTTCTTGTTCTCTTTCGTTTTCATCAAACACTATTTGAAATTTAATTAGTTAATTAACAAAATATAATTTTTAAGATTCACTAAGTTTTTGCTTTTAATTTTGACAATGTTAATTTTTAAAATTTATTTAACAATAGTAAATAATAAATGAACTCAAATTTAAGTAATGTCCATAAGTAATCGTAAATGGCATTGATTTATTGATCAGCACATACTTTCAGTATGCTTTTAGCAGTATTATACTGTTGAATATAAAATGATTTAAAATACCTGATAATATTCTTGAGTCCACAATGATTTTAAAGTATTTTTCACTCTACAATCAACTGACTTAATGAAGCGAAGAAAAAGGTTAAATAAGTTAGATAAAATTCTCGAATCTGTAATTTTTGTTAAAAAGGTACCGATTGTCTGATTCTACAATTAGCTGCATTAATTCAACGATTTAATTTATTATGTCTCCTATCTAACTTTAATTGCAATTCGCTGAAAATTTTAATTTCAATTGTATAAACATAGGATAGATTAAATTTCTGGATTACCTTAGCAATTTCCTTATATTCAAATTTCTAACTCCAGTCGAACTGTCCCAACGTATCGTTTAGATACGAAAACAGTCGTTAAAATAACTTTTTATACATTTAGGACACTTTTTACTGTAGATGTTTGACTTTCTATGTCTCATTATGACTGTTCATGTAGATTGCGTGTAGAGAGTTCTTTTAGTTTCATCCAAATTCACTTTAGTTTCTGTTGTCCTGTTATATATGGACCAACATATGTCTGAAATTAAATATTTTGATTTGATTTCATTTCTATCTGGATATGTTTACGGCGATGTGTCGCTTCAGTTCACGTCTTGAAATTTCAATGAACGGCTTTTAGGTGAATTGAACTGCCGTGGGTTCGATTCCTGAGCCAGGCAAGCAGAGGGTCTTACACAGAACGGCATAACTGTTATATTTATATTCCTAAATTATTTGAATTGACGTTAAGACACCATCTTAAAGCGTTTTTCTGTTCAATTATCGCACACCTTTATCTGAAGTCTCTTCTTTATATTTAGGCAAAAGTAGCCGGTCAGGCGTCGCTAAAGTCTTCAGTGTCTTCAGCCTCCAGCAAGCCGAGCAGCGCTGAGAGCGGAGCAGTCAGCTCAGACGTCCCTGACGATGGGAACATGGCTCGAGGGGCGTGGGGCGGCAAGGTGGAGTTCATCCTTACCTGCATAGGTTACGCCGTGGGTCTGGGTAACGTCTGGCGGTTCCCGTACCTTACGTACAAGAATGGCGGAGGTAGATTCGTTTAGTTTCTTCATCAATAAAATCAATCCCAATCATGCTTATCATTGTTATAAATCAATCAATAAGAATTTAACGTTCGGTTCCTCGCCATAAGGCAATATCAGGGACGTCTCTTGCAGACTCTTTGCACAAATAGGCGCCAAAGCACCACACAATGACGACTGAGTACACAGAGACCACAAGAGACTAACAGTAGTAGTTTCAATGTCTTAGTTATTCCTACTTATGCCTACTTATCAGTTATTAGGGCTGGAGCCAGTGGCGAATTCGGTAAGATACTCGACCGCGGATCAGTTGATACGGGTTCAAATCTTGGGCTTATCCGTCATTGACATCGCTTTCGAGTGAGGAAACTGACGTTAACCTTAGCTTTACCAGCTTTTTATTTCTAATCATACTCTAGTCAGGACTTTTGAAGAAGGTGGGAGGGAGAGAGAAATAGCTCTACAGGTAGTAGGGAGGGAGGAAAATAAAATCGTGTGACGTTATTGTTGGATCATTTGCTCATATCTAGGAAATCTTCCTAGACATGTGCAAGAGGTGATATTATTAATATTAATAGGCCAACATAATAATCTTAGCATTGTTAAAGTTTACTATGGTGCTAATTTTTTTATATCCGGACTTCTCTGTTTTAACCACCAAATCTTAAGTCTTTTCAAAATTAGCAAATAATAAAACATTTGAAGTAAAGTTATCCGATGGCTATTGAAACCATGGGCCCTATGAATCCCGATGTAGTTGACTTCATTAATGACATAGGCAGGCTTATTGAAGAGTAAACCGGCGACAAGCGAGAGAACTCTTTTCTTTGGCAAAGGCTTTCCAGGAATTGGCAAAGATTTAGCGTAGTCTCCTTCAACAATTCCTTTTGACAGCTAGATGACCCGGAGTAGCGAGGCGGCGATTCAGCACGTATTGCTCGAATCGTTTTTATCAAACCCCGGGGTCTTTACATTCGATATATTACAATAGTAAAAATCGAAAAATATTATAAAAAAGAAGCTCAAAATATTATATTAAAAATCTTTCTGTAAACTGAAAGCATCTTTCGCTCACTGAAATTAGTTATTTCTATTAAGGTTTATTAAACATTAGAAAGAATTTCTTGTTTATAAACTCTGAGATTTCTGCTCCTGATATGGTGAGTTGAGCCCCCTGGTTAGAGAGATTAATATCTTGCGCATTCACTTTGTGGGTAATATGGACGATTGACTATAAAGTTATAAACTGCCTAACGATTTAAGCATGTGATATTAAAAGTGATACTACTCCCCGATATCGTAGATGGCATAACATCTTATCATTTCTTAAGGTTTCAAAAAACTCGAAACTAATTGATAACTGATTATTTTACTCAATGGACGTGTTTAATAAAACCCAGTACATTAGTGCCGCCATCTTCCGAGTAGTTTGGAAGCATTTATTTAATTTTTTCGCAGTTAAAGTTAAATTTGAATAATTTTAGATTTATTAATTTGGCTTCATCTAAAACAATTCACCTACTTTCTCTTCTAAACACTCTGATAATAATTTTCAGGAAAGTTGTTGGCTTCTAATGTAGTATTTGCTGGGCTAGTTTTATAATCGCTGGCACAAATTTAGCGCTTGTATAAATACCACAATTATTGTTTGAAGTAAATTTTTTTTTGGACAAAAAACAAACTTTCAGTACCAACCGAATGCACGTGTCATTCATTTGATTTTATAGATTAAGAGATTTTTATTTGATGTGTCAATTGATGTGGCTCATTTATTTTACTAATTGTAATATGATTATCTTCGTTAATGTCAAAATTTCATGTCAACCACAGATATATAATATTCGAACATAATTACATTATACACTTTATGAGAAGATATTTGCACAGCAATGCAAATACAAAAAGTGAAACTTAACCCATATTTACCCACGCCAGGAAGAATTTCGTGAAAATTGGAAATTAATATACTAAATATTATTGTGCTTCTCATGATGTATTCCAAAAATTGTGAATATATCTTTAAAAATGGCTGCCTGAGCCGGGTGTCCCTTTCATAGAACAATAATTTATTTTTCGTAATTTAATTCTAGCCTCTATGCTTAAAGAATTCATTCCTAACTAGCTAGACGTTATAATGCATATTCATTTCCGTGGGTATATTTTATTACAATAATGTTTTTATGACTATATGCTTGCAGGAGCCTTTCTTATACCATTCGCCATCATGATGTTCCTGATTGGCATACCGCTGTTCTTCATGGAGCTCTGTTTCGGGCAGTTCGCAACTTTGGGACCCATCGCCATCTGGCGAATTAGTCCAATTATGAGAGGTTTGAATCCAACTCGAATACAAAAGTTTTAAGTGTTTACATCAAAGAAATCTAACTGAATTAAATGTTTGATTTCATAAATAATCAAGAATAAATAATTAACAAATATAAAAGAGTTATCATAATTTTGTTATTTCTAGTTGAAATAATTTATTTACAGATTTATTTGGTTCTTTTTTGTAATAGGGTATACATACACTATCTAGTGAACACCCAGCAATCACGCAAGAACAGGTAAACATACTACTGAAAAGTCCTTACATTACCTATAATAAATTAGCTTAATCTATATGTTGTCCTGAACGAGTTTGTGCTGAACGCAGGTATCGGGTTTTCTATGGTTTTCACTAACCTGATGATAGCACTGTACTACAACGTCATCATCTCCTGGTGTCTCTACTATCTCTTCGCCTCTATGACCGACAAGCTGCCCTGGGAGAGCTGTGACAACCCCTGGAACACACCCAGGTGTCTGCCCACTGACCAGTACAAGGGTCTCAATGGTGCGTCAATCAATCGATCAATCGATCAATAGATCAATCAATCGATCAATCAGTCGGTCGATCAATCGATCAATCGATCGATCAATCGATCAATTGATCAATCAATCAGTCGATCGATCAATCAATTAATCAATCAATCAATCAAACACGTTCAGACAGTCAAACAGTCAGTCAGTCAATCCACGGTAAACCCTCTAAAAACTTCCTAAATCAAAATACATAAAAGATTATTTAGGGAGAATGAGACATTAAATAGTTCAGTTTAGAAGAGGGGCAAGGAAACAAATGTTGTATCCGCTGCTTACGTATGGTAAATATATTTGAACTTTTGTGAATTCTAGTCAACTACCGAAATTAATCTATTGACTTCTAATACAACTAGTTGAAACTAAGAGGAAGGTATTACAAAGGTACACATTAAATGAACAACTTGAATTAAAGATAATTTAGGCACATATAATGTCTTTATAAATTAAATAATTATTAAAAATATTTATTTGTATTTATAAATGTTTTAACAGGTTCAAACTGGAACGGTTACAACATCTCAGACCTCAAGTCACCCAGTGACGAGTATTACTAGTGAGTAATATTACAAGTATTACAGTATTACTAGTATTACAATATTTCATAGTATTACTAGTGAGTAATATTACAAGTATTACAGTATTACTAGTATTACAATATTTCATAGTATTACTAGTGAGAAATATTACAAGTATTACAGTATTACTAGTATTACAATATTTCATAGTATTACTAGTGAGAAATATTACAAGTATTACGGTATTACTAGTATTACAATATTTCACAGTATTACTAGTAAGTAATGTTACAAGTATTACAGTATTACTAGTATTACAATATTTCATAGTATTACTAGTGAGTAATGTTACAAGTATTACAGTATTACTAGTATTACAATATTTCATAGTATTAATAGTGATATTAAAAGTATTACAGTATTATTAGTATTACAATATTTCATAGTATTGCTAGTGAGTAATGTTACAAGTATTACAGTATTACTAGTATTACAATATTTCATAGTATTACTAGCTATATTAAAAATATTACAGTATTACTAGTATTACAATATTTCATAGTATTACTAGTGAGTAATATTACAAGTATTACAGTATTACTAGTATTACAATATTTCATAGTATTACTAGCTATATTAAAAATATTACAGTATTACTAGTATTACAATATTTCATAGTATTACTAGTACTAGTTAGTAATATTACAAGTATTACAGTATTACTAGTATTACAATATTACATAGTATTACTAGTGATATTAAAATTATTACAGTATTACTAGTATTACAATATTTCATAGTATTACTAGTGAGTAATGTTACAAGTATTACAGTATTACTAGTATTACAATATTTCATAGTATTAATAGTGATATTAAAAGTATTACAGTATTACCAGTATTACAATATTTCATAGTATTACTAGTGAGTAATCTTACTAATATTACAGTATTACTAATATTACTAGTGAGTAATCTTACTAGTATTACAGTATTATTAGTAATACCAGTGAGTAATCTTGCTAGTATTACAGTATTATTAGTAATACTAGTGAGTAATCTTGCTAGTATTACAGTATTATTTGTACTAGTATTAGCAGTGAAGGTGTCCTGTATAATAGTGATGCTTTACAAAAGTGCAATTATATGCTATTATCCTGTATAATAGTGGTGTTTTATTAGATTGCATTAAAGTGTTATTATTTACGGGTATCCTATATAATAGTGGTGTTTTATTTCACAATAATTGTTTTATTATATTGTATTAAAGTGTTATTATGTGTAAGTATCTTATATAATAATGGTGTTTTAATTCACTATAATTGTTTAAATATATTGTTTAAAGTTTTATTATATGTATATTATATGAGCTATTCCATAATAATAGTGGTGTTTTATTTTACTATATTTTACAACAGTCGGCAGGTGCTGAAGATGACACCGGTAGACGAGGGGGGAATAGGCGAGAGTGGCACGATTGTCTGGCAGTTAGCACTTTGTCTACTTCTATGCTGGATGCTTGTATTCTTCGTGCTAGTCAAGGGTATCTCGTCACTCGGCAAGGTAATCAATCAATCAATCTATCGATCGATCAATCGATTAATCGATCAATCGATCAATCAATCAATCAATCAATCAATCAATCAATCAATCAATCAATCAATCAATCAATCAATCAATCAATCAATCAATCAAATCAATCAATCAATCAATCAATCAATCAATCAATCAATCAATCAATCAATCAATCAATCAATCAATCTATCTATCTATCTATCATCTATCTCTATCTATCTATCTATCTATCTATCTATCTATCTATCTATCTATCTATCTATCTATCTATCTATCTATCTATCTATCTATCTATCTATCTATCTATCTATCTATCTATCTATCTATCTATCTATCTATCTATCTATCTATCTATCTATCTATCTATCTATCTATCTATCTATCTATCTATCTATCTATCTATCTATCTATCTATCTATCTATCTATCTATCTATCTATCTATCTATCTATCTATCTATCGTATATTATTATTAGGTCGTATAATTCATGTAATATGTAGTAGATCGTGTAATTCCTGTAATTTGTAATAGATCTTATAATTCATGGTAATATGTAATAGGTCGTGTACTTCATGTTATATTTAATAGGTTGTGTAATTCATGTAATATGTAATAGGTCGTGTACTTCATGTTATATTTAATAGGTTGTGTAATTCATGTAATATGTAATAGGTCGTGTACTTCATGTTATATTTAATAGGTTGTGTAATTCATGTAATATGTAATAGGTCGTGTACTTCATGTTATATTTAATAGGTTGTGTAATTCATGTAATATGTAATAGGTCGTGTAATTCATGTAATTCGGAATAGGTCGTGTAATTCATGCAATAGGTCGTGTAATTCATGTAATTCATGTAATAGGTAGTGTATTTCTCCTCGACGTTCCCCTACGTGCTGTTGACGATCATGCTGATCAGGGGCGTGACTCTAGAGGGGGCAGGGAAGGGCATCGAGTTCTATCTCATTCCTGATTGGTCGAAGCTGGGAGATCCCCAGGTTGGAATTTCTATTGAATTTTTAAAAATACATATTGGGAATTCCGTTGAATGTCCGGACCACTGAAGAATAGACCAACCGTTAACTGCATCTGTCGTAAGAGGCGACTGAGAAGTAACTGAGGATGACGAAGGATGACCGCACAGAGCTATAATATTCAAAATCCATGGGATACATTAAGGTTTTGATAATGCATTTAGGCTTAGAGTCTACTTTACGGCGTAATATACTGGCGTGTCCTGTAAAATAAAGCCTTAGGCCCTTAATGTCTCTCTGTCTCGCTCTCTCTCTCTCTCTCTCTCTCTCTCTCTCTCTCTCTCTTTCTCTTTCTATCTACCTTTCTTTCTCGCCTTTTCTTTCTTTGTTTCTTTCTTTTTTCTGTGTGTCTGTCTGTCTGTATGAATGCATTTGACTATTTCATGTTAAATGTTTTTTTTTTTTTTTATGCGCCCCGCTTGATGTAATGTTCAACTCGCAATATTATGCAATAGAAAGTTAATATATTAACGTAAATGACGCAATCTTTGAACGATATTTGAGACAGTGTCGTATTGCAAACTTACCGCTATTGTGAATTTGCATATTTTAAAGAAATTGAGGAGACACCTTTATATGCTTGGCGAGAGATATATATCTCTATTTGAATAAATTAAGAAATTAAACTTTAGAGATTCTGGTAGTCTTGTATAATTCCCTGATTGATCTGTACTGTATTTAACACATGAAATGTAATGGATTTAGGTTTGGAGTGACGCAGCCACGCAAATATTCTACGCATTTAGTACCTGCACAGGAGGTCTCATAGCAATGGCAAGCTATAACGAATTCCACAACAACACGTTACGGTAAAACTCATATCCAATTGGATTTGTTAAACACCGTTATTTCCTGCACACAGCAAGGTTTTAAGTGTACGCATTCTTTGCCGCAGCTAATTGAATTTCGATGGATACACTTAAATGAAAGACGTATCATTCAAACCTGTATGTAACACCTGCCCAATGAGAACACCGGTAAACCTTCTTTTTGAGTTCTTTCTCTTTGTGTTGTTGATGCACGTAGGTTTGGAGCGATGCTGCCAACCAAATCTTCTATGCGTTTGGCACATGCACCGGTGGTTTAATAGCAATGGCCAGTTATAATGATTTTCGAAACAACACGCTACGGTACAAATAAAACTATCTGTCTATTCACTTTCACCAATTGCTAGGTTCAAGGCAAATATTAAAACCTATTCTAACGTCACTTAAACACATCCAGATTTCACAAGACGGCGTATTCTGTGCTAATTGTTCAAAACTTCTGTTCAAATGTTTGTGCGCTCAGTGCTTAATTAAAGTGGGTATTTAAAGTCAGTGAAACGGTCGTAATTTTTGGGACCCACCTGTAACGTATTCACAGGTCTCTTACTATCTAATATGGACCCCTATAACAGGGGAACGCACCCAAAAAATTGAGAGCTAGGGTAGCGCAGATCCCCTGCGTTCCAGTCCACTTTAATCACTGTATACGCTTTGCAGAACTTTGTTTTAAATTTTGATTTAGTCGTTAAATGTTGAAAAATTCATTGTGTGTAAGCATCTCAATGTGTAAATCTAGTTTTATGTGTAAAGTAGTTTTATTTTAGTATTCTATAAAGTAACAATTTATACGATGCAGTAACTTTCTTATTCGTATTAACATAAACAATATTGGCCACCAACTAAACATGACGATTTGAATTATCCTCTCTCGTTTACTCTGACAGAAATTTTCTATATTATCGGCAATTTCATTTTTATTACAGAGTTTTAAACTAAGAATCTCCAATACATTATTAGTGAAAGTAGAGTTAAATGTGTTATAGCAACTCATCGAGCGTTCCCCTTTTGTTATCTAACAAAAAATCTCTACTGATTGTTACAATGTACCGTATAATGTTATAATATAACAATAGTTATTACGTGAATTCAATCAAAAATCTGAAGAAAAATTATCATCCATTTGTAGGAAAATTTAATATCGCAAGATAAAGGTGTTTACTATATTGTCATGCTGTAATCTAATCAAACGCTTCAATAAAAGTTCAGCAAACAATTTTTTTTCTAAAGATTAGATACAGACCATTGTAACCCAGTACGTCGAGTGAAGAGAGTTCAAGAGATTTTCACAAAATTTAGGCCCCGTATTTTCTTACATTGATAACATCCACATGAAAAAGTTTAAGTAATATAAATCTGCTTTAAAAAAACTGGTGTTAAGTATTCGCCGAAATAGTAATAATGATCTCATTCAGATAGATCCAAATAATGGAACAAACTGGCTGCTAAAGTTTAATATCTCAAGGATTCATCAGTAACTGGCTGCCGATGAATTAATATTATTATTATTGATGTTTAGTAATTGAAAGAAAATCGATCTAATCCTACAGCATTGCGTTCCATAATTTGTTCGATACATAAGGTTATTTAACATTGTTACTAGATTAACATTTAATGTCGCCCCTCACTGACATCGCTTTCGAGTGAAGAAACTGACGTTAACATTATCTTTACCAACTTTCTAACGGGAAATAGTGTATAATAAAAGAGGTCATAGAAGGTAGAATTGAATGAAAGAGAAACAGAGACAAACCGAGATTAAGAGTGCTAGATGATTTAAAGATCCAATCGCTTATGGACTCAACTAATAGATTGCTTGATTGATTGACTGAATTATTAACTCATTGATTGCTTGAACGATTGAATGCCTGATTGACTAATTGATTAGGTGTCTAATTGATTGATTGATTGATTGACTGATTGATTAGGTGTCTAATTGATTGTCTGTTCACAGAGATTCGCTCATAGTACCGATAACAAACTTTTTGACGAGTTTTTACGCCGGTTTCGTCATCTTCTCAGTGCTGGGCTACATGTCAGAGACAAAGGGAGTGCCCGTATCAGAAGTGGCTGCCGGAGGTTCGAATGTCACGTGATGTGTTTATCATTTTATTTAAAGAACAATAAATTTTTTGTAATTAATGAAGATTCCATTTTTGATCACCGGACTTGCTTTCGTTTAGGACCTTACTTCTCTATTATGTGACGTCATGTGACGATGACGTCACTGCTGGTCATGTGACGATGGCGTCACAGCTGGACATATGACAATGACGTCACTGCCGATGTATGAACATGACGTTTCTGCTAGTCTTTTTCACTTTTTACTAATTAAACAATTGATTGATTGATTGATTGTTTAATTGATTGATTGATTGATTGATTGTGTAGGACCTGGCCTGGTGTTCGTCGTGTACCCAGAAGGTCTGAGCACAATGCCTGTGGCTCCATTGTGGAGCATCCTCTTCTTCATCATGATGATGATGCTCGGTCTAAGCTCTATGGTATCAATCAATCAGTCAATCAATCGATCAATCAATCAATTAATCAATCAGTCAGACAATTAGTCAGTCAGTCAGTCAGCCAGTCAGTCAATCAGTCAGTCAGTCAATCAGTCAGATGGTAAAATCTATCAACAATTAATAACTTGTAAGAAGTATTATTTCTTACATTAATGTCTAAGTTAAATATTTTCTTTACTACGGCAAAGTCCTCCATAATTATTCTAGCTTATGTGAGTAACGTCTCCAAATTTATCAAATTTCTATCAGACAGTGATAGAAACATCGCCACTTCGGTAAGTTACTCGACCGCGAGTCAGTATGTGCGGGGTACAAATCCTGTGCTCTCCCATCACTGATACATCTTTCGAGTGAGGAAACTGACGTTAATATTAGCTTTTTACTTTTAGATTTTTATTCAGCACTTAACTCGTTAGCTGAACTTGATAGCTGTAAATATAAAATAGGGACAGTATTGATGTTTAAGATAGTAAATTACAATATTAAATATCTTTTCTCACAGTTTTCCATGGCGGAGACATTTTTCTCAGGCTTCATGGATGAGTTTCCAGGTGTGCTGCGCAAGACTTACTACCACACCGTGGCGTTCAGAGCCGTGGGATGTATATGTTTCTACCTCATCTCCCTTCCCATGGTCAGCAACGTGAGTACAGCCTAGAGGACTTCTCTGTTTGAAATAATACACACTGTAGACCTGTATCTGAACTAATCAGTACTGTAGATTTGTATCTGAATTAATCCTCACTGTAGAGATGTATCTGGTTAATAAGCCATGTCTACTGTTTATACAACAGGCTGGTTTAATATAAGTCATGTCTACTGTTTATACAACAGGCTGGTTTAATATAAGTCATGTCTACTGTTTATACAATAGGCTGGTTTAATATAAGTCATGTCTGCTGTTTATACAACAGGCTGGTTTAATATAAGTCATGTCTACTGTTTATACAACAGGCTGGTTTAATATAAGTCATGTCTGCTGTTTATATAACAGGCCGGTTTAATATAAGTCATGTCTGCTGTTTATATAACAGGCCGGTTTAATATAAGTCATGTCTGCTGTTTATATAACAGGCTGGGTTCTATGTGTTCACACTCTGGGACAGCTACACTGGTAACTTTCCTCTCCTGATCATCGGCATAGCTGAGATCCTCACCATCGTCTATATCTATGGTAAGCTTGCCTTTCAATCATCATCATCATCATCATCATCATCAACAACAACAACAACAACTATAACATCATCATCAACATCATCATCATCATCATCATCCCAGGATTTGAACCCCGCATATACTGATCCGCGGTCGAATATCTTACCGACATCGCCACTGGCTCCATCAAACTTTATTAACTTCATTATATTAATAAACGTCAATCGTTAGTAGGTAATTGACGGATTCAGAAATGACAATGAGTGTTTTAATTGTTTAATCAACTAGTAAGGGATTGATTTATGGTTGATTACTTTCCAGGTTATAATAATTTCGCTGATGACATTCAGATGATGATTGGCAAGAAGCCAAAGTTTATCATGATCATCTTCAGGGTTGCATGGAGCGTGGTGTCCCCCCTTGTGCTAATCGTTAGTATCAATCAATTAATTAATCAGTAGAAATATCAATCAATCAATTAATCAATATAACTATCAGCATTCAATAATGAGCATACAATTTATTCTAAGCTGCAATACGTTATCATTAATTCCTGTTAATTGTTGATAATATAAATCATATAATAATTAATTAGTAATAATAATAGTACATAATAATCGTTAATTATTAACTAACTGAATGCCCGGTTAATTGATTGACTTATCGATTCGCTTATTTATTGATTGAATATTTTGTTGATTAATTTATTGATTTATTCTTTATTTATTTTTTATTTATTTTTTATTTATTCTTTATTTATTTTTTATTTATTTTTTATTTATTCTTTATTTATTCTTTATTTATTCTTTATTTATTCTTTATTTGTTCTTTATCTATTCTTTACTGCGAAAGTTACGCTAGTTGTTGAAGAAACTAGAAGTTTATGTTAACGTCAGTTTCCTCACTCGAAAGCGATGTCAATGACGGGCGACCTTAGAATTTGAACACCGCACATACTGATCCGCCGTCGAATAACTTCCCCGACGTCACCATTGGCTCCAGCCAATATTCTTCATTTCGTAAATCATACTATTTGTTCTATTGATAGCTAGATGATTGATTGATTGGTGTGATATTTTGATTATTGATTGATTTGATATTATGATGATTGATTGATCGATTGATTCACTATTGATCATCTGCAGGCTATGGTGGTGTTCGTGGCAGTCAAGTACGCCCCACCCATCATGTTCGAGGGAACCATTGACGAGTATGAGTTCCCGTCCTGGGCTGAAGGGATCGGCTGGTTAATCGTGTCTCTGTGCGTCGTCTTCATGCCCCTCTTTGTTCTAATTCAGATAGCTCCTGCAGCGGTACAGTCACTCTCACTGTTGTTCTAGATTAAAATTAATTTAATCCCTTAATTTTATTTATTTACTCGTAAGTGAAATCTGCTTGTTGTGTCCGGGTTGTTTGAATAATAGACCAACCGGTAACTGCACGTGTCTTAGAGGGCGCTAAAGTACTAAGATCCACACCAATGTCAGAAAAGGCGAGCGCCTACGCTTCAGAAATTGCTACACATTTTCTTATCCCGAACCTAGCTAAAACAGGATTCACTCTTTGTGTGAGTAAGTTGTGAATGCGGTGTCGGTGAATAGTTTTAAAAACAAGCTGGATGTTGTAATCATGTATGATTGGGGATTGAAATAAGTCATTGGCTATCTGCCCTTTGTCCTGCTACCTACGTTTTAAGAAGGATTGGAATAATGAAAGATGGAAGCAGTTCTGTTAATATATGATGATGATGTTGACAATAATGATGATGACTCATAATGCAAGCATATCAGCATTAAATGTACGTGCTAATCTGCGTGTATCATTCACTGTCATACATTCACTATTCTACCAGCCGTGCAATATCGGGTTTCTCTAGCCGGCTACTAATTTTTTTACGCTTTAATAACGAAATGCCAAAAACCATTTAATTCAATGAAACAAATCTATCACACTAAGTTACATTCTTTCTCTTTGTCGCTACAGTTCAAGGTCATGAAGCACCGCGCTAAGCCTACACCGGAGTGGGGTCCATTCCTCAAGTCCAACAGGACCGGACGCTACGCCAAGCCCGCCACTGAGATGATGGAGACCAAGTCCATCGTCTCGGATCACTCCGAGGTGAACGGAGGCGTCCCAGGATTCGCTCCGGGTGGAAAGGACAACAAGGCATTCGAGTCCGTGGATCATGTAAATAACAACTACGAGAGCGTGAAGCATGAAGAACTTAAGAAAGATGACGATGACTCATCCTCATCTTCATCGCGCAGTGAACGATTTTAAAACTTTAGCTTAATATAATTATATAATACTTAATATTTACTTAATTATTTATACTCCAGAAGGAATCAGGCTAAATGCGAAGTTCTCCCTGCAGGTATAGGTGACAGTGACTCAGCAAATTTCTAGATTCCTCTTCGGTCCAGATATCATTAATTTATCTAATCAATTGTACCCGTTTTTAATCAATCCTATACTGCTCAAACCACGTCATAAATACCCCGTATTAACCCTAAATCTAAATTAAAAAGACATTTAAAAATTTAATTATTTTAAAATTATCTAGACACACACACTAATTATTGCACAAATATTAATGCAACAAATATTTCTGACACTAATGGAAGATTTGTATTCTAACGATCATTTAAAAATTAACAATTTAGAAACAAAGAGTGTAAAACTGTAGTTTTTTAAATTCTATTCCATGATGTTTTTCCAAGTGACAGTAAAGAGACTAAATTTACGAACCTACTGAATACGACTGAATACGTTAAATATAATAATGACTGAATACGTTAATCAATGATGAGTGGTATACAGTTTGTAAGGGAGTCGGTTGAGATTTTATGGTTCAAAAGTTTATGAAAAGATCTACGGAGTTGGGATTAGGGTAATTCAGAAACCTATATTGTCATGGGTTTAGGGTCTATGAAAATATTCACCGAGTTCGCGTCTTGGGGATTTTGAAAAGATTTACCGGGTTATAAATTGTAGGGTTAATGATAAGATTTGAAAAATAATAAAAAGCTGAGGAAGGCACAGTGGGCCTACCTCATAATAAGCAGAATCCCCCCAATAATAATGGTATATCAAAAGGAATGCTATAAATAATTTAAAGATCCACTAGTATGTGGACGTGAAGAGAAAGACGGAAGATAAAGATGAGTAGAGAAGTTAAAAACCATGGACCTGCTAGTAGGCAGTACACTATGAGAGAGACAAAAAGGGTATTTGAAGTGTGGCAATGCTAGTGTGATACGATAAAGTGAATCTTTGCGGGGTAACATGTAGTTTACTGCTTTTGTATTAATTCTAAATAATCGTTTAATAATATCAATATGCAATTAAATAATTAATTTGTTAGACAAAAAGAACTCAACATTTAAATCATTAAATACTTTTGTCGTTGTATTAATACTGCAAACCATTAAATGTTAGTTTATTAGTACTAAAAATCATGAAATTCTTGTGTATTAATACTGCAAATCATGAAATATTTTTGTATTTGTACTGAGAATAATTAAATACTTTTGTATTAGTACTGAAAATCAATAAATACTTGTATATTAGTTCTTCAACTCATTAAGTACTTGATTATTAGTTCTGCAAATCATTATATACTTATGTATTAGTACTGCAAATCATTATATACTTATGTATTAGTACTGCAAATCATTATATACTTATGTATTAGTACTGCAAATCATTATATACTTATGTATTAGTACTGCAAGTCATTATATACTTATGTATTAGTACTGCAAGTCATTATATACTTATGTATTAGTACTGCAAGTCATTATATACTTATGTATTAGTACTGCAAGTCATTTACAAATTTAATTTATTCTCGCTGTTTATTATTCTACCATAAAACTGAGTTATAATATAATTACATAATATATACAAAATTAAACTGACTTTACTATTTTAACATCGCTTAAAGGTGTATGATATTAAATCAGTGTATTGTTTATCTTAAGTGGTCAAACAGGATATCTGATTTGCATACTGCGATAAATAGTATGTTTAACATAGCGATTGCATTAGAGAGATGGTATTATATATAGGTCTATGGTGTAATAGAGGTTAAATGTAGAGGCGGTATCTCATTTTTAGTAAAAAAATATAGAAGCTAACGTTAACGTCAATTTCCTCACTCGAAAGCGATGTCAGTGACGAGCGAGCCCAGGATTTGAACCCCGCACATACTGATCCGCTATCGAGTATCTTACGGACATCGCCACTGGCACCAGCCAGTATTTCAAATAAAGTACAGCAAATTTTAACGGGCTATATTGTATTTGCTTTGTCATTTTTTAGGATGTCATTGTTCGTTATAGGCTTATCTATTGATTTTCAAAGAGTTTTAAATCCCGAACTATTCCTGAATAAAGTAATAAAAATGGTTTATCGATTAATCAGAACTATATATCAATTAGCTCGTGACTGCTTAACAGTACATCAAATAAATAAATCAATCAATTAATCCATCAATCAATCAATTAAACAATCAATTAAGGAGTAAAAATTCAATCAATCAATCAATCAAACAATCAAACAATCAATTAATCGATCAATCAACAACAAACTGCAATATGAATCAATAAACATACATATACATATAACATACATAATATTATACATATATTTTAAGCTGAGGAAGGTATAGGAGGGCCATCTCGTCATAAGCAGAATCCTCCAAGAATAAGGGTAGATCAAAAGGAATGTCATAGATGCTTTAGAGATTCGCTCATATGTGGACATGGAGAGGAAAACGGAAGACAGTGATGAGTGGTGGCGTTATATACCATGGACCTGCCCGTGGGCAATGCAGTAGGAGAGAGGGACTTATGTAATATACTTATGCACATCAATACCAATTAAAAATTCAGTGGGAGAGAGAGAGCAAGATAGAGGGAGACAGAAAGAGAGAAAGAACAATATTTTAAGCTTATGATAACAATTTTTACTAGATTTATCTTCCCTAATTTTCAACTTAGCTAACAAACACCAACTAACAGTTAACTCAGAAATAATATTTCTCGTATGGAATTTTCGACTCATGTTTCCAGTGTTAATTACCGGCGTTTAATTAACATTTAAAGCCGATAGTTAACATAGGCCCACATACGCAACATCCTGGTAACGATGTCTTTAGTCATCAGCTTATGTCCTGCTTCCACTTAACAGCTCATGGGAAAATTTCCTCGTTTGTTAAATTTGTGAGATGTATGCCCATGTGAAGTCAAGTTCTTCTTATTGTAAAAATCACGTCGTATCAGTAAGGTTTATTAACCAATGCAATCATTCACCAAGATTCATATTACTTCGTTGTCATGGTTCTAAACCATCTAGAGTTTTCATGATACTGGCCTAAGTTTTAAGTACTGATTCGGAATGTATTTCGATAAGCAATAGATGGATAGTTTTAAAATGGTTCTATAATAATAATCGCTGCATATTATTCAGATAAATTCAGTTTTAAACTGATTTTGATTAAGAGTTGCATATCGTAGCTTAAAAGTAACACGTGAGCATCACATAATATTGAACAGACTTTACACTTATATTAGTTTTTTTTCGGCTACTAATTGAACATAATTTACATTTATATTAGGAAGTTCTCGGCTACCAATTGAACATAATTTAGACTTATATTAGTAACTGATAGGCCACGGATGCAGTTCACCACTAGAGTCCTCCACTCGCTGGTAGTAGGGTGCTCACTGGTTGTAGTGTACACCCTGGTAGTAGGGTGCTCACTGACACAGGGTGCTCTCGTAGTAAGCCCCAATGACGTGGAGGCTGTTAGAGGCTCAACTGTTGTGCTGCCTTGCTCTACCAACCTCAGCCGACCAGTGATGTGGTTGTACCGCAGTGATAGACTGAACTCTGACTGGAGGATCTTGAGTCACGGTGAGAAACTTCCTTCTGGTTTGTTCTCTATCTCTTTATCCGGGCTTCTAATTTTTTTCTTTCATTGTCTTTATTGCTACCTCTCATTCTCTTTATCTCTATCTTTCATTCCATTTATCTCTATCTCTCATTCCATTTATCTCTATCTCTCATTCCATTTATCTCTATCTCTCATTCCATTTATCTCTATCTCTCATTCTCTTGATCTCTATCTACCATTCCCTTTATCTTTCTCATTCTCTTTATATCCACCCTGATCGACATGTACAAGACATTTAAAGCATAATGAAAATTCAAACAATCGTCTTAGAGTTGAATCGAGCTCATTTGAGCTGGATTTACCGACGAGATTATTCGAGAGTAAATTCACGCCCGTTTACTAGATCGGTAATTGTATGGTTGAGTAGTTCATAAAAATATATTGAATAGACCGAATATATCAGGTGGTCTTTTGGAATTAATTGAAATAGTTGCTTATTATAGTAAATGTTGCCTATTACCTAAATGATGTGTGTTTGCTTCAAATGTTTAGTTACTTTTTTGAAAGTGCATCAACATAAGTCACTGCTGTTTTAAAGTTCAGCTGAAAATGAATAATTGTTATTAATTATTTGAATGCGCTGAATTATCCATATAAAACTTTCAGCAAAAATTCAAAATCGAGAGAGTTGAATGGTTACTGATGTATCTTAACTACGAACGTCATCCTAGTATTGACTGGCAATACACTATATCGACTTATGTAATGCATTTGACAGGGTTAACTTCCAATTCGAGGTTTCACATACCCAATGAAGTGAGCGTATATGACTATAACCTCACTATTAGATATGCTCGGCTGGAGGATTCTGGAAATTATCTATGCGTAGATGACGAGGGATATGGAAATGATCTCTACCTGGAAGAAATTCCAAACAATATCGCCAGTGCAGTACTCTCTGTTCGTGGTAATTAGACTTCAAATTGTATTGTTGTTGCATATTGGAATGGTCAGATTTATTAATTTACTTTGCTACTTGGACTATTTGCTAGTTTTATATCTCTTGCTGTAACGGATAGTTTTGAATAGGTCCTTTTAGAACGTTGATCATTTTATTTAGCCATTATGGGAGACATGCAATTTAAGTATCACTCTTTCGAAATTATTTTTCATTTTTTGCTTCGCTGTGCATAGAAGATACCTGACTTTATATATCCGTTTCTGAAGACCGATTATTCTTTTCTTTCGTCTAGAGAAATGAACTCAAATCTCCTCGATTCTCTCAGTGATTTCGTAAAATTATCGATTTAAATTTACTTATACATTTACACGCTGTTATTATTAAGGCACTTAAACTAAACTATTTCAGACTTTATCCAGTCATCAACAACTAGAAGACACCAAGCAAAAATAGAAAGGCACTTTACAGCAGAGTCAGGTAGGAAGAATCGGTTGCCCTATTGCAATTATGTATCAAAATGCTTCAGAAGAAGCCGCTTGTATAAGAAGGGGCAATCTAACACATACAAGAGAGAACATAAATATAATCCACTTCGGATATCGTAGTTAACTCAGTCTCTTAACGTTCATGTTGCACAACCGTACAGTAGCGTGCTCCACAATAAAAAATAAAATTTAGACAAAAAATAGTAAATTTAGTAAACTCATCGCGATAGATGATTCACTAATGATGTTGTTGATGTAGCTACAGATGATGTTGTTGTTGTAGCTACAGATGATGTTGTTGTTGTAGCTAAAGATGATGTTGTTGTTGTAGCTACAGAAGATGTTGTTGTTGTAGCTACAGATGTTGTTGTTGTAGCTACAGATGATGTTGTTGTTGTAGCTACGGATGTTGTTGTTGTTGTAGCTACAGATGATGTTGTTGTTGTAACCACAGACGATGTTGTTGTTGTAACCACAGATGATGTTGTTGTTGTAACTACAGATGATGTTGTTGCTGTAGCTACTGATGACGGACTGCGCAGTAGAGGCTCAACATTCGCCTACATACGGTCAGGTCTAGAGCGAGTCACCGGTGTGGCAACCCTGGGGGATATGATATACGTAGTGGGGTACCGTCACGTGATCGTCAGGGTCTTCAACACTAGTGGTCTCATAGCGTCACGTGATGTAAACACAGGATCACGTGATGTAAACACAATGTCGCGTGATGTAAACACAGGGTCACGTGATGTAAACATAACTTTACATGATGTAAACACAGGGTCACGTGATGAAAACACAACGGCACGTGATACAAACACAGGATCACTTGACGCTACCACAACACCGAGTTCTATCAACACAACGCCATCAAAAGCAGTGTCACGTGATATGAATGAAATAAAGACGAAATCACGTGACATAAAGATAAGCTCAATGTCGCATCCTCTCGACCTCGTTGTTTGTCCTCAAAACAGAGTCCTCTACATCGCGGACGACGGGCTCAAGGCCATCCACAAGGTCAACCTCACGACCTTTAACTCTACACGCTGGGTGTTGGGTAGGAACCACTCGCACGTGAGAGGCCTGTCAGTCACAGCTGACCACACCCTGCTCGCTACAGTCTGGTTCAGAGGAGCTGGAAATAGATGCGGCGTGTGGAATACTCTAGCGATGGGCAGGTGCTAAACGAGATAGGATTCCACGCTAGCATTAAGAACGCTTCCCACACGCTTAAGCTCTCCAGCGATCTCTTCGTTGTCTCACAAGGCATAGATGCATCTCTACACAGAGTTGCGCTCGTCAACACCCAGGGTCAAATCATAAATTACTACGGCGGTAGGGCAGGCAGTAAGGCAGGACAGCTGAATGGGCCCTACTCGCTGGTGATGTGTGATAACGACAGGCACGTGTGTGTGACGAATTGTTGGAACAACGGTGTTGTGGTGTTGGATAGAGAAATGAACTATGTGGGGGAGGTGTCAGTGCCTCTGACGTTGATAGCACCCTATCGTCTCAGCGTCGATCCTGAGAACCAGCGTCTTGTTGTGTCTGAACACAAGGGTGGTCGTCTCATTGTCATCAGTCAATGAGTCAACGAGTCAGTGAGTCAACGAGTCATGCAGTCAATGAGTCAACGAGTCAGTGAGTCAACGAGTCATGAGTCAACGAGTCATGTGTCAACGAGTCAGTAGTTGACTGAACACAGGGTGGTTGTCTAATTGTCATCAGTCCACGAGTCAAAGAGTTATGAGTCAACGAGTTATGAGTCAACGATTCAGTTGTTGACTAAATGCAAGGGTGTCGTCTAATTGTCATCAGTCAATGAGTCAGCGAGTCCGTCTCGTTGACTGAACACAAGGTTGGTTGACTGATTGTTATCAGTCAATGAGTCAACGAGTTAGTTGTTGACTGAACACAAGGTGGTAGACTGATTGTCAACAGTCAGTGATTCAATGAAGTCAGTTGTTGACTGAACACAAGGTTGTTGTCACATTGTCATTAGTCCATGAGTCAACGAGTCAACGATTCAGTTGTTGACTCAACACAAGGTGGTTGAATGATTTTCATCAGTCAATGAGTCAACGAGTCAGTTGTTGACTGAACACAAGGGTGCGGTGGTCGTCTCATTGTCATCAGTCAATATGTCAACGAGTCAGTCTCTTTGACTGAACACAATGAACATTGAATTGACATGGAATGTCTCAATAGCGCTATGGTTAAAGTCATGAATTTTTAAATGGCAGATCCTGAAGTGAATTGAACTCTCGTGAGTTCGAATCCCAGTCGCGCTGATCTGAGAGTAAAATCTCGGACATTGACTGGACTGGTTATACGACAACTGGACCAAATTGCCTAACGGTTTAAAGATATGGTATTAAAAGTGATTTATATCGATATAGTTGATTATTTCACAATACCCCTTTTTTAGTGTTATTGTTGTTGTGAGCGCTGATCTCACTTCTTATCAACTCCTATTATCAACTTCTTATCAACTCCTATCCTGATGCCAAAGAATGACTACAGCAATCCTTCCAGTCGATTTCTTCATGGATGTCTGCCAATTTCTTAGCGCTCAATCAATCCAAGACTGAGTTTGTGCTATGTGGGACACCTCAACAAATGTCAAATTTGAATGAGGTTTCCCTCTCTCCCACCTCTGACCTGGCCATCACACCTGTTTCTTCTGTCAAGAGCCTCGGTGTCATCCTCGACCAGCATCTCACATTCCACGATCACATCACCAAAACTTCACAGATTTGCTTCTTCCACATCAGAGATCTGCGTCGAATACGACCATATCTTACCGTTGAGACCGCTTCTACCATCGGTGCGGCTCTCGTGCAATCCAAACTGGACTACTGTAACTCCTTGTTTCTGAATCTCCCAAGCTGTGAGATCGACAGATTGCAGTTCATCCAGAATTCCCTTGCACGTGCAGTCTTCCACCGCTCTAAGCACTCCCATGTGACTCCTTTCCTGAAGTCTCTGCACTGTCTTAAAGTCAGAGAACGCATTGTTTACACGGCAGCTTCTCTGACATACAAGTCTATTACTACCCCGGGCAAAGGTTACATGTCCCACTTAATACAAGTGACACAGCCTTCCTCTATGCAGTCATCCACTAGGTCCTCTAAGTTAATCATTTTAGAGCGACCCAGCATCCCTTCTCGCAGTAAGCTCTCCAAGCGCTCCTTCCAGCACACCGCTCCTCAGATCTGGAATTCTCTGCCTTCCACTTTACGCACCCCCATCTTCTGCTGACCATCCTTTCCTTTCATATGAACAGTTTCATAGACGGTTGAAGGCTTTTCTTTTTGATCACTCATATCCAACCTTTCCACATGAACTGAGACCAACGCGTAAACCTCCATTCCACTAGTACCCTTCCTCGGACCGAACTCCTGGACTTTGGATAGCACCGTTTTTGGACCCCTCACTCTGCTCATCGGATTTGATTTGGTACCACAGTGCTCAATGTTGTCATTGACGACAGTAGCACTCTAATTTTGTTGTTGTTGTTTGTTGTTATCGTTCAAGACTTATCTATGTTTATAGTTTATACACTAATTTATCTATGGTGGAAGATTTGTAATGTGATTTTTTTAGTTACTTTCTATTTATTTGAATATTTCTTATCTTTAAAAATTAGCTTTAGATATTAGAACACTTATTTTTGCAAATTCGTTGTCTAATTTATAGTGAAGGGTGGTCTGATGGTTAGTGTAATGAACACGCCTTGTTCACAATTTATATATTAAGAAATATATATTATAGATCGAAAGCAAATATTGTACAGTTGTTATTTATAAATATTAAGTGACGTAGGATTTTTCCAAAGATTTATAATAGATGATATAAGCCGAAGTTCTAAGTAGGCATAGCTAGATTATTACGCTGGGTATTTCCAAAGTGACGCAGCTAGCGCGTAAATTATACTAAACGAGAAGTGTTGTAGTTGGCTGAAGTTGATCGCTCGCGTAGTATATTAAGCGGCCGTCGATATATAGAAAATCAGATTGGGTTCTGCGTGGTTCGTCTGCGCAGTAACTCAGGGAGGCCAGAACCTTCTACGCGAAAGTACTGGGAACCGAGGGAGGATAGTACGTAATATCCCAATCCCAAGGCAAAAGTACGATTAGTATACAGAAATCTGGGCTTCGTCTAGCCGAAAGCTTTCAAGCTCGCTTGTTAGTCTAGGCTCGTAGCCCCTCAGGTTGACTAGTTACCTAAGCCGTGAAGGCTAATTTGGAGGCGAGAGAGTTCAGTGTCCCCCTGGGTAGGCCCAGGTAAGAGGCTAGTAGTCCACGGCGATACCCGGGTCGAGTCCGTCTCTGCGGGTATTCGCTAAGCGCCTGGGTCGAGTGTGTCTCTGCAGGCGAGAGGCTGGTAGTCCACGGCGATACCCGGGTCGAGTTCGTCTCTGCGGGTATTCGCTAAGCGCCTGGGTCGAGTGTGTCTCTGCAGGCGAGGAGGCTGGTAGTCCATGGCGATACCCGGGTCGAGTCCGTCTCTGCGGGTATTCGCTAAGCGCCTGGGTCGAGTGTGTCTCTGCAGGTATTTGCTAAGCGCCTGGGTCGAGTTCGTCTCTGCAGGCGGGAGTAGAACTACCAATTACCAGTTGACTATCAACGAATTTCTCATCGACATCACGGAAGGCCAATTATACTACCTTCAGCAAAGGCGAGAGTAGAAACTACGGAAAGACCAATAAAGGAAAAGAGATAGGGAAGAATAAGTCTAAATAGGGATATAGGGAAGTTTTAGTAGGGTAAAGAAGATAAAGGTCGTCGCAGTTAACACAACCAATCATATAATTAATTATCTATTACTACAAGTTTGAAGACTAGGAAGCAGGGCGAAAACTAAATCGTAGTCGCCTGAAAGATTGCAGACGCTTCCACTCCCGATTCGGGTCACCATATCACTTCGCCCCGAGAACCACGAATATCACGGGATAGAATCTACCGAGGGAGCATGGCAGAAACTCAACCGTCGTCGCATAAATATGTAGAAGACGTGGAGTATGCTTCTACTCCCGACTCGGACCGGCGCGGACGCTGTGCACCGGGTTCCCGAGAACCCAATTACGAAGTAGGCAAGGGGGATTGGGCCTTGGCCTACTCAGTCGGAAACGAACATGAAAGACCTATCGAGACGGATGATACCGGGAAAGAAGTATCATCCGAAGACGCAGCAACTCGGTTCCTCCTGACAAGCGATACCCGTAGTAAAGCATTCGACGAAAAAGCTGCCGTCTCGAAGCACTGCCGGCCGGAGAGCGAGTACAGATGTAGACAACCGCTCGAGGACGAGCAGGCAGTAAGGCTGTTCGCGACAGTTAGATTAGAGTAGAGTTTTTTTATGTTAGGGTTTAGATCATTGGACTGGTTTCTGACTTTAGATTTTACATGGCTTTCGAAGTATTTTTGTTCAAGGGCTTGAAGTTGACTCAATATGTTGTCGTGGATGGCAGTAGCACTCTAGCTCTCGAATTGATATATTATGTATTAGTATTGTAGTTAGGTTTTATAGAGCTTAGATTAAATTTTACGTCAAAAATTAAGTTTGATTAAATTGTATGTAAATTTATCAAATGAAACGAATGCAATATTAGAATGCTACTTTCGTCACTAAACGTCAAAAAAATAATTATGTTAAGAATGATAAAAAGGTCAAGAATGCTTTCCAGTGATGTTATCAAGGACAGGACTCGCAAGGCCACGGCCAGGACTCAAGGTCAAGGCTAGGACCACCAAGACTAAGGCCAGGAAGATTTTGTCCAAGGCCAAGGATCGAAAATTTCTAGACTCATCCAGCTAATTGGGTAGTGATATAAAATGCAATCATAGTACTATGAGAATTTATGACAACTGTCACCCACAACATTTCAGAAAGAACTTCAAAACTAAATGTAAATGCAATAATACAAAATTAAACAAGGGTTGCTGTTTTAATTAATTACGTATGTAAGGGCACTGTTTTTATGAAATTTCGTGTACATAGTTATTTGAGACAGTTAGGATGGGTTATATAAATTATAACTGTCAAAGGACATTTCCATTATGATTTACTATATAAATAAACCAAAGCGTATCTGTTTCTCCAATATTGATCCGATTACCTTGAAAATAATGGAATGTATTCTTTTACATTCACACTTTTTATATATATTTATAATGTCACAATAAACAATAAATACTAAAAACTAAACTGGAAACTAAAAGAAATGATGAAGACGACGGGGTTACCACAAAAGGTAATACAGTCAGCAGGATACAATTCTTGAATTACAAATACATTTTCTTACATAATTGTCTTCCAAGCTTCAGAATACTGTAAAACCTATGGTATCCATACATTTTCGTTACTGGCCAAAAAATGAAGGTAACTATAAAATATCGCAAACATAGTCAAAATGCAGTTAAGGATTATTATTATTCTAATTAAAAACAATATTTTAAAAATCAAAGATCAAAGTGAACTAATTCAATTGTACAGATAAAAGTAGAAGAGGGGGTATAGTTTAACGTCGATCTCGGAAGACGACGACGGTGATGTCCCTGGGGTAACTAAAGGTTGATGTCTGGTACGGGTGATCTGCTCTCATTAAGCCAGATAGGCCGCTGATAATGTGAGAGACGTGAACGCAACACACATTTGGCGCGAGAGAATGACGCGAGAGAAAATTTGTTATTCCATTGTTATTGTATTCTATTACTTCACAATTAATCTAGAATAAGTTACATGATTATAATGCAAATAGGCGCTGATAGTTACCTTCTGCCTAAAGCCCGAAGGCTTCGCCTTCAAGCGGCCACAAACTACAACGAACTATTCCATCGCTTTAATAGTACAAGTGCGCCCAGAGTTAGTCTGCACTAGGATTATATAGAAAATTTCTGCAACATCCGACATACAGCAACCAATAGCACTGCTACAACATTATGACATAATTAATAATAGGAATCATTCGATAGTTACAGCTAGTAGCAAGAGTGTTCAAACATCACCTCATGCATTACACAATTAAGCAGTTTCCCAGGGTCAATTAATTCATGTGACTAACTAATATAATTAACGGTTTCCCGGAGAGCATGCAATGTTCATATGACATTACATCATATGACAGTAATAATCACTATACATATAACTCCAGGCATCTTTATCATTACACAATATTAAGCTATTTTAAAACTAAGGAGAGGTTACTTAAATTTGGAAAAAGATATTGAGTTACTTAATAGTAGTGTTGGGTAAATTGTTCCATTGTTTTGAACCATGTACATTCAAGCTTTTCACGCGCATATGCATACTAATTAATAAAAATAATAATGATAAAGGTTTAACATCCATTTCCTCATCCAAGGATGATGTCAGGGATGTCCCCACAGCACACATTACTACAGATCAGTTCACGCAAACCAGTTTGCAAAAGAAATGTGCTGAGGAGCAGTAAGGTCCTAAACGAAAGCCGGTCCGATGATCAAAAATTGTCAGGGTAGATTGATTTAATCTACGATGTTAAAAGGTACGTCTTAAGCTTACTATAGAAAGTTGAAAGAGAAGAACAAGAGCGAAGATAGATAGGTAACAAGTTCCAAATTGTGGGTGCTGCAGAAAATGAACGTCTGCCCAGTTATGTGAGAATATTTGGAACAGAGAGAAGATTGGCATAGAACGAAATGCTCGTGAGGGACGATAGGAAGAAGAATTTCAGATAAGTAAGAAGGCTTGTCAAATCGCGGAGTTTTGAAAGTTAACGGAGCTATTTTATATTTTATGCTGTGATTAACAGGGAGCCAGTGAAGACTGCGAAGTAGAGAAAGAGAGTGAGATTGAAGTCTATTAGTCTGTGAAAAGAAATTAAATATTTATTGATTGTTCTAAAACTACATGTAACTTCTAACTACGTGAAGTTCTATACGAACTATTAACCATTGAATTATTAACTGTTAAGAATTGGTAAATAAGGCTGATCTGTAGACAAAATTTTATATATACATTTTAAAACGCCGTACAATAAAAATTGATATCTGGAAGTATTAGAATAGATAGATTTTTAAATATTTGAGAAATATATAATAAATAGTCGAAATTATTTATAATTTGATTGGTTCGTTTTTGTAGCAAAATAAATCTTTCAGAATAGTTAGGCTACTGATGCACATCCCCACTAAATGTTACAATAGGTTAAATGAAGATAGATTAAACTGTAGAAGAGGGCTCAATTAAATTTTTTTTAATATTTTAAATTTCACTAGTCTATGGGCAAACAAAGATTTAGAACCTTTAATGACACAGGAAACATGTCTCTAATAGGCTTTTAGCTTATTTTGGTATTTAATAAAATTAGTTTAAAGTTCGACAGTTTTAAGAAATTTTGAAAAGTTTAGATCTGCTTTGCAGGGTTTTGCTAATCCAGTGGTCATCCACTTATTTCTAGGGGTTTTCTGATAACTAGTTATAATTTTCTTTGGAAAATATTTATCAAAACCTAAAAGAAATTTATCAATAAATGTATTATAGCATTTATTGGGGTCGACAATGTTGTGGATACTAATGCGCTAATTAATTATATATTTTTACTGTCCACTCTTTGGAAGAATTGTTTCGAATCACTTCAGCCAGTGATTTTCTATCAACAGTTCTACAGTCAGTTAATGATCCACCTCTTTATAACACTTATCCATCTAGGTTTCATGAGTAACCATCACCACTAAAACAACATTTCTATAATTCTCATAATTCACTATTTATGGATTGGTTGTTTGGTTTCTGGATTTTGTGCAGTTTATGATGCTCTTTCTTTTCGTTCAACTTATTAGATGTGGTTTGGTATGTTCGATATTGACAATGACGATAGTAACACATGAGACAATGACTTAACTCGGTAAAAATAGCATTTTAATAACAATTGCTGGGATTTGAAATGTTTCTTGCCTGCTGATGAGAAAGCATGAAATTATCTCACTATCTAGTTGTAATTTGAATAGCAGGATTGTTCCAAATCAAGTTAATGTGTTTCAGGACAAGCTACCTATCGTTATACTACTGAGCATATTGATATAATCTTTCACTATAAAAAAAAGCTGGTAAAGCTAATGTTCACATGAAGTTTCCTCGCTCAAAAGCGATGGCAGTGACGCGCGAGCATACATACATGTATGATATATAATATTATACAATATATAAGTGCTATGTATATATACTAATTATAAAATGTCCTGCATAATGTTTCCTGGAAAGTGCATATTGAGACAGCTATGAGCAGCATTGAAGTTCAGAAGTTTTTTATCATTGTACGTGTCTGCTGATAATTCATACCACTGCTCTGAAAATTGGTAAGTGAATAGCGAATAATTTTAAATGAAATCATTGGATATCAAAATATCCTCCAATATAATCTATTGAATATATAGCAAAAGAGCAGAATCACTAATTCCACTATTTCATCATCTTCTAAAATGAAAGAGTAATTGATCAAGCTGATGGAAAGGGATACTATACCTCAAGCTAAATAAATATCCATGTCATAATTGGCTCTTAAGCTACGTCAATATCTGTGATATAATAGATCCCATATATTGTTACTTTTAACATAAGGTGCACGGCAATGACGTAACAATAGCATTTTAGTAACAATGTATCTGCTTTTCAGAAGATAGATTGATGATTTTATTGCTTTTATTTATGATGTATTGCTATATCGATTATTTTATTGTTGTTCTTTATGATGTGTTACTATATTTATGATTTTATTGTTATTATTTAATAATAATAATGCCGATTTATCGTCTGTTTCCTCATCCAAGTATGATGTCAGGGACGTCCTCACAGCATACATCACTACAGATCAATTCACTAAGACCAATCTGTAAAAGAAATGAGCTGAGGAGTAAGGTCATAAATAAAAGCTGGTCCGGTGATCAAAAATGGTCAGGATAGATCGATTATATCTAAGGTGGGAAGAGATATAAACAGCTTAAGTTTGCCTGGTAAAGTTGAAAGAGAAGAACAAGAGCGAAGATTGGTAGGTAAAGAGTTCCAGATTGTGGGTGCTGCGTAAGAGAATTAACGTCTTCCTAATGATGGGAGAAGTTTTTAGGAACTGAGAGAAGGTTGGCATCGTCGCATTAGTAGAAAAAAATGCACGTGAGGTACGATAGGAAGAAGAATTTAAGCTAAATAGCAAGGTTTGCCTAATTGCAGAGTTTGAAAGTAAGCAGAGCTATTTTATGCTTCATGTGCTAATTAACAGGGAGCCAGTGAAGACTGCGTTGTAGAGAAAGAGGGTGAGATTAAAGTCTTGAGGACTTACAAACAACACGTATATAAGGAGACTTTGGACGTACTGCGATCAGTTGAGAGAAGAAGAAAACCCGTATAATATTGAATTTTAGTAGTCAAGCTTGGATTAAACTATGGAATTAGCAAGGATTGCGTTTGAATTTCTAGTAAAGGACGGACATATTTGCTTAATTTTATAAATTTGAAAGAAAGAAGCTTATATTCGAACCGCTGACCTCCAGTTACTCTGGCAATCTTGTTATCGACTCAATCGTTATTTAGTCACTATTTAGGCCATCCAATCTGTTTATGCATGCGTATTACTTACTTTTGTGGATGTATTGCTAGTATTGCTGATGCATTGCTATTATTGTTGATGTATTGTGGATATATTGCATTATTGCTTATGTATTTGTTAGTATTTGTGATGTTTTGCTAGTATTACTTATGTATTGCTAGTTTTGCTATTATTGTTAAGATGTATTTTTAGGGCATCTAAAACTAGTTTCTATATTTTTAGCATATTTCAAAATTTCATATTTTTCATTTTTCATATTTTTCATATTTCATTTCATATTTCGCTTGTTGTCAAAAAGCCTATATTTAATATTAGGAATAGATCAAATTGGCCTCTATCTGCCAACCTGCTGTATTAAGAAGTATAAATAATTAATATATGTACAGTAGGTTATATGCTACAATCTGATTTTGCTCTATCATTTATTACAAGTACATTATGCAAATCGATAAATTACATGTATGTTATAGAGCATTCGCGTGACCATCCATGATACCTAGCATCAGAATAATTCATTTGTTCTCTAATAGTGTATTCTGTCAAGTAGTATGTCCATAGTATTTATTCCCATTCAAAGTCAGCTTTCTTGCAACAAGTTGAACCATGACATTCACGTAGTCTAGGCTTGAGCCAAACGTTATGTAAGCTTAACTTAGGAGAATTTGGTTTTTGAAGTATTTCCTCTTACCTTCTACAGCCTATACTTATTCATCTCTTATCACTTGCGTTATCACTTGTGTTTTTAATCTTTGAACGTTCTTATGATGTCCCTAACGTATTATATCCCTTACAAGAGTTAGCAAGACATGCTTAGTCAAATCTAAATTCATGAGATGAACAATTCATTAGTCACTAATCTTATAACACCTCATCGTTTCTCAGCTCAAGCAAATGTTACATAGCATATACAATGGTTTCACTCGCATAAGGAACGGCTCATTTAACACTTTATAGGACTTTTTCGTGCTGTAGTTTATTGGGTGAATGTAATCGTAAAACTAGTGATTTATGTTATTTTCAGTGTTCGGATTACTTACCGAGACGCCAGAAAATGGTTTTGCAGTGGTGAGATCTCGAGTAGAGTTGAAATGTAACACAAGTCTCCCATATCCCATGAAATGGTCGAGACTAACAGTGGGGTCTGACAGAGAAGAGGATATCTACATTGGTAGCGGTGTACTACAACCTCAGTTTCGTGGTCTGTTCACAGTGAAGCGCTACAACCTGATAATTAAGAACGTGACGTATGAAGACGCTGGAGAGTACACGTGTTATGATGAGATGGGATTTGGTTACGATATAGGATAGTACAAGAGTGTTTATCTCACTGTTATAGGTATAATAATTTATTTGCCAAAAATTATTTATGAGCACAGCTTCTTTGAAGTAGATGGCAAACTAATTTATATCATTTTGCTCGAATATGAGGTGCTCATTCATTAAGATATATGTCAGTTGAATCACTGCGTTCGATTCTAGATTTACAAAACGATGCTAAATGCGGCCATAATTTTAATGGTAAACAGTAATAAGATTGGCACTTTTTAAAAGTTATAGTTTAGCTATTTGCTACTTTTAACTGGGAGGAGCAGTTGAACCATTTGTAAAAAAAACAAACTAAAGTGTAGTTTAGCTATTTATAACCTTTATCCAACTTGAAGCAGTTAAGCCACTAGTTATAACTAGTACTACAGTAGTAAGTAACTTCATCTTATGACTTAGAATAGAAGGAATTAGAGTAGAAGTTCATATTTTTAAATGTAGTATAGTTATTATATAAATTTAACATAAGTTGATTAACTGCTCACAATATTCGTTAAATCAATCTACACGTGTTTCGCTGCAGCTAGAAATGTGCCAAAACGTATTAGAGTAGTTACACTATATACATAGAATGCAATGTAAAGAGAACAGTTGGCGAAGCAGTCCGGTAGTGAGAACTATGTTTTATTTCAAAAATACACTCAAATATGCACACACACTAGGCCGTCAAATAGGTCTAAAAACCTATCTAGTTGATCACCCATCATGCATGCACAAAAGTACAAACTAAAAGATGAATATGCAAATCAAAAATGAAAAAGCAAATAAACTCAAAAATGAATATTAAACTTAAAAATGAAAAAGCAAATCAACTCAAAAATTAATATTAAACTAAAAAAGAACAAAGCAAATCAACTCAAAGAATAGAAGCAGTGTGCACCTTAATATGCATAAAAATGCACATACATGCACATATGTACATAAACATAAACAGAAATACATATTCAAATAATCTCATATGCGCCTAGTACTAAGTAGAAATTTTCGTATACCCAAAAGTTAAACATTTAAGCATGAAATTATAAGACATACCAACAAAGATATGGAAAAAACAAACTTGCCTATAACAAACACTACTCAAGCAATAAACTAAGATAATTTTTGAAGTTAGTTATAAAAAATTTAGTGAACGAGAGTTATGAATAGGAATTTGTTCTATTCGAAGACACAGTCATATATGTAAGATTTAAAATAGGCAGAGTTGGCATTAGAATATATATAGTTTGTATTTGACAGCCTGGTATTATAGGGGTGATATAACTGTAGAGTATTGAATATATCTCTGACAACCGTTGACATTAAACCATCATAATTCAGACACTTATAAACTAGTTTACAAATAGATAGTTTATAGAGTACTTGATTTGGTAACGTTCTATAGTTTAAGTATAGTATATTCACATTATAATATTTATTTTGACCTTGCAATGTTCTTAAAATTCTATTGCAAGAGACATGAAGTGGACGTAGGAGCCTAAGAGATGATTTGCCATAAATTTCAATACCATACTGAATTCTTGAATGAATAAGGGCAGAATAGAGATTTCTGCGACAGATATCAGGGATATAGTCTCTTCGTCTGAAAAGCATGCCATTGAGACTATTAATTTTTGAGACTAAGAAATTGATGTGCTCTCTAAACGAAAGAGTGTCGTCAAGTAGAATGCCTAGAAATTTCACGACATGAATCCTATTAATTAAGCACATATCTAGCTTAATGGAAAGATCATTAGATTTAATAATATCATCATCGTCTTTCTTAGGAATAAATAACATAATGCCGATTTAGAACAATTTACCGTTAGACGATTGCACTTAAACCAAAGGCCTATTTGGGAGCAGGCCAGATTGGCAGATTGAAACAGATCAGTTAGGTTTTTACAAAATACAAATAAATGGGAATCATCAGCAAACAAAGTCAAAGACGCATTAGAACAAGCATATTGAATATCATTTGCATAACTTAGAAATAAAAGAGGACCTAAAATTGAGCTTTGAGGTACGTCAATTGAAATATGTTTAATAGTATCCAAATAATGAGAAGTACTTTACTCCCATAATTAATAAAAGCCTTTAATATTATAACAAACATGAACAATGAAAAATACATAAAAACTCATGCAAAATGAAACATAATACGCAAAATATGTCAATGGTCATGACTTTAAAAGGCTTAGACTATATGTAAAGTCTTAGCATATATAATTTCATTCTTCTTTGAAATTTTTTCTTTCTTCTTTGAGCATTAACAGCATGGTAATCTCAGCATCCCCTTGTGGATCTGCAAACTGAGAATTGACCCACCGAAAAATTCTCAGGTCGTGTGGCGACTAACGTGGATACTTGAACTGGTTTTGTGGCCAGTGTTCTGTTCCAGCCTTCGAGTAAATACCATTTAGAAGTTATGTAGAAGCTCACTAACTGTCAGTGGATGTCTACGAGAAGTGTGTGATGGAGTGTCTACGAGAAGAGTTGAGCAAATCTTAAATTAAAAGAGGCTATTGAATGAATGGTGAGTGGCGGGGATTGAGTCTTTTTGATTGACAAGGTAGTCAACGTTCTCTTAGAAGAAGACACTTGAAATAATGAATGAATTTCAACGTTGTTGACTCTTGAAAAATTAAAATAGTTAAGTTATCAAATCAATAGACACTTAAAATATATGTGAGAATGCTGAGTTATGGAGCCAAACCAAATGAATTTACTAAACTACTAAACTTGATATCCATACTGTTTTTGTGTATGTTCATTTCATCAGCGAGTGAGATAGAATGTCATCAAGAAAACAACCTCACTCGAGAGTCACCAGAGAGCGCAGTTACAGGTCTGATAACAATTAACTGCAGTCTGACCTACAGAGGCTTCACGTCACCTCAGCTACACTGGTCTCTACGAAACAACGAGAAAGATGTGAGCGGATTATCACTTCAGTCTTACTCTAAAAGTTACAAGAAAACAAAAGGAAAAGTTTCAAAATTGACTTCAGAAATACTTTTAAAACCTTCGATTGTGCCAGATCTGTCATACATTACTTGTGAGGCAATTGGTTTCATAGATTGGACATCTGAAGAAATAGTAAAACCTAAACAGAGTAAGTTAATCCTATATAAAATTAATGAAGTCCTGAAACTATTAACCTTTGTACATAATTATATTAAATTTGACATCTGTGGTTGACTTAGTTGTATTATTGCAGAGAATTTAACAGACAGCATCAAAAAATTGACCCTCTGCAGAAAATTTTCTATAACTTTGGTATCTGATGTCTCTTTATTATGTAAATTTAAGAGATGATTCATGGTCCAAATCGACATATGTACTGAAAATTTAATGGAAATAGCTGATCTAAAAGTCGAGTTATACTCTTTTTGGCGCACATACCCTGTTTTTAATAATAAATTGCTCAAAGGAAAATATTTTCAATTATTTTATGTTGTCGGCCTTGAAATGGGTCCTTTGTTTGGAACAATTATTAGCGAAGTAACTGTTGGAAATGTCCACATTGAATCTTAATCTATGCATGACTGCAGCCTTTGAAGAAATGAGTGCATTGCCTTATTGATTGATAATTTGGTTTGCTCGTTCCAGATAACCTCAAGTGATTCTTTTAACTGATTAATGTCTACAGGTTTCGGGTTCTGATAATTTTATTTTCTCATCATTTCTCCCCAAACATGATAATCTAACGGGTTCAAATCTGGAGAATTATAAGATCACTCATCCTTCTATAAGAAGTTTGGACAATTTAACAACAGGACGTGTCGAGCTTGCTTTGCAGTGTGTGCCGGTGCTCCATCTTGTTGAAATATGAAGTCATTGCCGATTTTTTCGAAGCAATCTTGTAGCAAATTAGTTAGCAGATTGCTGATGTAGTAGTCTGCCTTATCTTTGCCTTTTTTGGAACGAAGTGGAGTCGACCTTTTTCATTGTAACATGATCCAGATGATGATATTAAACGTCTACTAAACTTACCTCTAATTAGGAGTATTCAGTGACAAACCGCATAGAGAATCTATAAGAGGTAGGGGCATGGCGCATAAAGATCTGTAACATGAATGAATTTATCAGCATCTGTGTGGAATTGGACCACGAATGATCGCTTAAATTTATATGATAAAGAGACAGCAGGTACCAAAGTTACAGTTAATTTTCTGTAGGGGGTCAATTTTTTTAGCTCAGTCTGTATAAATTTTATTAATGAAAGAAAATTTTAAAATTCCAGTAATTCGAACTTTATTTAAATCAAAATTAAACAATATATTAAAATTTACATAACTTCTTAAAACTTGATATGAAGTTTGTCAGAGTACTAGCCTATGAAGATTTAAGCTAAGTGACATTGATTTCTTATGCATCCAATCTAAGTAAGTCACATATTCTTATGTGAGTCAGCCCATAGCCATACAACATTTCAACAACTATAACTCGACAATAAAGACCTTATTCAAAATAATACTCAAATACATCGCCATGAATCTGTATAGTGAATGTACACATTGTGTTACCTAAATACTGAAAAATAATTAAATTAAATAAACACCACTTTTAAATAGTTATGTACAGAGGTGGATCCAGCGGGGACCTAAAGGGCCAGCCCACCCCTCCCCCTCTTAGACATCCCGGTCTTATTTAATAAACTTCATTTTTCCAGAGTGATTTTGCTCTTAGTCTTTATTTTCATTATGTTGATATCTATTTGTATGTGTATATGGACATATATATATATATATATATATATATATATATGTATGTATATATATATATATATATATATATCATATATATATATATATATATATATATATATATATATATATATATATATATGAGAGTGAAAAATGTACGTAGTAAATTTAAACTATGCCAGGGGAAAGCGGGGAATTGATATAAAAGTAGACATTGTCGTCCCCCCCTCCGCATGTTATAAAAACTCTCAATCAATAAGATTTAACAATCGGTTTTTTGCCAAAGGCAATGCTAGGAACGTCTCTTGCAAATTCTGCACAAACAGACGCCAAAGTACCACACGATGACGACTTCAAAGCTAATAATTAACTAATATTATTCTTTTATGCAGCGACTGCAAGAGAAAGTGAAATCAAAACAGTGCAATGGCAAGATTGGAGGCAAACGAGTTAAATGGTGACCTATAGCGGAAAGACATGGTTTTTTTAATTTGCCCAGGAAAATACTAATTCTATTACTAGATCGAAGATTTTGTGGTAAAGAGCTCCATGTTATTGAAGCAAAAGGTAAGAGAATAAGCGTCTGTCAAAGGCAGATATAATGTCCAGTCCAGGATGGTTTTTGTTAGAGTTGAGAAGACGGTTGATAGACTGATAAAAGGTCAGATAGATAGGATGGTTTATCATAATTTAATCCATGGAAAACTAAGGAAGCTATTTTAAATTTTATTATTTCAGAGATTGATAGCCAGTGTAGTTCTTGTGAAGAAGTTTGGGATTTCAATATTTTTATATTACAGACCACTCGAGAAGAGCATTTAGTACATGTTGAAGACGAATAAAAGACGTATTAGGGAGATAACAGGGCATTATACTAATCGAGTTTAGGATGGACAAGCGCATTAGCTAACTAATACAGTGGCGGAATTAATATCAAGGGACTTACGAATTTGACGTAATTGACGGATATGGAAAAAAGAAGAACGACTGACTGCTGAAATATGAGTTTTAATGTTTAGATTTGATTAAAAAATTACACCAAGATGACGTACAAAATCTGTGGGCTTTAAGGGAATATTTTTAAATGTAATGTAAAGCTAGTTTTTGTATTACTTTGCTGTGGGGTGCCTATGAGAAGGTATTCAATTGTTGAACAATTGATTGCAAGCCGATTAGCGTAAAACCAAGAGTGGACTAGATCAAGGGTTGTAGCAAGGTTGGACAAAGCATTACAAGGATCGGGACTAATGAAAGAGATGTAAATCTGGGTATCATCAGTGTAAAAGTGAAATTTCAGCATCGAATCACGTAGCAAGTGACTTAAGGGGGTGGTATATATGGTGAAGAGGAGGGGACCAAGCACGGAACCCTCAGAAACTCCACAAGGTAGAGTGCAGGTAGAGTGTTATCCGCAATTGCAGTTTGAATATGCTGTGAGAAGTATGTCGAAAGTAGGTCGTTAGCCGTATTAGAGATAGTGAAGCAAGAATTAAGTCAGGAAAGGAGTATATTGTGGTTAATGGTGTCAAAAGCAGCAGAGAGATCGAGATGAACATGGGAAGATACTTCCAGTGCGTCCATGGCTAGACAGAGATCATTATGGATCTTTTTTGGTGCAGTTTCAGTTGAGTAAAATTTACGACAAGGCAGATTGGAAATGTAAGAGTGATGAGAAAGAATCTACGTGAAGACCAAAACACGAGTATATTACCTCTCTCAAGCACTTCGGAAATGAAGTTGAGATTGGATATAGGCAGATAATCTGAAAGATAATAATTAGGTAAAGAAGACTAAAAGGAGGAGTGACAACGGCTTTTTTCATGTAGGTCTATCTAGCATCTATCTCGTCCATCCGTCCAACTATCTGTCTGTCTGTTTATCTGTCTGTAATATATATCTGTATATATTAGATCATGTGTAATTAACTCTAATTGAATATTCGTTGCAATACAATTTTAAATGAGCTGCTATGAATTAAATATCTGTTTAAAACTTTTGTTTGCTTTGTGACAGATGCCAGAATGTACGGAATCTGGATTTTGATTGCGATTGGTGGTGTCCTTATCTTCTTAATTTTCGTCATTGTTGCATTGATATTATACTGCAGATTCAAGAGTCTATCGCGTCATAGTTAGTAGAGTCTTTCTGCTTCACAATGCTTTAGCTACAGAACGACTTAGTATAAGTATTGTTTGGTTGTGTGATTGAGCAATTTAGTTATTGATTAGCTGACTTGTGTACACAGTTGACACTGACACACCCTTTTGACTGAGTGTTACTATAACTACTACCTGAATGGAGTACTAAAGCTCTATACTGAAAGCAGCACTTTGGAACATGTCACAATATAATGATTATATAGATATTAATAATTAATTAATAGTCATACTTTGACAAATAAAATTTAGTAATTTTAGCTTAATTTAAAGCTATAAATATATTTGAAAATGGTGTTTCATATTTGATCTATTGAGCTTAATTATAAAATTAATTCATAAATATTAAGGCTGACCTAATAAAAATAAATTGATCTATTAACTATCAATACCCGTAGTAATAACTTTCTACCATTGAAGTCTGGAAACACTGGATTTAGACGCACTGACCAGAAGTTATCAGCTGTTAACTGCGCATATAGTAAGAGACGACAAAGTAAGAACTGGGAAGGCAACGGGGAGATACCTCAGAAGTCGATTTTTTCAGGCTAAGGCTAAATATTTTATGGAACTTCATAGATCTTTGTGAAGGCATTAACTTGCTGATCTGTGTGCTCTTTATGGAGCGTGAAAGCATACTCAAAGTGTGAATATCTACCTTGTACTTGCCATTTGGCTAAACATTAGAGAGGGGAAAAGAGTGAGGGAGAAAGAGAGAGAGTGGTCATTTCCAGACATCTCTAATATTCTCTATAGTTTGCAGAATTACCTTCAATTTATAAAAAAATTAATTATGAATTATCATCAAACTATAACGCTTAGAACATTGACGCCACTAATCTTGATTAGTAATCACACCTCCTAACGAGCAATGAGCAGAATAAAACTTCAAAGGCCTACGAGACCCGTAGATGTGTCTTAAATATCTGATGAAACTGACATTTGATGACTTTCGTGATTTCTTCTTTATTGTCATATTAACCATGCATCCAATATTTCTCTATAGATGCTGAAAGATCTGTTGTCTCGGATCAGGAAGTTAAATTACTCGACAGTAGGCCTAACGTCCAGGTGACCGGTATCACGACATTGGATAATGCCATCTATGTCATCACGGATGCTTCTCCATTTATCAGAGTCTATGACGTCAGTAGTTTAACGAAATCTCGTGATATTCCGGTTGATATGATGTGGCCCTACGGCATAGCCAGCAGCCCATCAGAGGGCGCTCTGTATATCATTGACTCTCATCGTCAGCGCAACTGTGTTCATAGAGTCGAAGTCACTTGTGGCTCTGCCTGTAGGCTCGTTCAATTCAGCGACAAGCAGTGACCCTGGTCAATCTCGCTTACCCCGAACTGTACTATACTTGTAATACTGCAGTTTGAAGGCCCCAACGGCAGTCCTTCTGACTATAGTAAACTGTTCGCGTACTCTTTGGATGGAACAGAAAAGGATGAAATGTCTTTAGACGTAAGCATTCAGTATGCCATGGATTCTATAAAACTTGAAAACGGACAGTTTCTGGTGTCTCAGGGAAGGAAGGAAGATTTTGGAAACGCACTGAGCAAGCATAGAGTCTGTCTGATCAACGAACAGGGTCAGATAATAGCAAGCCACGGTGATCAGGACGGACTTAGTGACCATCTGTTAAACTCACCCAAGTCAATGGCGTTGGATGCTAGTAACAGGCTCGTGTATGTGGCTGATTTTGACAACAATCGAGTGGTGATATTGAGCATAGATAATTATATCTGCAATTTATTGAGGAACTTAGAGCATGTGAATTAGGTGAATACAGAAGACCTCATCGACTTCACTGGGATTCGGTCAACAATCAACTGTTCGTAGGAGAATATTGTGGTAACGGTCGCCTTATCGTCTTTACAATTACTCAGCCAACTAGGAAGATTTCTTTAGGTCACAGTCTCTCATCGTCAGCACAACAATTGTGTCTACAGAATTGATGTCACGAGGGGTTCTGCCTATAGGATCGTTATTTTTGGTGCTTTATATATATATATATATATATATATATATATATATATCGATAATGCTATGTTGATATCCGAACCTAACCGAGCCTATAGCATTAATGCTTGATAAATTGATCGACCGATAGTTAACATGCGTTAGATTCAGAGGCCTTAGTTTGCTTGTAACCTAGTAATATGTGTATATTAAGTTAATCTAATTACTTTAAAATTAGTTGAAAATATTTTACATTTGATACAGCTACTACCATCCCCACGTTGTGGACAGTGAAGACTAGATCAACCGTAAACTGCACTTGTCGTAATTTGGCGAATGAACAAGAACTGAGGAAAGCACCGGGAATCACCCCAGAGGCCTTATTTATCCCAAGCTTTAGGCTACATTGTGCGGCAAAGGCATAGTATTTTGTTAAGGGATTAACTCTTTAATTGTGATACTACTCAATATGAAGCATGAAAGCATCATGGGAGTAGTTATATGTAACTTGAACGTACCACTTGTCAGAACACCAGATGGAATGTTCTTTATTGAGCTTGAAGTTAATGAAACAATTGAGTCGAAAAATTTAAGAAAACTCGAAAAATTCAACTGCTTAAAAATTCCGTTGTCAGTTTGTCCCTTAAAGCTGGAAAGAAAATTTTCACTAAAATCATGTGCGGGTGTTTATGCAACTGAGTGCAGTATATGAGTATTTTAATTATTCTTGCATTCTGGTATTCTAAACGGCAATGCTTTGTTCGAGGGCGTAATTCTGTTTCTACTTGTTTTCACATTGGAAATGGTACGCGTCAGGGAAGTGTGCTTTCACCGTATTTGTTCTCTAGATATATACGCGATTTGGTTAGAGCTGTAGTAGATACCGGGATTGGTTGTGAAATTAATAATAGATTAAGTAACATTCTTGCATATGCTGATGATATCGTTCTAATTGCTCCCTCCTGGAGAGCTGTTTAATATTTAATAGATCTTTATAGTATTTAATAGATCTGCTTCAGTTTAACGCTAAAGTTATTAACATGTCTCGTAATATGAATAAAACCGTCGCCATGAGATTTGCTCCTAAGGATTGAAATTGGAGTGTATTAGAGGAATTTCCAAGATTTAAGTTGGACAATTCTTTTATTAATTATGTATCTCTGTTTAAATATTTAGGCCATATTATGACCAATGATGGTCGTGATAATAACGATATACAGCGTGAAATACGCGGTATGTTTATGCGTATGAATGTATTAAAGCGTAGATTTGCTTATTGCTCTCTTAATGTTACCCCGTGTTGTGCTCGGGTGTGGTTGGACCACTGCAGATTTGGGCAACCGCAAACAATCTGTCACGTGTACATAACAGGCGACTAAAGGCAGGAGCTGAGGATGGCAAGAGGGGACCCACCTCACCATGAAATATTTTCCCGCAGGATTAAATGGTAATTAATCCACCTAACTGAGGAAGATAACGGGAAACCACCTCATAAGCCATACTTTTCCCAAGATATAGGCTACATAAGGTATGGATAAGGCATAGACTTTGTGAAGTTATTAACTTTTGTGTGCTCTTATGGAGCGAGAAAGCAGACTTTGAGTATGAATATGTACCTTGAACCTGCCACTTGGCAGTGCACTGAAGAAGAAGAATGTTAAGAAGGTTGTGTTCAAATCCTATTGTATGTGCTTCTATGATGTAGCACTATGGTCGTCGTTTACAATAGGTTCAATAGAGAAGTTTCGATCTTGATATACTAAATGTATTAAAATATTATTTGTGTATAAACGTTACATCAGCTTAACCATCGCGCTGCTAGAAACCGGTTTACCTAGTTTTGATACTGACCTTTCTAAGTACAGATTAAAGTTTAGAATGTGTTTGCTGATTAATACTAATATGCTCCCTAAGTGTTTTGATGTTCTGAGCCTATTATTGGTTCATATGCCTAATTTTATAAGTTATTGTCTTAGAGCTCAATTTATGCACAGCCTATTGGCTTTTCTGGTTTTTGTTGCATTGTTGTATGTGTACAATTATGTACGGGTTATTAGGCCTGAAATAAAGCAATAAATAAAATTTTTAACAAATATGAATAAATTTCAGTTCTACGCTGAAAGATATTAATTAGGCTACTTCAAAAACCGTTGCATGCGAGCCGAAATTATTTAATCAGTATGTTGTAAATACTTCTCTAAATTATTTTTAGAGGTGCTTGGATGATATCTGTTTAAGGAAATGTTTTTAAGAGATAGGAGTTGGCCCTTAATTTTATGTTATTTATTCATATCTCTAGTTGTATCTTATAGCAGTATTCACTAGTGAGATAATCAGCAGTTTAGACATCAGCAGTGGAGTAAACTACTGTGATTAGTTACAATTTGGAGTTCTGTAAGCTTGAATCGCAGTTTAGTTTAAGTAATGCGTTCATCTTTTGGGAGGTTTACAACACTTACAACACTGATTAGCCCGTTAGTTACGTCACTGAATAAGAAAAACATTCTAGTGTTGTTTAAGAAGTAAGGTGATAGGTAGATCAGCCAGAAGACAGCGCTGTCATTGGTTGATCACTAGAATTTTGTCGATTGACCTTGTAGTTAATAACAACATAACATAACGGCATATTGGGTCAGGAAGCACAGATGCTGGTTTAAGGCCCATAATTGCAGCCGGCGCAGATTTAAGAATAACCTTCCACCACCCTAGGATTTTTTCCTTCTTAAGCGGTCAACACTCGGTCTTCCAAGGTGATCACCCACAACTACGCAACACTTATTAGTGAATACCAAAATCTCTAAACTGTAGTTTAACCCATAACAGATGCACAAGTGATCTGTTGATCAGGGCGAGTTTAGTAAATGTTTATCCAAGTAGGCTATAATTGCTATGTCGCGTTTTGTTTAAAGAAAACCACAAGAGCTACAATATCAGGTCGACTGTATTGATTTAACGTCTGGGACACCGAGTCTTGGCGCTGTCACTAAAAGTAGACAGAGGCACAAATTATTGTAAATATGGATATAATAGTTAATGTAAATCCAAAGTGAACGCTGAGTCTTATATGTACTAAATTTATTTTTATTTATTACAATCTTTCTGCTGACTAATGCGTCATATGTTGCGAACAACCGCTGGATTGAAGGTGTCAATTCACAATCGTTTAAAGATAGGTTTTAAGGTAACGTTTAAAGGTAGGTTTATAGGTAACTTTTAAAGGTAACGTTTAAAGGCAGACTGTTTATCGTTCACTCGGTCGTCACAGAGGCTTGCTTTCTATTCTCACCTTCTCTAGCCTAGCTCTTGTGAATTCTTTGTTGCTCTATAGAAAAGAATTTTAAAACCTTTAAAGACCACATCGCCTTTTCTCATAACGTATTAAGTAGTGCAGTTTAGCTTCCAGCTCTGTTCCAGGCCTCCATTGTATGACTGCTTAACAGGCCAGGCTACGTAGCTCCTTTGAGTGGCTAATACGGCGCACACATGTAGTAGGGTCTACAACTCTCGCTCTACATTGCACAGTATGTAGACTGTATGCTATAGCCATCGATTCAGCAAGCTTATTTACAGGATTCATTAAAGTTACGTCCATGCTTTTATGTAATGTAGGAATTATGTAGTAGTTATCTAAGTGCCTATGTTACATAATAAGAACCACATTAGCTTCTGTTAATCGTTATATTAGCTGCAACTGATTTTAGTCTAGATGAGATGTTGGTTCATAGAAATTTCAATGGCTGGAAAGTTCTAGTTCTTTATAATCTAGCTGTTGGCAGGCTAATTATTATTTTTCAGACAAGTGGTAGCAAGCTATGGAGCACCAAGCTGTGTTGTATCAACACAACTATAAGTGAAAATATATAATATTATATATTTATATAAAATAATTAAAAACAAAGGATTAACGTCCGTTTCCTTATACAAGGATGATATCAGGTACGTCCCCCATCACATGTTACTGCAAATCGATTCACCCCAAACCATATGAAAAACATATACTGAAGAGAAGATACAGATCCTAAACATTGCCGGTTCGTGATCAAAAAACAGTCAGGCAAGATGAAAAAAGTCTATGGTGGGAAGAGATGTGTTTTATACCTTCAACGGAAAGTGGAAGTAGTAGAACATGAGAGAAGATCAGGAGAGAGAGAAAGCAGGGAGTTCCATACAGTGGGAGCGGAGAAATGAATGTCAACTTAACGAAGTGAGAATATTAGAAATTTTGAGCAGTTTGGCTTCTGAAGAACAAAGCTTACGAGAGGGTTGATATTGGATTAGGGATCAGAAAGGTAAAAAGGTTTACCAAAGAGAAGTGATTTGAAAGTTAACAGAGCAATTTTATACTTAATTCTTTGAACCACGGGAAGCCAATGAAGATTAGGCCTTTAAGCAAGGAACTAGAGGTGGCCTGAATCCTTGAGGATCGACAGACAATACGCGCTAGAGAATTCTGAACGCGTTACAAACGCAAGGGAGATGAAGAAGGTAAACCATACAGTGATTTATAGCAGTATCTCCGTATCTGTCTGATTTGACGGAACTGGAAGAAAGATGAACGACAGACAGATGAGATTTGAAGTAAAGATTTTCATCAAATGTGACATCAAGATTTTTAGCCTTCGGAGTAGGAGTGAGAGCAAAATTTTGAAAATATTAAAAAAAATTTGGCTACTTGGTTCTTTGCTGGGGAGTGACGATTGAAAGATATTCGGTTTTAGAAGGGTTGACAGGGAGACGATTGCCGCAAAACCACGAATAAACTTTGTCAAGAACAGATGAAATTAGGCGTTTTAATTTCTAGTCAGAATCTGAGCTAGAAAAAGAGATGTACAGCTGAGTATCATCAGCATAGAAGTGATATTTTATTCAAGCATTGTCTAAAACATAACTGAGTGGGGTAGTGTAGAAGGAAAAAAGTAAAGGTCCAAGTACAGATCCTAGGGACAGACCACAAAGTAGAGTTAGTTCAGGGAAGCGTTCATTGTCTATACTAACAGATTGAGTGCGACCAGAAAGATAGGAGATCAGAGAGATAGCAGCGTCAGAGATACCAAACGTTCTAAGTCTACTGGTGAGATTGTTATGATCAATGGTGTCGAAGGCAGCTGAAAGATCAAGTAGTACAAGGGCGGATTCCTTTTGAGAGTTTAAGGCTAGGCTAAGATCATTATGAATGCGGAGTAAGTCTGTTTCAGTGGAGTGAAGCTTTCTATATGCAGATTGGAAACAAGATAGAGAAGGAAAGGATTCGAAGTGGCTGCATAAGCGAGTGTAAATTACTTTTTCCAAGATTTTCGAAATGAAATTTAAGTTGGAATTGGGACGATAGCTAGAAAGATCATCTTTAGGAAGTGATTGCTTTTTAAGCAGAAGAGAAACAACAGCAGTTTTAAAAGTAGATGGACAAATTCCTTCAGAAATTGAAAAAACAACCAGATGTGTAATTTGAAGAAGGAGGGCATCAATGCAAGATTTCAGTAGTTTGGTGGGAATGGCTTCTAGGGAGCAAGATGAGTCGGTAGAGCAGATTATTTAGATGACGGATTTTTTCAAGAGAAGCAGGTAGGTTTAAAATGTGACAGCATAGATTTGGCATAGACGGATGTGCAGTAATCTCAGAACAGGGTGGTATGGAAGAACAGAGTCTGGAAATCTTGTCAAAAAAATTAAGAAAAGTGCAAGCAAGAGAAGATGAAGAATTGGCGTTTGGAAGTAACTTAGGGATAGTGCGATCAAGCAGTGAATCAAGGGTTCCCCAAAGTTTTTGGGGGCAGTTTTGATTCTGCAAGATAAAGTTCTTAAAGTAAGAGCTCTTGGTAGAGGAGATCATTTGATCATCTAAATTAGGCTACGTTGTTTGCTTAATCGTGGGGTTTTTGCATTTCAAGAGGATTTTGCTTATATCTTCTATATTGAGATTCTAGTTTGGAACGAAAAAATTTTTGTATAAGAATTTCATCAGAAATAAAGGGTTTCCTCGGATTGGAGCGACAAAAAATAATTAAGAGAGGATCGTGCTTGTCTACAAAAGACGAAAGCACGGAGTGAAATTGTTGTGTAAAATTAGCAACAGTTGAAGTTGCATTGGAGTATAATGAAGAAGCCATGATATAAGCAGAATATGAAGAAATTTAGCCGGAGGAGAGTTTACGATAACTTTTAATAGCTCTAGAGGCAAACGAGTTAATGACCACAGGCAATTTGAAGAAAATTGCACTGTGATCAGACAATGACAACTCTGAGACTTCTTAGTCATGTCAAGGGGGATTAAGAGATCAAGGATGTGACCAGAGGTATGGGTAGGAGGAGAAATTTGCTGCTTGAGGCCCAAAGCCTCAAGTGTAGTAGAAAGAGCTGAAGAATAATTATCAATATGTAAGTCAATAGGCTATGTATATTGAAATCACCCATAATGATCAGATCATACGGTAGAGAGGCAATATCCTCAAGAAATGAGGAGAAGTCAGACTTGGAAGGAAGGAGGTCTATGTACAGTTAGAAAGAGATAGTATTTATAAGCATAAGTACGCTTAAGCAACATGTGCTCAAAAAATAGACAAGATTCGCTTCTAACGAGGGAACCAGAAAAAGCGGACTTAAAATTAGCAGCAATTTAGCAGCAATTAAGGACAGAGGGTGACGTATCAAGATAGGGCCACGATTCTTTCAAAAACAGAATATCAATGGACTCGTCGAGGATGAACTACTGAATGAGTTCAGGTTTGTTTTGATTTTGTGTAATAGTTGTGGCCGACCGAACATTGAGGCAGTAAATGGACAAGTAGACGAAGAAAAAAAGCTGGTAAAGCTAAGGTTAACGTCAGTTTCCTCACTCGAAAGCGATGTCAGTGACGAGAGAGCCCAGGATTTGAACCCCGCACATACTGATTCGCGGTCGAGTGTCTTACCGACTTAAAGAGGGCCAGGATTCAATTCAATATCACTAGAGAGAACTAAGTGAAAGGAAAGAAAGAAATTCAAATGTCGTTTAGAAGTGTGGTTAAGTGAAACAACATGAAGATAGGATTTGGAAAAGAATGGCAAAGGTAAAGAATCAAGGCACTGAAAAACGGAGGCATGCTGCATGGAGTAGATACTTAATGTAGTTAAATATTATGTTTAATAAGAATGCGCCTAAAAGTTGGATACAGTTTTATCTTGTATAGGACTAATTTTAGTACTCGCCAGGGGTATAGGGAGGATGGGATAGCTAGTAGGCTGAAGCCCCCTTACCCGAAATTAAAAAACCGGCTTAGGATTCAAACTCAATGCCTTTGCTTTACAAGTTTTGGTGCCTGATGTGGAGGTTACAGTAATGCGCTGGGTGCAATCATGGATATGAGTGGTTTTATGCTTCCTTGAGGTTTGGCAAAAGTTAAAGGAGATATTCAACTTTGGCAAGTAAAGTGAGATAATTCCACCGACTAACATGTTTATCGCAGGTCTTCACTATTTTCTTCCTCTCCCTCTGTAAGAAATTTATGGTTACGTCCCTGCAATAAATTTTGCTATGAAAATAGAGAGTGGACTGATTATGAACAGAGAGTGGACTGATTATGCTATGCGTAGAATTGGCGAAAATCAATTGACAACTGAGTTTTCAGATATCGCCGAATCAAGTCTGTTCGAATATTATGAACCATGTGCTTAGTGGTTACTAAGTGAGATAAATAACGAATATTATAAATAAAATTATTGTTATGATATTTTTCAGAAGTTTTTGAACTTTCAGATATAATTATTCAACGCCTAACAATTTCTCACCTAAAGCAAATCAATAACACGAGGATTTTTTATCCCAACGATTAACAGCAGAGGTCACTGAAGAACATCAATGGCGACGTCATGCATTATCAAACCTTGTTTAACCAACAAAGGTTGGATCCACGCATTTCAGTTCTTTATCGAGCAAACGTATGTCATGCAGTAAAATAAATCTATTGTAATAATCATATTTAAAGGGTATCTCCATATTTACAAAGTGACTCTGAAGAGGATTGAATTCTAGCCCATAACGTAACTGTATTACCTCTCAGAGCTTATAGGCTCTTGTGTGGTAACCCTCTTCCTGATTAGACTATATGTTTATTTTATAGCTAAGTTGTATTGCATTTGTTGTTTATTATGACATGAAACAAACAAAAATGTTCTCTGTATGAACTAAGAGGTTATGTAATCACACAATCATGGGCCTTTATAAAAAGGCTCATAAGTGGTTATCCATTGCACAATACCTGTTTTAGTTAGTTCTAGTGAATCACATGAGGTGCCAATTAATATTAATTCTTCGTTTTGCTGCATGTTACATTAGAACAGATGGGAAGAATGACAAAAATCTTTCTCTAAATGTTTCGCGGCAATTCAACTAGTTTAAAATTATCTTCTAATTTCTTTTCCATCCCAATTTAAAATACTTCATAAGATTATTCAACGTCCTTTGCCTCTGTCTTCCTCCAGCACGATTCGTCTTCAGTCTTTTACGTACCACCATGTCAAGAATATTTTGCTCTGTATTTGCCCCAGTCCAAATACTTCGCAACGTCATTCACCATAACCGCAGGTGAAGTTCGATGTCTCTGGCGTTAGCATTATGCCGAAGGCGATATTATCATTCACTTGTTCCATACATTATTTAACAGTTCATTAATGTACCCGTATTCTCTGAGATACAGGAATTGTGTCTTAGAAATTGTGTTCTTAGCGTTTTTCCAATGTTTGACAAGATCCGTTTATTGCATGCCATTTCCCATTTTTTCGTTCTATTGCATCAATTGAGGTGAGATTGGTAAGGTATAAGTTTTCTTTAATTCGGTCCAGTCATCGTTTCAGAGGTCGTCCTCTTGGTCGGCGTCCTTCTGGTCAGAGCTGCAGATGGTCTCTTAGCTCTCTTAGTCTTTGCTATTGACTCTTTATGGCTGCGCTCTACGTGTTCATACCAGCGTTAATAGGTTTATGTCATTTTCCCAATTGTTGATGCTACTCATAATTTCTTCCGTACGCATTGGTTTGTGACATGATCCAGTCGTGTGAAGCCAAGCATCTATCGTAGCATAGGCATCTACATGACGGCGAGCACTTGTTCAAGCTTGGTAGTGGCCGGCAAACATTCTGCTCCAAACACGGCAAGCGGGTGTAAAACACTCGTGTATACCTTGGCTTGTAGGTTAGTAGGTATCTTGTGGTCGCAGAGTGCTCCAGTGGCTAGCCTCCATATCATTCAAGCCGCCTTGATATATAATTGTATCACACTAGTTATTTCTGTTATTTCTATTTGCTCAGAATTTGTAGATTGTTTGGAAATTCAACACGGACTATTGGATTATCTGCTCTCTAACGGATGTCTGACCGGAAAACAAAAAGAAATCCTGGAAATCCTTAAAAACGTCAAAGGCTCGACAACAGAGGAGTGCAACCGGAAGTTAGTGGACTTCATCAATCCACAAAACTTCAGCAAATTTCTTGAGGGTTTGAAGAACACGAATCAAAGGCACCTCGTGAAATACTTAGAGAAAAATGGAAGTAAGTTTAACGTTCTACCAGTATCAAAATTAATAACCTTAAATTGAAAAAGTTTGTAATCAATCTGATAACATAGAGTATTAATATACCACATTTGATATGGTAGAGTATGACATCAAATGAGGAAGTTCTGGAGAGAGTTGGTACCTATAGACAGTTGATAAATATATTAAGAAACAGGAAGGAGAGTTGGATAGGACATATTCAAAGAGGAAAAGATCTTTTAAAAGAGGTCATAGAAAGCAGAATGGAAGGAAAAAGAGGCAGAGGCAGGCCGAGATTAGGAATGTTAGATAATTTAATGACCCACTCATATGTGGACATGAAGAGGAAAGCGGAAGACAGAGAAGAGTGGAGGCGCAATATAACATGGACCTGCCAGTAGGCAGTGCTCTAACAGAGAAAGAAGAGAGAGGAAATATTTGCTCAATGTTAATATCGCATAAATTAATATAAAAATGGTATCGTATAGGCCTAATATATAATTATATCGTATATAATAATATAGAAGTTAATATCATCTACAAGCAGTGTGATAAAGCCCATCGCTTTGATGTCTGCCATATAAAATACGATAGTATTTAAACTACGTTTGATAATATAACGAGCTATTTGTCTAGAAGTCTCTTTATTCAAGTCCTATATCCGTGAAAGAACTTTACCATTATTTCCTAATATTTCAACCCAGTTTTGGGCGTAGCCTATTCTTATTTTTTTAAATTATAAATCATGTTTATTGTTTTTTCTTGTAGGCTCATAAACTACGCCATTTGTTGCCATTATCTCATTGTTTATTTAATCAGATTATTTTATATCCAGCAATACGTAAATTTCATTGCCGTTTTCATTCCATTCTCTTGTTCACTAATAAACTACGTCACAGTAAAACCAGCCAATGACGCGGTGGACTGGCCTATGAGCGAGGCTCACAGGACAGCGATTGAACTCTCGTGGGAGTCTCTAGTGGAACAGATGAACTGCAAGAGCATGTTGGACTATCTCATACAAAACCAGTGCATCATTGGTGAACAGGCCAGCATCTTTGACAACCCAACGTTAACTCCACAGGATATGAACAGACGACTACTGAAGATCATGATGAGGAAAAGCATTGGTCAGTTTGAAACATTTGTAGAATGTCTCAAGAATCATCCGAACGATCATCTATGGAAGAAATTGATCAGGGGTTGGTGATTAACTGCAGTTAATTTTATATTTCACAGTATTCATTTAGTATTTTACCCGTATTTTCTCCGTCTTGCTTAAGAATAGACCAACCGTGTACTGTGCACGTATTGTAAAAAGCGACTAAGCAATAAAACTTAAACCAATGTCAGAAAGGGCATTCTGTTGTTGAGCACCAAAGTTTAAAAATTAGCTGCTAAAGTGTCAAAAATGAATGGAAAGGCGCTTTATTCGCATACCGATTCTAGTTAGACTAGTATTCAATGGAATATGATCATGATGACGATTTCATAGCTTTGATATAAAATTAAACTTTAAATACTAAACTGAACACTAAGCACAAAGTCGCGAAGTGCGACGTCACGCTAACGAAAGAGCTTCCCTTCCTGTAACGAAATAAATATTTAAATTATAAATATTTTTAAAATGTAAAGTTTATAAAGTTTAGTGCTACGTCAATTTCGTACAGTAATTGGTATTCCAGAGATGATTCGGCTGGGATTTGAAACGATGGATTTTTGCTTACCAGACAATCTTGTTATCCGCTTGACCATGCATCCGGTATTTTGTTACTGGGAAACAAATCGGCTAGCTATCAATTTTGAGGAGCATTTATACCTTCAGAATGATAAAATGTTTAGGCTGCATTTTTAATAATTCTAGTGAAGTTCATCGCCCTCCAGAAATCCTGCATATACTGAATTAATGTCGTTTTTCAGACTTAGAAACTGAGGTTCAGAAAGATTTGCAGAAAAGAGAAGCGAGTGTTGCTTTGAGTTCCTGTCTAATTCATTCGGCTTCTGCAGCAAGCACTGGTAGTTCTCTAGCGTTTCCTTATTAAGATTGCTGTTTCTTAAGATTGTTGTTTCTTAAGATTATTGTTTCTTAAGATTGTTGTTTCTTAAGATTGTTGTTTCTTAAGATTGTTGTTTTTATTTATTGTTTCTTTATTGAATTTTGTAATATTTTAGATTTGAAAGCTTAAGAAAATTCATTTAGTATTAACGTGTTCAAATTGAAATCTCAAGCTTTGCTTCATAGTGACACCAATTGAAAACTCAACCTTTGATTCCGATATAGAACGAATATAGATGCGTTAAATTATATTTAGGAGAGAAAGAACGTCAGAAAAGAAGGCCAAAGGTAGAACACAGTTAACGTCAGTTTCCTGTTCGATAAAATGCCAGTGATTATGAGAGCTCCGGATTTGAACTCTGCACCTACTGATTCTCTGTCTCACAACTAGCCCACATGCCATCAAATATCTATACATAAAAGTCAGATTATAACTCTGTGAAACAAATTAATGCATTTTTAATTTATTGAAATAAAACTAGCAAATGATTCCATGCATGGATTGATGAGCAATGGAACCGCACGAGTCGTGTTATGGCTCCTAGATCAGTGTTGTAAATGACAATGATCTCACTCTCTCTAAGTGCACTGCCTACTGGCAGGTCACTGGTATATAACACCTCCACTCTTCTCTGTCTTCGTTTTAATCTTCAGTTACACATATGTGTGGGTCTTTAAATCATCTAGCATACCTAATCTTGGCTTGCCTCTGCTTCTTTTTCCTTCCATTCTACCTTCTATGTCCTCATGACAATTATGTAATAGGTAATTCTCTTATCTCTTCTAGTGCACTGCCTACTGGCAGATCCATGGTACATAACGCCTCCACTCTTCTCTGTCTTCCGCCTTCCTCTTCATTTCCACATATGAATGGGACTTTAAATCATCTAACATACCTAATCTCGGCTTGCCCCTGCCTCTTTTTCCTTCCATTCTACCTTCTATGACCTCTTTTAATAGACCTTCCCCCCTTAGAATGTGTCCTATCCATCTCTTCTTTCTATTTCTTAATACATTTATCAACTGTCTATCTGTGCCAACTCTCTCCAGGACTTCCACATTTGTAGACTTCCTCTCCAATCTTCTCCAAATCCACATTTCCAATGCCTCTCATTTCCTACTATCTTCCTTCCTTAAGGTCCATGTTTCACATCCATACAATAGCGTGGTCTAAACCAAAGTTTTCACTATCTTTATCTTTGTGTCTTTCTTTAGACTTTTTGTTAATAGTTCTTTTCTACTACCAAATGCCGCTTTTGCTTGTGCAATCCTACTGTATATTTCCGTCTCACATTTCCCGTCATCGGTTATAGTATGATAGTATTACATCATTGGCATATTACACAATTATAATAGGTAATTATAATTGTGTAATATGCCAATGATGTAATTGGCAACTGATGACATTCGTGACTAGTACTCGATAAAAGCTAGTGTTTCTGGAACTTTTTAATTCTATGTATTTCGAATGTAAATGCTTAATCAGCTCTAACCTTTAAAATATTGATAAAAAGGTATTTTTTTATAGAATCGCTTTCGTTCTTTAATCGATGAATCTGTCAGTATGCTGTTCTTTCAGACAGACTTTCAATGACAGTTTATTATTCATAGCAGAAGTAGCTCTATGCTCCAGGATTACTAATGTAGAGTACTTTTTGTTTATTTAAGATATGGAGAGACTATCTGAAATGGCATACGATTGTCCAGATGGCCTAAATGGTGTAGAAAGTCTTGCAGCAGACTCGGGTAATGTCTTGATTATTTATGCTTATCAATAATTACAACGTAAATACAGGTTAAAGAAGTAACAAAATTATACTATATTTACTCTATAATGTATAGAATGTATATATCATTTAATGATAATAATAATAATAATAATAATAATGGTTCAACGTCCGTTTCCTCATACAAGGATGATGTCAGGGACGTCCCATCACATGTCACAAATCGATTCACCCGAAATAATCTGAAAAAACATGACATTGTGCTGAAAAGAAAGAAAAAGATCCTTAACGGTGCTGCTCCTGTGATAAAAAATATTGGTATTGTGTGTTTCAGGGAAGACGCTGCTAATAGTCGGTGTGAGTGAGGACGGATCAACTGTGAAACAGAGATGCTTCGAGATCTCTCTGGACAAACCGGACATCAACCGTCCTCCTACATCCTCACCCGCTCATCTTTACCCAGGCTCTGCCGCATGTGTGCTCAACAACGACCTGTATGCTGTGGGTATTGGAGAAACGCGCAGAGAAATGTGGAAGTGGTCAGCTGATAGAGACGAGTGGAGTAGATGTTCGAACTTGCCTTCAAATAGAAGTCGTCACTCTGTCGCCTCTTTGGGGAACAAGATCTACGTGATGGGAGGATGGAGCGATGGAGAGACAAAAGTGCTTGATACCGTTCTTTGCTATGACACAAATACTGATGACTGGAAGAAAGAAGAATGCGGAAGGCTCATTCACGCTGTGGAAAGATCGGCATGCGTCACCAATAAATACTTCGTCTATGTGTTTGGTGGGGTTGATAAGGGAGATAATGCAGTGAAGTACGTACAAATCTATGATACGTCTGCACGTAAAGCCACAATAGGATCTGTTCCTATGCCTCGAGCTGACTATCTACAGAGAGCTGTGGTATGGAGAGACATGACTTTGTTAATTGGCCGTTACACGTGCTACATTTATGACTTTGAACGAAAAGAATTTCAAGAGAGAGAAAGGTTTAGAACAGACTTGCAGTATTTTGGTTTAACTCTTTGTGGTAGGTCACTTTACATATATGGAGGTGGTAGTTGGGATTCTGTACGCGAGGGTACACGTTTTGTAGATAAGTGGGTTTGCGCAGAAGAAGTAAAGACTTTGACTGTTGATGATTTTATGTCGGATAATGAAGAGGCTGAGTGGAAACATCACGCCGTTCTACACTCTCCCGGTCTAATATACTTGTACAATTCTTTAGCTCTGAGGAAATAAAATAGAGTAGTAATAAATAAAAATAATTATTAATGAACTTAGTTTTAGAAACTGCTGAAAATAAATTATATAAAATTCTCCACAATTATTAATAGAAGTTAAATAGTTTCAGTGCTATTAATATATGACTCTAAACTAATTAAAACTTTATTTTTTACTAACAAAACTTTGCATTATATTACAGAAGGCACAACTTTGTCACAAGGCAACGCGGTAAACTACCTCAGAACATCAGATGCCATATTTTTCAAGGCTGTTGTTTAATTAAAAGAAATTGAGACTCAAAGTCACATTAAATGTAATGAACTTTGAAATGTAATGAACATAATGATGAGTAATTTGAAGCACGGATGAAAGATGCATAGCATTTTGAATCGAAGCAAGTAATATGACCACCTCTGGTCAAATTTCAGTGGGACTGCCGTAATGGTTTTATAGCCTATTCCACAAATTTTATCCGCTCATTCGCTCACAATGTAATTATATAATAGAGCTTTATTTCACCACTGAGGTAGCAAGACCAAAACAGACTATTAAAACAATAGTACAAGAAAACACCAAAATACTACTGAATATAATCGACGAAAACACAAAATCAAACAAGCAACTGCAGAAATCTGATATTGTCTAAAATTATTTTAATAATTTCCAACGAAAGAATTTGATTGATTGATTTCCAACGAACGTTTAACGTAGTTTCGAAATATTGTCTTCCAGTCAAGTCTCGCAACCTGGAAGCTCTCTGGCAAGATGCAGTTAGTAATAAGGTTGACGCAGTATTAATTAATCAAAGACAATGACTCCCCATTGATACAATCAAAAGATTAGCTATTCACATTATCTGAAAGACATAATTTCCTCAACAATTAAATCTCTTAATTGCAAATTGGAATTCAATAGGAAACTGACCTGAGAAGAATTGGCATTATTTAATTGTATTCTTGTCGAATGTACCACATAATTTGCTATAAAATTGAGAATAGGCATTTTGCAGGTTGTGAATCACAGCCTCAATAGTGCTCGATGTTCTCATTGATGACTGTAGCACTCTATTTGTTGTTGTTGTTATTTTGACATTTCCGCACAATCAGAGCGAGAGAGCAGAATAGGTACACAATATGATTCAACCAGTGAAATTACCAGGTCAAGTGGTGCCCCCAAATTTGCTGAAGATATAGTTAAGTGCCCTAAAAAATTGCATATTCAATTGAACTATATTCAATAACATCTCCAGCAACAGCAGCAGCAACAACTACAATACGATTAAAGTGCTACTGTTGTCCATGATAAATTCGAGAACTGTGGAACCAATTCGAACCCATATAGACTAGTGCTTTCCATGTAGCTCTATTGAATATAATACGATAACCCTTTCGAGAATTTATATATATGAACAGCGGATGTTCGGTTGATGTAACGCTATGTAGGCCAAGTTTAGTTATTACCCAGTTCCGCTCTTGGCTAGAAAGGTCTGCAACGTAGGCCTATAGCGGCTTTGTACAGAGCCGGCTCTGTTCTGGCTCTGTTAACATAACATATATTACGATATTTAACAGGCTGAAGTCCGCTACTGGAGAAACAGTCATGCGATGTGGCGTGAGGCAACTGCCTCTCTGTTCTATAGTCTCTGATTTTACTCTCGACGCTTTAGTCGCACTAATAGGAAATACCAAGTTAATATGTCCGCTTTTAGGCAGTGTAGCTATATGTCTTTTATGAATTAGTTATTTATGGACACATTGTTTTAGACTGTTTATTGAAATTTTAATAGCTCATACATTGTAAATATTTACATATTAAATGCTGGTTGAGTTTACTGCTATGTAATGGTTTAAAAAATATTATAGACTAGTGTATGTTGTTAATATAGTCATAGTCTTGGTTATACTGTTTTATGATATTAAACCATAATAATAATAATAATAATAATAATAATAATAATAATACTTCTTGCGGTCTTCGTCTGAATGAAGAGGCGTTCATAGTGGCAGTTGTACTCGGTTTATGCACTAGCCTGTGCGAACCGCACACATGTGTCTCTGGTGCATCAGTTAACGGGTTGGGGACTCACGGGTTATCTTGCAGACGTAGCGCCGGTAGAGTTGGATGTCTTCAATTTCTCAATGACATATTATGGCGCGCTCTGAACAAAGCTAATATCCCCGCTATCAAAGAACCTCTGGGCCTGCTCAGATCTGATGGGAAGCGACCTGATGGAGTAACATAAATTCCGTGGTCGGAGGGCAAATGTCTTACACGGTACGTCACTGTCACTGACACTCTTGCCGCTAGTAACATTTGCATTTCTAGTTGCGCTGCTGGTTCTGCGGCCGAATAGCTGCCAGCAGGAAACTCGTTAAGTACATCGAATTATCTTGTAAGTACATTTTTTCACCCATAGCCTTAAGACCCTGGGACCCATAAATTCTGTAGGCACAGACTTCATTGATGTGATAGGTAAAAGAACTTCTGCCGTTACCGAAGATCTTCGCGAGAAATCTTTCCTGTGGCAACGTTTGTCAATGGCTCTGCAGCGATACAATGCAGTTTATTTCCGTGGTACTTTTGGTGACACGGCATTTCCGAGTGGAGAGCATGATTAAAAAAAGAATCCCCTTCTTAGGGGGTTAAAATAATAATAATAATAATAATAATAATAATAATAATAATAATAATAATAATAATAATAGACTCTCCATGACTTTGCAAAGATTTAATGCAGTCTTCTTCAATATTTCTTTTAAGCCGATTGATGACCTCGAGTAGCCGGGCGGCGATTTAGCACGTATTGTTTGAATCGTTTTTATCAAACCCCAGGTTCTTTACACCGGGGTAAATTTTAAACAATAATAACATAATAGTAAAGATTTAACGTCCGTTTCCTCACACAAAGGTGATGTCAGGGACGTCATATAATATAGACGACACATAATAAGAAAGGTTACGCAACATGTAGTGGACTTTAACTTAGCATGTAAAATCTCAATAATTTAACGTTCTATTTGAATGAAGGATAAAAGAAAAGCCCTGAGCTCCGATTTGACCTGCTTTGCAATTGAGTCTATAAATTATTTTGAACAGTAATTATGCAATCATACTCAGTGATTTTTAATCAATAAGGGGCTTAACCATTGGGGGATGAGGGGGAACATCTCCCCGACATTTCAGCGTCCCAAATTGTCCTCCTAGAGTCCCTTCATCCAATGCATGGGCGCCACTGATTAGGTTTCCTAGCATGCCGCGTTGTTACTGTAAGCCTAATTTCACTAGTGAAATGCTGCTACTTGTACGGGGCGTTTTCTGATTTGAGTAGCTATTTAATATGCATGTAGTTAAATATTGTGTATAATTACTTAACTTTAAAATACTGGTTTAGGAAGTCTTGAAGACTTGTAACATCAATAAGAATGCACCTGAGTTGGGTACAGCATTAACTGGTATAGGTCTCATTTAAGTACTAACCAGGGGCCTAGGGAGGAGGAGGGGATAGCTAGTAGGATGAAGCCCCCTTGCCAGAAATTTAAAGAACCGTCTTCTGTTTCAAACTAAACGCATCTGCTTTACAAGTTTTGGTGCCTGATGCGGAGGATTCAGTAATGCACTGGGTGCAATCATAGATATGTGTGGTTTCATAATTCCTTGAGGTTTTGCAAAAGTTAAGAGAGATTTTCAACTTTGGCAAGTAAAGTGTGGTCATTCCGCCGATTAACATGTTTACCGTAGATCTTCACTATATTCTGACCCCACCTCTCTCTGTAAGAAATTTATGGTTACATGTACGTCCCTGAAATCAATATTGCAAATAGCTCTACAGTTAACTTCATGAAATACTAAGCTGCACTTATTGTGTGACTATATCAGGTACTATAGTGTGTTTAAAGTCAGGCTCAGATTGTGAACTGACCAATATCCTATGCGTAGAATTGAGAGAAAATTATAAAAAATTCAATTTTTCAGATATCATTGAATCAAATGCTAAGTTTCTTGGGAAATTATGAACTAAGTACTTACTAAGTGAGATAAATATAAAATGTGATTAATAAAAGTATTGTTTTGGGATTTTTTCAGAAGTTTTCGAATTTCAGATATAACATTTGAACGTCTAACAATTTCTCACTTAAAGAAAATACCACCAGGATTTGTTATCGCAACAATTAACAGCAGAGGTCACTGGAATAACATCTATGGCGACGCTATGCAGATTCAAACCTTGTTTAACAAACAGAGGTTGGCTTCACACATTTAAGTTCGGTATCGAGCAAACGTATGCCATTCAGTAAAAAATATATTGCAATCACGTTTAAAGGGTATCACCATATTTACAATTAGACTCTCAAGAGGAGTGAATATTAGCTCATACCACATAACAGTATTACCTCATAGAGCTTAGGCTGTTGTGTGGTAACCCTCTTCCTGATTATTTGTTTATTTTATAGCTAGGTATGTTGTATTTTTTGTTTACTATGACATGAAACAAATAAAAAGGTTGCCTGTATGAACTAAGAGGTTATGCAATCACACAATCATGAGACTTTCTAAAAAGGCTCTGAAGTGGTTATCCACTTACACAAAACCTGTTTTAGTCAGCTTTAGTGAATCACATGCGGTGCCAATTAATACCGACTCTTCGTTTTACTACATGCTACATTAAGACAGATAGGAAGGATGACATCAATCTTTCTCTAAATTAGTAGCTGCTAAATTCTTAGTGGCTATTCAATTAGTCTAAATTTATCTTCTAATTTCTTATCAATCCCTATTTATAATACTTTCTAAAATCATTCAACGTACCTTGCCTCTGTCTTTCTCCAGCACGATTTGTCTTCTGTCTTTATTCGGTTACGTACCACCATGTCAAGGATATTTTCCTCTGTAATTGCCCCAGTCCAAATTCTTCGCAGCGTCATTCTCCATAACCCCATGTGAAGTTCGATGTCTATGGTGATTATGGCATTATGCTGAAGGCAATATTATCATTTACTTGTTTCATATATTAATTAACAGTTCGTTAATGTATTCTCTGAGATATAGGAATTGTGTCTCACCAGTGGTTCTTTTCTTCTTAGTGTTTTTCCAATTTATGTACAAGATCCGTCTTTTGTATGCCATTCTCCATTTTGTTCAGTCTAGGGCGTCAATTGAGGTGAGATTGATAAGGGTAAGTCTTCTTTAATTCGTTCGAGTCATCGTTTCAGAGGTAGTCCTCGTGGTGGGCGTCCTTCTGGGCAGAGTTGCAGAGCTCTCTTAGCTCCTGACTCTTCATGGCTGTGCTGTATTTGGTCATACCAGCGTGAACGGGTGCTACTCATAAAGTCTCCCGTACGCATTGGTTCATGACATGATATAGTCGTGTGATGCGCATCTCCATGACGTAGATGGCTTGTTCATAGTTGGCAGTGGCCGGCCAACATTCTGCTTCATACAGGACAACCGGGCGTATGACACTCTGATATACCTTGGCTTGTAGGTTCGTAGGTACATGTATCTTGTGATCGTAGAATGCTCCAGTAGCTAGCCTCCATATCATCCAAGCCGCCTTGATATATAATTGTATCACACTAGTTATTTCTGTTATTTCTATTTGCTCAGAATTTGTAGATTGTTTGGAAATTCAACACGGACTATTGGATTGTCTGCTCACTAACGAATGTCTCACCGGAAGACAAAAAGAAATCCTGGAAATCCGTAAGGACGATAATGTCACGACTCTATCGGAGTGTAACCGGAAGTTAGTGGAGTTCATCAATCCACTAAACTACAGTAAATTTCTCGAGGGTCTGAGGAACACGAATCAAGAGCACCTCGTCAATTACTTAGAGAAAAATGGAAGTAAGTTGAAAATTCTACCAGTATCAAAATTAATGGCCACAAATTAATTAATTTGCAGTTAGGCCTGCCGTGGCTAACTATAAAACATACCCGATTTGAATTAACATAAAAAATTCAATTAACAGTTACTTGAGAACACTTAAAACTACAGTATGTGTTAATGGTGTTTATCCCAGCGTAAATTTAAATTATATCGAATTAACTATTTAATATAGTTCAAAATACTTTTAATAAAGTATACAATCAATCTGAAAACATACAGTATCAATATGTAAACCACATAAAAACCTATTTGAAATAGTACAGTATGTGATCAAGGTTAATAGATAATAAATTTCGTATAATATATAGTAATATCGTATATAATAATATAAAAGTTGGTATCGTTTGTTAACAATGGGATTGTCAAGCGCGGATTGATTTCTGCTTTATGTGCCTGATTTTGTTATGAGATTTGAACCTGGTCCAGGACTTTGTAAATATTCTTAAATATTTCCATTTTCCTGATATGTCTAGGCTGTTAGTACCTTCATTGGTAGGCCTACTTACCCTGACGGGCGATATAACACATCTTTTTGATGTTTGCCTTGAATATTCCGACAGGGTTTAAACTACTTTTAATAACATAAATCGATATTTGTCTAGAAGTCTCTTTTTCAAGTCCTAGGCCTATATCCGAAACAACTTAACCATTATTTCTTATATTTCAACCCAGTTTTGGGCGTATTATTATTAAATAAATAAATTTTTAAATCAAGTCTATTGTTTTTTTTTTTTTTTCTCATAAACGACTTCATTCGTTATTATTATCTCATTGTTTATTTAGTCAGATTATTATATATCAGTTTATATACCAGCAATAAGTTTTTGTAGTTCCAAGTACTCACATGTTACGCCCATATTAAAGTCTTTGCACTGGCTTAAGATTAAAGAGCGTATCATTTACAAAACAGCTTCGTTAACCTATAAGTCCATCACAATCCCTGGACAAACTTGTAAACGTCTCACTTGATTAAAGTGATGCAGCCTGCTATTCCTCGGTCTTCTAAGTTAATTACTCTTATGCGACCTAGCTTACCTTCGCGCTCTAAGCTATCTAATCGTTCTTTCCAGCATGCTGCACCGCAGATCTGGAATTCTCTTCCATCAAATCTTCGGAAATCTTCATTTGAAGCACATCGGCCTTTGCTTTCCTATGAGCAGTTCCATAGGCAGTTGAAGACCTATCTTTTCCATCTCTCTTTTCCATCCAGTGTCCATGAGCAGCGACCTGCGCCGAAACCTCCTTTTCTTTAATTTCCCCTACTTTGGACTGATTATCTGGATTCTGGAATGCACCGTTTTTGGATCATCTTTATGCTCGCCGGCTTGATTTTGTCTCAATAGTGCTCGATGTTGTCATTGATGACTGTAGCACTCTAATAGTTGTTATGTTATGCTAAGTAGGCTAAATGCCATAACCCTTTTAATTTCATTCTCTTGTACGTTTATAAACCGCGTCGCAGTAAAGCCAGCCAATGACGAGGTTGACTGGCCTATGAGCGAGGCTCACAGGACAGCAATTGAACGCTCGTGTGAAACTCTAGTGGATCAGATGAACTGCAGGAGCATGTTGGACTCTCTCATACAAAACCAGTGCATCATTGGTGAGCAGATCAGCATCTTTGACAACCCAACATTAACTCCACATGCAATGAACAGACGACTACTGAAGATCATGATGAGAAAAAGCATTCGGCAGTTTGAACAGTTTGTAGAATGTCTCAAGGAACATCCAAACGATCATCTATGGCAGAAATTGATCAGGGGTTGGTGATTAGCAGCAGTTAGTTTTATATTTCATAGTATTCATTTAGTATTTTACCCGTATTTTCTCCGTTTTGCTTAAGAATAGACCAACTGTGTTCTGCACGTGTCGTAAAAAGCAACTAAGCAATAAAATTTAACCCAATGTCAGAAAGGACTTTTGGTGTTCAGCACCAAAGCTCAAAATTTAGCTGCTAAAGTGTCTAAAATAAATGCAAAAGCTCTTTATTCGTATCCCGGATTCTAGTTAATGTGGGACTCAATGGAATATGATCACGCTGATGATTTCATAGCATTGATAGTAAATTAAACTTTAAATACCAAACTGAACACTATGCACAACATCTCGAAGTGAGACGGCACGCTAACGAAAATCAAAGAAAAGCAACTCGTCCTGTAACGAAATAAATATTTCATTTACAAATATTTTAAAGTGTAAAGTTTATATTTTATTCTTATGTCAATTTCCAACCGCAATTGATATTTAAGAGAGGCTTTAGCTAGGTTTTGAACCGAGGATTTCCTGCTTATTAGACAAACTTATCAGACACTTGACCATGCAACTGATATTTTCTTACTGGGAATTAAATCACCTAGCTATAAGTTTGAGGAGCATTTGTACATTCAGAATGATAGAATGTTTAGGCTTCATTTGTAATAATTCTATTAAAGTTCATCGTCCTCCAGAAATCCGCCAGATACTGAATGAATTTCGTTTTTCAGACGTAGAGACGGAGATCCAGAAAGATTTACAGAAGAGAGAAGCGAGTATTGCTTTGAGTTTCTGGCTAAATCATTCCGGTTCATCGTCAAGCACCGGTAGTTCTGTAGTGTTTCCTTATTAAGTATTGCAATTTTTAAGATTTTAGTTCTGAAAATATAGGCCTACATGTATATAAATTTATTTATTCAAGATTGAATATAGAATAAGATCTAAAAAATTAAATATTTTAACTATTTAAAAATAAAATTCATGAAAGTACCCAAGCATTTACGTGGTCAAACTGAAAACTCAACATTAACTAAGAATCAAATTTTGATTCTTAGAGACACGAAATGAAAACTCAACCTTTGATTCTGATTTAGAACGAAAAGAAATGTGTTAAATTAAATTCATGAGAGAGAGTATGTCAGAGAAAAATGCCAAAGGCAATGGCCCAGTTAACGTCAGTTTCCTGTTCGATAGAATGCCAGTGATTGGGAGAGCTCCGGATTTGAACTCTGCACCTACTGATCCATTTTCTCACAACTAGCCAGTATGCCATCAAATATGTACACATAAGTAAGACTATAACCCTGTGAAACAAATGCATTCGAAATTTATTGAAATAAAACTAGCTAATGATTGCATGCATTGAGTGATGAGCAATGGAACCCCACGTGACGTGTTATGGTTCCTAGATCAGTGATGTAATTGGCAATGATCTCCTCTCTCTCTTAGTGCACTGCCTACTGGCAGGTCCATGGTATATAGCACCTCCACTCTTCTCTGTCTTTCGCTTTCCTCTTCAGTTCCGCATATGAGTGGGTCTTTAAATCGTCTAACATACCTAATCTTGGCCTGCCTCTGCTTCCATTCCCTTCCATTCTACCTTATATGATCTAATGACAATGATGCACAAGGTAATTATAATTACCTTTTAAAGTTAAATCAGTTAGTCGGTGAATCAGTTAGTATGCTCTTCTGTAAGTCAGTCTTTTAATGACTGTTTATTATGCATAGCAGAAGCAGCTTTGTGCTCTAGAATTACTAAATTGAGTACTTATTGTTTATTTAAGATATGGAGAGACTAACTGAAATGGCATACGATTGTCCAGATGGTCGAGATGCTTCCATTCCCTGGGAATGGAATCATCTCGAAAAGGAGGTAGAAAGTCTTGCAGCAGACTCAGGTAATGTCAGATTGTTTATGCATATTAATAATTAAAACGTAAATACAGGCTATCGAAGTATCAAAATTATAGTAAATGTACTATATTCTAGATATATATATATATATATATATATATATATATATATATATATATATATATATCTTAATGCACTGCCTACTGGCAGGTCCATGGTATATAACGCCTCCACTCTTCTCTGTCTTCCGCCTTTCTCTTCATTTCCACATATGAGTGAGTCACCTTTTTAATAGACCTTCCCACTTAGAATGTGTCCTATCAAACTCTTCTTCCTATTTCTTAATACATTTATCAACTGTCTATCTGTGCCAACTCTCTCCAGGACTTCCTCATTTGTAACCTTTTGAGTCCAGCTAATCCTCTCCATTCTTCTCCAAATCCACATTTCCAATGCCTCCAGTTTCCTAATATCTTCCTTCCTTAAGGTCCATGTTTCACATCCATACAATAGCGTGGTCCAAAACAAAGTTTTCACTATCTTTATCTTTGTATCTTTGTTCAGACTTTTTGTTAATAGTTCTTTTCTACTACCAAATGCCGCTTTTGCTTGTGCAATCCTACTGCATATTTCTGTCTCACATTTCCCGTCATCGGTTATAGTATGACCCAAATATTTGAAACTCTTTACCTGTTCCAATTTTGTACCATTTATTATGATATTAACTTCGCCTTTATTTTTGGACACTCTCATAGCCTTCGTCCCGTTTATATTAATCTTCATGCCATATCTCAATGCCGTATCATTCAGCCTATCCATTATCTTCTGCAATCCAATCTCGCTGCCCGCTACCATTCCTTGGTCATCAGCAAAACGTACATCTTGTAACAAATTCCCTTCTACTTTTATTCCTTCTTCCTTGTCTTCCATGGCTTCCTCCATCATTGCCTCAGCGTAAATGTTAAACAGCAGCGGCGAAATGCTACAACCTTGTCTTACTCCACGTCCTATTTCGCCATCTTCTGAGTATTCTTGTTGGATTTTGATTACTGCTCTTTGATTCATATACAAGTTCAAGTCTAGATATATATACATATATATATATATATATATAATATATATATTATATATATATATATATACATGTATATATATATATATGTATAAATATATATATATATATATATATATATATATATATAATAATAATAAAGGTTTAACGTTCGCTTCCTCATACACAACGATCTGAAAGACATGACATTGTGCTGAAAAGAAATAAAAAGATCCTTAACGGTGCTGCTCCTGTGATAAGAAGTATAGATATTGTGTGTTTCAGGGAAGACGCTACTAATAGTCGGTGTGAGTGAGGACGGCTCAACTGTCAAACAGAAATGCTTTGAGATCTCTCTGGACAAACCGGACGTCAACCATTCCCCTACATCCTCACCCGCTCATCTTTACCCAGGCTCTGCCGCATGTGTGCTCAACAACGACCTGTACGCTGTGGGTATTGGTGGAGATCGCAGACAGATGTGGATGTGGTCAGCTAGTGAAGACGTATGGACAAAATGTGCGGACCTGCCGTCAGGTAGAACGAGACACTGTGTCGCCTCTGTGGAGAGCAAGATCTACGTGTTGGGGGGATGTCGTGATGGCCAGACAAAGGCTCTTGATACTGTTCTTTTCTATGACGTCAACACTGATGTTTGGATGGAACCTGGTACGCTTGAGTACGCAGTGGAAAGAGCTGCTTGCGTCACCTATAAACACTACGTCTATGTGTTTGGTGGAGTTGATAAGGGAGATAATGCTGTGAATTACGTACAAATCTATGACACGTCTACTTGTAGAACCACAGTTGGATCTGTTCCAATGCCTGTAGAAGATTATCTACAGAGAGCTGTGGTATGGAGAGACAAGGCTTTGCTTATTGGCCGCTACACGTGTTTTATTTTTGACTTTGAACTAAACGAATTTCATGAGAGAGAAAGGTTTAGGACAGACTTGCAGTATTTTGGTTTAACACTTTGTGGTAGCGCACTTTACATATATGGAGGCGGTAGGTGGGGATCTGTAATGGATGGTAGACGTTATATAGAAAAGTGGATTTGCCCAAAAGAAATAAAGACCATATCTGTGTATGACTTTATATCGAATTATGAAAAGGCTAATTGGAAAGATCATGCCATTCTTCCATCAACAGGTCTAATATATGTGTACAATTGTGTGGCTCTCGGAAAATAGAATAAAATAATAATTAATAAAAATCATAATTATAATTATAATTATAATTATAAAAAGCAAAAATGGCGAGGTGTAACTGCTTAGGAATGAAGAAGATTAGAATGATTTTATACTTAGCAAACATTTATTTTATGTTGAATAATTTCAGCTTAATTAGCAAAGTGAACTAAATAAAAAATGAATATTTTTACTAACATAATTTTGCATTATTTGTGTAAGAGATAAATAGGTCTTGGAGCACAACGGATAACTAACTCAGAGTATCAGAAGCGCTATCTCGTAGTTTAGATTCTAGTTTATTATGCCGTGTTTGCTGTTTAAGCCAAGCTAAAGAAATAGAAAAGGTTGAATACATCAGCTTCATGCATTAGACTGAGTAAAATTAGTGTAAGAAGCAAGGGCAACGTAGAGTCTGTTGGAAAACCCAGCAATAGCGTGGTCCAAACCAAAGTTTTCACTATCTTTATCTTTGTATCTTTGTTCAGACTTTTTGTTAATAGTTCTTTTCTACTACCAAATGCCGCTTTAGCAATGATTAACTATGATGGGTACAGCTGGTTATATGAGTCACTAACAGATACAGTGGAATAAAACTGGCTGCTTCAAAATTTCAATTCCTGCTCGTTCATTATACAGTATCTCATTCAGAAGCTTTCATAAGACTAATATTACGTTAGCTTTTCAGATTTTATCAGTGACAGATTTAGACCTTTGGGGTCTGAAGAACTTGTGCAACGGGAGCCCCCGAAAAAAATCTTACCATTACCGTACCCCAACCCTAAACCCAACCAGTAACCACTTTTTGACTGGAATATATTTTACTAGATGTAAAAAATTAACCAGCCACAAATAGATACAATATACGTATAGTGATATGATAATAAGAGCTGGCGCTGGTCCAACAGACTTGGGGGGCGAGTACATTTGTGGGGGGGATATTATGCAAGGTACGCCAAAATCTATGCGGTACACCATATTTGGCAAACTTCATTGTTAAACTTGCAATTGTAGAACATAATAGTGTTAATGATATAATTATTTAATTAATTTATTATACAGTTTAATATTAGTTCATTAGATTTATTTTACTTTATTATAGACACCTTTTGATTCCATTATTACCTGATAATTATTAAGTTAGCCTATTAGTTAAATTTGTAAAAAAAGCAAAATTTTTGTAATTGTATTTCGGGCATTTATGCTAATTTTCATTTTATGGCAAATTATTAGTAATTGTATGCTGTACATTTATGTTGTAAACTTCTAAAGGAATAGAATAGAATTGATTATATGTTTATTTTTCAGCAAAGACGCAAAATTCACATGCGACATACGATTCCTATAGGGAATAATTGCCTTTACAAATTGTACTTCATAGATGGTCAGAATACAATATAGAACACTTTTAGAGTGGTGTCAAATTTTAAGCATGCGGAAAAGTTAAAATGTGACTATTTATATTAAATCATATGAACATATTCCAGAGCATCATGCAAATCTTCGTCGAAGCTATTATCAAGTTCCATACTGCTGCTGCACAAACTTCGTATTCAAACTTCAGAAATTGTAAAATCATTTACAAGTCCTGACTTGTAAATGATGACTTGCAACTGGCTGGAGCCAGTTGGGTCGTCAGTAAGATACTCGACCGCGGATCAGTATGTGCGGAGTTCAAATCCGGGGCTCGCCTACACTGACATCGCTTTCGAGTGAGGAAACTGAAGTTAACCTTAAATTTTTTAGCTTTTACTTGGATTTAACGTGCATGTGTCAGTTTGAGCTGAAGACAGTAATATGCGATTGAAATTTTGTAAACTTTTGGGCGTATTGGCTAATTTTCAACTCTAGAATAGCATAATGCATTGTAATCATCCGGCCTACCACTTACGTCAATAATCAAACTGGTGGTAGACTAAAACTCAATTGCATTTTTTTATTTAAGGCAAATATGGAGCCTAGGACTACGTAACTAATTCTAGAAAACATGGTAGCCTATAACTAGCCTCTGTTTGATCTAGTATTAAATCTATTGATAAACTGAAACTGCTGATATTTAGCAACTCTAGACGAATGTTAGAATGCTGGATCTTCCTAAGCTCTACACATCTGCATATGAATGTCTGGATTGCACAAATTGTTTACAATGGCTTTAGCGGCTGCAGAACTTCAAAGACCATCTAAGAACTAATGCGTCATTTTTCGCGATGAGCCAATTACCCACACATTCCGAGCGTATGAATTGGAATTTCACTTTGAATGGCTGCTTCATTATTTCATAAAGAAGCATAACATATGATAGTATGCAATATGCTGTACACAAATTATTCACACCGGCAAAAACCAGGAGCCATAATTAAAACTACGGGTAGGCTCCCTCTTGGCGACGAGCCTGAATATAATAGGCATACAATAAAAAAGTAAAATTAGTTCATCTTACCGACAGTCCGGAAACTGGATTGTATGTATTAGCAATATCTCAGTCTTATGTAGTGATTTAGTTACAGTTAATTTAGAATGCCCATTACCAAGTACTAGATAATATTTTGGACAGCCAAAAAATTAAAAATAGTTCTTCAATTTTATTAATATTGCATGTAGGCCTATTTCTTTACCAAAGACAATAGTATTTATGAGTCAATTGTTGTAAAGAATGGCTTAATTTTTTAATGCTAAGTTCATTGTGTCAGGGTAGTGGTAACCCCTTGAAGCCCAAAGAAATATTTTAAGAAATCTCAGGGAGCCCCCTTTGGCCGGAGGGCACTGGCTGATAAGTGCTTCATGGTAAATCCGGTCCTGGATTTTATTTTTATCTCCAATTACCTTATAAATAAATAATCATGACGGTTGTTCGAATGAGTAAGACGCCTTGAAAGGAAGCCACATGCTTCTGAACCTAACGTTAAACACACCAAAATTTTAGCCATATTCTTTCATATAACTTCTTCGAAATGTCTGACTGACGATATATCGGCTAAAAAGCGGCGATTAGAGTGAGGGAGTGGGAACGCACGGGTACTTAGCTCTTATATTTTCTGAGATGCGATCCACAGCTAGGGGACCATGTTAGATAAAGCTGGTAAAGCTAATGTTAACGTCAATTTCCTCACTCGAAAGCGATTTCAGTGACGAGCGAGCCCAGGATTTGAATCCCGCACATACTGATTCGTAGTCGAATATCACCACTGGGTGGAGCCAGTGGCGATGTCGGATACCAGGAGACTTATAAATACATTACTGGGGGCTCGAAGAATTATAATCATTCCCCTAGCTCCCACTGCCCCATTTAACCACTGGTAACTTGTTAAATATTATTATGCAATATGATAATAAATCACGATGAGTGAAAGATGAATGGTGTGCAAAGCTTTACGCTTCACGAATATCTCTGCTTCGTAATATAACCGTGCAAAAGCTTGCCTGGAAAGTGAAAGCGATGCTAGTATAATACTGCAGCATTAAGCACTATGTCCATACACTTGCACAGTATGTACTACGATAGGGTGCATTTTATATTGCGATGCCTATGTAGTTACCATCACGTTGAAGTTAGAGTGGAATAAAACACTAGGCCTACTTCTTAACTCTCAATAAACATTAATATTCTGTTAAATATAGCTATTATATTTTTAATAATTTCTCATTTAAACTTTCAGGAGCAAATAAATAACACGAGGATTGTTATCTCAACGATTAACAGCAGAGGTCACTGGAAGAACATCAATGGCGACGTCATGCAGATTCAAACCTTGTTTATTGAACAATGGTAAGAGAAATACATTTCAGTGCGGTATCAAGCAAACGTATGTCATTCTGTAAAATAATGTAACAAACACAATTTAGAAGGGATCTTCACATTCATAAACTATCTTCTTAATAGCTAATGATAGCTGAAAGCATACAAGTAGTAGCGTATCTACTCAAAAATTAGGTGCTTTTAAGTTAGTTCTGAATAGTGTTTTTCCATTTACTCACTACCTGCGTTAGTTATCTCTACTGAAACGCATGCAGTGTAACTTAATACCGCTTCTTCATTCTAAATTTATATTATAGTGTGACTGAGAGAAAGAATGACGTTATTCTCTTTTATTTACATACTACAAGAACACTTTCGTTTGTAATTGTCTGAATCCAAATTGCCCCTGGCATCTTTTTTCATAGCCACTTTTAGCCACATGTGATATTTGATTTCTCAGGGAGTGAGCTTGAAAAGTGTCATGTAGCAAGCTACATGTAGCTATATAATGTATCCGTTTTCTGTGTATCCAGAGTTTATAGAAAGTTTGGAAATTCAATATGGGCTTTTGGATTGGCTCCTCTCTAACGGATGTCTGATCGGAAACCAAAAAGAATTCCTGGAAATCCGTAAGGACGACAATGTCACGACTCTATCGGAGTGCAACCGGAAGTTAGTGGAGTTCATCAATCCACAAAACTACAACAAATTTCTGGATGGTCTGAAGAACACGAATCAAGAGCATCTCGTGAATTACTTGAAGAAAAATGGAAGTAAGTTCAGCGTTCTACCAGTGTCGAAAATTATTATAAATGAACAGTTGTCGTAGTCTAACTATAAACTATATTGAATTAAATTAACGGATACCAGTGACCTCTATTTACTAACAGTTAATTGCTTTAATTAATAGTCAGCGTAGCCTAACTATAAATATTATTTCATTAATTATTTAATATAATGCAGTCTCTTTAATCTGATATCATATACTTTATTAAGAGTCTTAGCAAATGGATGCAGTTAACTGAAACAGAGATGATCAGAGTAACAATGAACAGAGACATATGGAGGAATATGACCATGACCGCCCAGGCTTGGAACAGGCACGGCATTTAGAGAAGAAGAGGATCATACACTATCCATTTTACATCACATAACAAATTTAGTATAGTATATCAAAGTTAACAACTACAACCAACGTGATAAAGCACATCTATTTGATATTTTTAGTAACAGTATAGCATTCTAACCAATATTCAATAATATAACATGCTGTCATGTCTTGTTGGAAGTCCCTCATTTCAAGTTCCTTACTGGAGTCACATTTTCGTTGGTTGCCATTACTTCATTGTTTATTTAGTCAGATTATTATATATCCAGCAATAACAGTGCTAGGCTAATGTTAACGTCAGTTTCTTCACTCGAAAGCAATGTCAGTGACGGGCGAGCCCAGGATTTGAACCCCGCACATACTGATCCGCGGTCGAACATGAATCCGACAATAAGTAAATAAGTACAGCAATAAGTAAATTTCATTGCCGTTTTCATTTCATTTTTTTACTTTTAACAACAACGTCACAGTAAAACCATTCAATCAAAATTAATGACCACAAATTTATAAATTCACAGTTGCAGAAGACTAACTAATATTATAAGGTATGTTAGATGATAATAACGTAATATTATATGTAATTAATTATTTGATAAAATTCCAAATCTTCTTGATAAAGTAGTATAAAATCAACCAATCAACTAGTTTTTTATGCCTATACATATTGCGATAGTATATACGACAATTTTATCTACAAAAATTTAATCGAATGGAAAATTCTTTACATAGGGCATTGGCTGGTGGTGTGGTGTAGGACAGAGAGGATTGGGAACATTCTACTTGTATCCCGACCCCGGTTAAACTGGGATTCAATGGATGATGATGATGATGATGATATGATAATTTACTATCTGCTCTTAAGAATATGATATTTTTAAACTTCATAATACTAAGATAACATAACGTGCAGGTTGGTTTGTTGTCTCTTATTTCAAGTCTCACATCAGAGCAAAACTTTTCCATTAGCTGCCAATATTTCACTTTTAATGTAGTTTTGGGTATATTCTCATTCAATGCATACATTTCTAATCCGTGCTTATTCCATTCTCTTGTACGCTGATAAACTACGTCACAGTAAAGCCAGCCAATGAAGCGCTGGAGTGGCCTATGAGCGTGGCTCACAGGAAAGCAATTGAACTCTCGTGGGAAACTCTAGTGGATCAGATTGACTGTAGGAGCATGTTGGACTATCTCATACAAAACCAGTGCATCATTGGCGAACAGGCAAGCATCTTTAACAACCCAACGTTAACTCCACAGGATATGAACAGACGACTACTGAAGATCATGATGAGGAAAAGCATTGGGCAGTTTGAAATGTTTGTGGAATGTCTAAAGGAACATCCGAACGATCATCTATGGAATAAATTGATCAGCGGTAGGTGACTAACAGCAATAATTGTTTATTTATTAGTATTTAATCAGCAGCTACTTGACTTATGAATACTAAAGTAAACATCGTTAAATATTTGTCAATAAATAATATTTCTTGTATATAAAAGTAAATTAAAAGCAACAACAACAACAACAACAATAATACGATTAGAGTGCTACTGTTGTCCACGACAGCATCGAGCACTGTGAGACCAAATCAAAACCGATGATCAGAGTGAGGGGTCCATGAATGGTGCGAGCCAAAATCCGTGTGGTTAGTCCAAGGAAGGGTAATAGCGGAATGGAGGTTTACTTGTTGGTCTCAGGTAGTGGACGATTGGTGGATACGAAAAGTCGAAGACAAAAACAATCCTGTGACGAAGCGGTATTAATTAATTTTGCATAATTTGTATTAACTTGCATTAGCTAAATATCTAGCAACATTAATCGATAAAACTTGTTTGTACTATAAATCTTGTATTTCAGATGTAGCAGTCGTTGAGAGAGACTTGAAGAGAAGAGAATCAACCGTTGCTCTAAGCTCCTGTGTAACTCAACCGGTGTCTGCACCAAACACTAGTAACTACATATTGTTTCTTTAACTATTTTATTCTTATTATTATAGTTTATACAATAAATAAGTTTTTATTGTTTTGGCTTAGATTGAATTTTGACTAGAATCAGACAAATTTGATCTACTACTAAATGAAATTAATGGAAGTATTCAAGCATTCATTTGCTGACACTGTAAGTGTTACCTCCAAGAGTCACGAAGAGGTGTATTAAATTAAATTCAGGAGAGAGAGAAGAGAGGATGAACGAGATAATGCGATTGGGAAAGAGAAAGAGAGACAAAGAAATAGAGATAAAGAGAGAGATAGAGAGAGAGAAAGTCTATGTCTTATCCATACCTAATGTAACCTGTAGCTTGAGAAATGTATGGATTCTGCGGTGGATTCACGTTGCCTTCCTTAGTTACATGGATTAATTACCATTTAATCATGGGGAAAATATATGTATTTCATGGAGAGGTGGGTCCCCTCTAGCCATCCTCAGTGCCTGCCTTAGTCGCCTCTTACGTACACACAGCAGATTGTGTGCGGTTACCCTATTCTGCAGTGGTCCAACCACACCCGAGCACAACACGGGGAAATTTTTTATTACATGTAACATTAAATGCTGTTCCTTACATGTGTCATTATTTGTCGACAGAGGCTGAGAGATTGGTCTGGGTGAATTGATCGATGTGTGCTGTGGGGACGTCACTGACATCATCTCTGATGAGGAAATGGACGCTAAACCGTTATTAATATTATTATAATAGTAATAATAATAATTATTATTATTGTTATTATTCTTATTCTTATTATTATTATTTTTCTTTTTTAATGCCCTGGGCTGTAAAGGGCCCTGGGCTAAAAATTATTATTATTATTATTATTATTATTATTATTATTATTATTATTATTATTTGTCGACAGATGTTGCTAGATCGTTAGTCCGCACACAGAGTTTTCTACTCGACAGCAACATCAAGGTGACCGGCATCACGACTCTGGCTGGAGAGATCTATGTCATCATGGACGCCTCTCCACTGATCAGAGTCTATGACGCCAGTAGCTTAACGAAATCTCGTGATATTCCGGTTGATATGATGTGGCCCTACGGCATAGCCAGCAATACATTGGAGAGAGCTCTGTATATCATTGACTCTCATCGTCAGCGCAACTGTGTTCATAGAGTTGAAGTCACTAGAGGCTCTGCCTATCGGCTCGTTCAGTTCAGCGACAAGCAGTGGCCCTGGTCAATCTCGCTTACCCCGAACCGTACTATACTTGTAATACTGCAGTTTGAAGGCCCCTTCGGCATTACTTCTGACTATAGTAAACTTTTCGAGTACTCGTTGGATGGAACTAAAGCGCGTGAAATATCTTTAGATGAAAGCATTCAGTACGCACTGGACTCTGTCAAACTGGAGAACGGGCAGTTTCTGGTGTCGCAGGGAATGAAGGAAGGACAAGGAAGCGCACTGAGCAAGCACAGAGTCTGTCTGATCAACGGACAGGGAATAAAAAGTTTCGGTGATCTTATTGGACGTAATGACAAACAGTTAAACTCACCCAAGTCAATGGCATTGGATATCATTAACAATCTCTTGTATGTGGCAGATGTCGACAACAATCGAGTGGTGATGTTGAGTGCGTACCAGCTTCAGTTTGTTGGGGAACTTAGAGCAGGTGAATTGGGTGAATTCAGAAGACCTCATCGTCTTCACTTCGATGAAGCCAATAATCGACTGTTTATTGGAGAATATCCCGGCCGCCTGATCGTCATTAAGTTCTGACTTAGTAAAGCTATGCTCTAATGTAGGATGATAAACAATTCTAGACAATAACACACATCATAGTGAAATGATCAACTACGTTGATATCTATCACTTTTATACCACATGTTAAATCAGTTAGGCAATTTTTTCCATTGTCCGTGTAGTCAGTTCAGTGAATGTCCGAGATTTTACTCTCAGATAAGCGCGGCTGAGATTCGAACCCGCGAGGGTTCAATTCACCTCAGGATCTGTCATTTAAGACTTCATGACGTTACCCCTACGCTATTGAGACATTCTAAATACATAAACATTTCTGCAGAGCATAACAACAACAGCAAAGCTAATCTAAAGCGGAATGGAGGTTTGCTTGATGGTCTCAGTTCATGAAGTATGATTGTGTAATTGATCGAGAGATTGTTAATATGCGGCCCGTAAGTTATTAAAATTTATTATTTAGCTAATGAACTAGATATATATTTTATTTCTTTGTAATTATTTTTAAATAATTGCATTTAGATACTGTCATTAATCTTCTTGTTAATGCATCAATTTTGAGCGATTCGAGAAATTCAGCTGCTGAAAAATTCCACGTCGAAAATTTCCGTCGAAGAAACAATTCTTTTGTCATTGTTTTTTCTCCTTTTATATTTCGAAAGAAAAATACCACTTAAATCAAGACCGTACGGATATATACTGTATGGATATATACTGTGCGGATATATACTGTGCGGATATAGACTGTACGGATGCGGATAAAGATCATGGATAAGGAAGAACCATGCCGGTGAAGTTTTAGTTATGTAACAACAACAATAAAATGTGTGTAACACTGCTTCCTTGGTTGGTCTCATTTTTTAAATTATTGTGACATTCATTTTCACCCCACATTTCGAAGTTTCAGTTGCAATTTATTGTTTCGTTGTTCGAATATCACGTACTGTAATTAAATTACTCGTGTACTATGTAATGCATAATTACATTATAAGAGTATTATGCAAAATGTAATTCCATTATACGACTTAAACGTAATTTATAAATGCATTACACTAATATCACGTAGTATGTAATTTTTGTACACGGATAACAAAATATACAGTGTGTAATGTCGTTATTGATGCACCACGTACTATGTAATTCCATTATACGATTATCGTGTAATGTTTACTATCATTACAAAAATATCACACAATCTGTAATTTCACAGCGCGATTACCACGCAATTTGCAATTTCTTTAGATGTAAATGATATATTAGACTTTAAGACTTTAACCTCATATTACGACATGGCTTCCATTGCTCATTAAAGAACGGACTGATTTCATCTAATTTCATATCTTCAAAATCGTTCAATATCTCCTAGCTCAAATCCTAATCCTACCCTGAATTTATACGACCAATCCTTAAAATAACACCAGGATATTGGTGTATGTATTAATATTATTCCTCGGGGGTAGAAATACAAAATAGAAATGTCGCTGTACGAAGTTAGCAGTTCGTCATTTAATAACTTTCCTCAATCTCAAAGCAATCAACAGGTGAGAATATTGACTGATAGGCGCTGGTCATTCAAGGTATTACTTCTAATAAAGAATGCGGGACTTGTTATCATAACACTTGCCTAGAAGCTTACACAGGCAATCAGCCGCTAATGACCTCGAGTCGTCGATTTATCAGCCTACGCAAAAAACACCTTCCACTTAAGATACCTTTATCTTAAGCAAATATTCTCATTATAAAACGTAATGACGCGTAATCCACGGAGTCTCAGTAGGTTTACGATGCAAAGCAGTAGGCTACATCATATACATAATGTGATATTTACAGTACATGCATTTAGGAATAAAAATTAGAATCCTGTAGTTTAAATGTTTGATTTAGAGGTAAATTGGGAAATATACAAAAGCTTATATTATTTATTTGAAAGAGTAGTAACGTCTAATTAATAATAGTAAAATATAATGTATTTGCAGAGTTTAATTCAAGAGGTAACCATTGGTATTTAAAAGAAAGTATTTTACTAATACAACAACAGCATGATCAGTTATCGTGTACTTAATGTCAAGATATGAAGCCAATGTATCTCTTCAAAACTACTAGACACACTCAAGCTACCGTCATATTTAAAAGTAAAAGTTTATTGCAGCTTCGAAAATATTTAAAATGATAAATTTATTAACAACAACATAGGATTTGATTGTATAAATATTTTAATTTTATTAGTATTTTGTTTTACTACGCCCTAATATTTTAATTTTCTTTATATTTAAATTTGTAAGAGTTTCAATTAAAAACTAATGTTGACATCAGTTTCCTCACTCGAAAGCGATGTCAGTGACGGGCGAGCCTAGGATTTGAACCTCGCACATACTGCGCCCTCCCCAAAAAAAATTTCTCATCAAAGATTCCCCTGACTACTGTATACATGTACATTATAGTAATAGTTTTACTTTTCAGGCACTGGGGAGGTTTTAATGTGGACATTAGCCTGAGAGCGCAATTTTGAATGTGATGTTACTCAATAGCATATAATATATATATATATATATATATATATATATATATATATATATATATATATATATATATATAATATACAGACAACGGCCAAAAAAATAAATAATCCCCTACCGAAATCTCAATATCTTTAAGAAAACTCCAAATATCTCTACGAAATTTTCGGAACTTCCAGAGGAGGAATTTCTACACATATCCTGCAAATTTGGTGAAAATACATTCAGAAGTACCAAAAATACGGCGTTTCTTCGAAAAAGTGTTAAAATCAATTTTAACATGGCTTATTTAAACAAAAGTACCGGACAGTTTCTTCAAAATTTAGAAATAATTTTAGCAAAAGAACGAATTTTAAGCATCTTTTATTGGAGTAGCCAACAAGGTAGTGTAGTCTTAAACTCCACCACTTAAGTAAACGGCCCTTTTCAGGGTCGTTATTTTCTTTAAAAGGAACGACTGACATTTCGAAAAGCCTCGTTAAAATTAATTTTAGCACTTTTCTGTAGAAATGCTGTATTTTCGTAACTACTGAAAATAAGTAGAGATATTTTGAGTTTTCTTAAAGTAATTGAGATTTCGCTAAGGGATTCTTTTTTGCCTCTGTCTGTATATATATATATATATATATGATTTAGTAAATTCCAGGCAATGAAGGAGGAAGTCAAGGAAGACTTGGAAGAAGGAATAAAAGTAGGAGGGAATTTGTTACAAGATGTACGATTTGCAGATGAGCAAGGAAGTAGCGGGCAGCGAAATTGGATTGCGGAAAATAATGGATAGGCTGAATGATACGGCCCTAAGATATGGCATGAAGATTAATATAAAAAAGACCAAGGTTATGAGAGTGTCCAATAATAAAGGTGAAGTTAGTATCACCATAAATGGTACGAAATTGGAACAGTTAAGGAGTTTCAAATATTTGGGTCATACTATAACCGATGATGGGAAATGTGAGACGGAAATATGCAGTAGGATTGCACAAGCAAAAGCGGCCTTTGGTAGTAGAAAAGAACTATTAACAAAAAGTCTAAAGAAAGACACAAAGATAAAGATAGTGAAAACTTTGGTTTGGACCACGCTATTGTATGGATGTGAAACATGGACCTTAAGGAAGGAAGATATTAGGAAACTGGAGGCATTGGAAATGTGGATTTGGAGAAGAATGGAGAGGATTAGCTGGACTCAAAAGGTTACAAATGAGGAAGTCCTGGAGAGAGTTGGCACAGACAGACAGTTGAAAATGTATTAAGAAATAGGAAGAAGAGATGGATAGGACAAATTCTAAGGGGGGAAGGTCTATTAAAGGAGGTATAGAAGGTAGAATGGAAGGAAAAAGAGGCAGGGGCAGGCCGAGATTAGGTATGTTAGATGATTTAAAGACCCACTCATATGTGGAAATGAAGAGGAAGGCGGAAGACAGAGAAGAGTGGAGGCGTTATGTACCATGTACCTGCCAGTAGGGAGTCACTAAGATATATATATATATATATATATATATATATATATATGTATATATATCTCTCTCTCTCTCTCTCTCTATATATATATATATATATATATATATATATATATATATAATGTGACTCAATA
>CAJHZI010000459.1:232500-315000 GCA_905160935.1 Enchytraeus crypticus
CCGCATCTCTCTCTTCTCTATTCGCTAATCTCCTCTCTCTCTAGCTCGTCTCTCTCCGTCTCCTCTATCATCTCTTATCTCTCCTGGTCTCGCCCTGCCCTCCCTCCCCTCATCGCTCTACCTCTCGCCTCTCTCTCCTTCTCTCCTCTATCTCTCCTATCGCTCTCGCTCTCTCTCTCCCGCCCGCTCCTCCCTTCTCACCCATCACTCCTCTCCTCCCCCACTCCTCCCTCTCTCTCACTCACACAACACCGTTCCTCCTCTCATCCTCTTCAAGCAATCCTTTCTCTCTCTCTCGCTCTCTCTCTCTCTCTCTCTCTCTCTCTCTCTCTCGCTCACCTCTCTTTCTTTACCTCACTTTCATTCGCTTTCACTCGCTGACCAGGTCAGATGGCAGGTCCATTTAATATATTCCAAGCCACCGTCTCTTTGAGCCAGTGTTTGTAATTATTGCTAGGGAGAGATTTTCTTCTGAGGTAGTGTTTATAATATTATATGGTCTTCATTTACACTAAAGTTTTTTGTAAGTCTACAAAAGCAATATCAACGTTTTGAAATTCGCTTATCTTGTCTGCCGTATTCACGACAATGAATTTCACTGTGCTTTGAAATGTTTTAGAACTCAGAACCCATTCATATTTTTGATTTTATAACTTTTCTTTCACTTAAATCAACTCATATTTAGGCATATCCTAGGATTAATAATAATTTTCTGTATAATACCAGATCTGAAAAACACAAATCATTAACACATACATGTATATTGCAATTTGACAGAAATATACCAGTAAAAGCCAGGTTATGCTGGTTAGGGGTGGATATGACTAAGGTAGCGGTTTTGGGTAGGATTAGGATAAAGGTTAGAGCTAGGGAATGTCATTGCTTACGAAGTTTATTGCTGTCAAATGAAATTGCAATCTAACCACTAATAATTAACACATACGATACGCAACCTATTAAAGCGCTCTGGTTACCCAACCAATACAGGGCCTACATGCAACTATTTAACTCTTCTTTTTATTTGATACTTAATCAAAAGCCAAATTCAAATCTCCCCCTAGGCTAACTGGCCCGGTCTGATTTGACCGCTCAAGGTTTGTTGGCATTCGCCTAATAATTCGGCAAAAGATAAGTCGCTTAATCGTGAGTCATTGCAACTGGTTTTATATTTGAGCAGAAAGTTAAATACCTTTAAATTACTTTCGTGTGAAATATAAGAGCTTCATTTCAGTGAATACTGTGAAATATTTCGACATTGAACTATTGGTACTTCTTTAAAATCACTATCTCAAAGTGATTTTAATTACAAATTTTAACTGAAATTCGTAAAACGGTGATGTTTGACAATGATCAAAAATGATTGAAATTTTAAATTTTTTGTATTGCAAAGCCACTGTAAATTAAACGTTAAATATACGAAGATTTCACAAATGCAATCAAATAATTAAGAATAATTATTTACGTAATACTATCATTGCACAAATTGATGTCAGAAGTTTTTGTCTGGCGACGCACTAAGATGAGAAAATTAACTGAGAATACATGTAACTAAGTCACATAGCCACTTTAGTCACATAATCATCATCATCATCACTTAGTCAAGTCACTTTAGTCACATAATCATCATCATCATCACTTAATCAAGTCACTTTAGTCACATAATCATCATCATCATCACTTAATCAAGTCACTTTAGTCACATAATCATCATCATCACTTAGTCAAGTCACATAGTCACATAATCATCATCATCATGACTTAATCAAGTCACATAGTCATATACTACATAACTAACTTAATTGTTAAATTGTGGTACTAAGAGAGAGAGAGAGAGAGAGAGAGAGAGAGAGAGAGAGAGAGAGATTAAACAGGTGAGTATATCACTATAGAAAATTATATCTAAAATCACATACCATTATTTAGATAGCAGATTAATAGATATCTGTGGTCTGTTGTTATTTTCTTCCTTCTTTCAGGTTCGGTTTAATGACATTCTCGCACAATGGCGCCTACTAACCCTCTACCGGCCACTTTCTCGACCTTTTACCTTTCTATTCATCTTCTCGAACGTCGCTTTCTCAGAACCTCATTTCAACACGCCTCGAGTAAAATTTAAAGAATGTTTCGCGAACTTTATCCGTCATTCGCTAGAGGCGCTTTACTAATATCTTTAGAGTCGTAAATCGCGAAGTAAAGGTGTTTTCTTAACTTTGATTTCTGACGCACCTGTTTGTAGAATGTCCCTGTTAGAAAGTGTTAGCAACGTCGTGTAATTGGGGGCGTTAAGTAACGTAAACGTTTTTATTAAAGCTCTGCGTAGACTACTGCTTTAATTTTACTACATGTCCATCTCCTTGTCCATAATTACATCTGTTCTTCTTTCCTTCTTTATTTTTTCCTTCATTCCTTCCCTTGTTTATTCACTCATTGTTTATTTGTTTTTTTATTAGTTAGTTTCTTCATTTATTTCTATTTTACTTTCACTCTAGAAAGAATTTCTATATATAAGTTTAACTATTTTAAGTTTTCAAGGTGCTCCATCTAGCTGACCACCTCAGTAATAGGTATGAAATATTTAAATTCGCGACCACCCAAACAATACAGTTAATTTTACCATTTCTGCTATATCGATTTATGCGTGATACGAAATATGTCTCTACATTGCGTGTATCCAGAATAAAGGGAGTTTATTAACGAGTCTACATTTTTTACTTTTTATAACATGTGCCGGCTGTTCTGTACAATATGAATCGATAGAATATTGATATTTGTTGTTTACTTCTTATATCTTACAGAGAGAGAGAGAGAGAGAGAGAGAGAGAGAGAGAGAGAGAGTAATAGACGAGAGAGAGAGAGTAATAGACGAGAGAGAGAGAGAGAGAGAGAGAGAGAGAGAGGAAGTGACAGTCAGAGAGAGAGAGAGAGAGATAGTAATAGAGGAGAGAGAGAGAGAGAGACAGAGACAGAGACAGAGACAGAGAGAATGAGAGAGATAGCTAAGCTGGGAATGTCATGGCTGAGTGATTCATCATCGGGTCAGTTCGCATAAAAGCCACTGATATCTACCAACGAATAATTTCGTAGTTTCTTGTTTTGCTTGCATTGAAGAGACCATAGATCTAGTTTCATTTAAAATAATACTGACTACGGATTATCTTTTCAACTGCAGAATCACATCTGATAAAGGTAGTTTGTGTTTAATTTGATTAGATATTTATAACTAGTAGTAAACCAATGAAATTATACGTGGATTCGTTAGAACTACTAGTAATTAAACCTAAAGTAAATTATTTCTCTATTATCCAATTAATGGAACTGATTTCGTCTGAGATATATCCTCTTCGTGTCCATGTGAAAGTTTTTCTGTTATTATGCTTCAGTTAGTAAACGAAAAATTGCAAAAATTAATGCGTCCGCTATATATATATATATATATATATATATATATATATATATATATATATACATACATACATACATACATATATATATATATATATTTATATATATATATATACACACACTACACACACACATACACACATACACACACACACACACACACACACACACACACACACACATATATGTATATAAATATATATATATATGCAGAAATTCCTTCTCTATATCGAAGCTCACAAATTTTGTATAAATTTTTTGAGTTTTGTTGAAGTTATGGAGATTTAGCTAGGGAATTGTTTTTTATTCCCAATCTATAGACCCCTAAATAGACCCAATAATGCTCACCTATTAGAGATATTCCGTCCCAAATTTAATTTCATCCGTATTTTAAAAATGAGAGTAGCTTGATATTTGAAAGCTAGTTTAACTACATCATCATCATCATCATCATCTTCCCGTGAACTCTAATTTAACTAGGGTCTGGATACGAATAGACTAGTTAGATAGGCTAGGTTAGAATAGGCTAGAGAGAGAGAGAGAGAGAGAGAGAGAGAGAGAGAGAGAAAAGAAAAGATTATGTCTGGCATTAATCAACGCTAAGACATATCTTTAAAATTAAAATCTTTTTCAAATCTTCACTTTAGTTCTAGAGTTTAAGTTCCGACATTTTAGTCCCAGCATTTTACTCCCAGCATTTTAGTTACAGCATTATAGTACCAACATTTTAGTCCTAGCATTTTACTCCAAGGATTCTAGTCCTAGCACTATAGAACCAACATTTTAGTCCCATAATTTTAGTCCGGCGTTTTAGTCCAAACATCTTAGTCCAAACATCTTAGTCCCCGCGTTTTGTATTTTGTGGACAGTATACTACACGTACATGTATGTACTACACGTATGTAAATTCTCTATTTCTCTGCACGTATGTAGATAAATTCTCTATTTCTTCTCTCATGTTTCATGACTTCACACAAGTTAGCTTCAATATGAGCCAATATCACGCTGGTTAAATGATCTATGTAACACATTACGAGCCACATACGTATATCACACGCAGCTGATATGATCAGTCGTAATAAATTCCACAGTTGGCAGTAAATTAAAACACCACAATCTCACGAGTTTGTGGCAATCAAACGAGCTTTACATTAGAAAACTACTGTAGCTTTGATAGCGTTGATTCCTATGGTAACCTCCACAGATTACAAACTAAATACCTTTTTTCCATTTCTTTCTACTCTAATTTTGTACATAGATAATATGATGACATTGAGAGAATGTTATTAGGCGTATAAATGTGCATTCAAAGGTTTTGACCCAGGATTATCTTGTCCAGTCAAGCAGTAACTGACTGTTACATTAATCTTTGTGACGATAGCCCGAGTGTGTCGAATCGTCTTGAAGAGAAGTCTTGTGCTTCTGAACCTTGACGTTAAATACACTACAACCTATTAGGAGACTGCCGCTCTGTAGTGAGGTACATAATAAAGAGTGATCAGAGATATGAGAAATACTAATTATATATAATTATATCTTACTTATATATAACTATGCTATATTTGTACACAATTTCACAGTGACAAATGTAATTATACGCATTCTGGATTGTACTACACTGTAATCGCTTCAAAATTCTATAATGTTAATTTTTAAACTCTTCCCCATATTCAAAGCCATTTATCATTAATAGTTAAATGTAGAGAATTTAGAAGATATTAAAGCGTAGTAAACTTAATTTATGTATAATTATATTTATTGTTGCATAATTCTGCATAATTCTATCAAATTACATTATAATAATGTGCTAGAATAGTATACTCATGTATAATTTTTATTTCTCATATCTCTGATCACTCTTGAGTATGCACAAACATAGCTTTTGAGAACCTGGATAAGAAGTAGCTCGAATGTGGCTAGTCGCTTTAAAGAGAAGTGTTGTGCTTCTGAACCTTGACGTTGAACACAGTGCAGCATAATAATGCACACGGTTTAGTATGTCGATGAAACTTTAGAAGGAGCTTTGTCGAGTCTTGAATGTTCGATGCAATGTGGCAGATCAAAGCTCTAATAATGAAACGTGTAATGGATATCACACATTCCAGCAGATCTGAGTAACATTGGAATTTATTAAGTCGTTATCGCGTTTGATTGAGTATAATAGATGGTTCGATTATTTGATGATAAAGCTGCCTACTGTGTCACATATAATAATAGGTTTCTCACAAAGTAATGTCAACCGTGGACCTCAAATAACATGTGTCTTGCTATGATTTTGATAGACGTTGGTTAAGATAAACCCTTAGACACTTGACACAGATATGTTTCCCCTGCTACTTGTATTCTACTAAGGTCTCTTTTAATGCAATGCCTACTGGCAGGTCCAGTAGGAAGTGCATTAAAAGAGACTAAATATCATAGTATGTACTATGTATGAGGTTATTAGGAATTTGAGCTTTTCAGTAGATATATGGTGTGCTCACGACTGAGCAGTATAGTAAACGAAGACTTGATGTTGAACCATCGACATTGTGCGGGAAGCAAGGAGTGTAAAGAAGGTTTAAAAGACTAAGAGAGAGAGAGAGAGAGAGAGAGAGAGAGAGAGAGAGAGAGAGAGAGGAAGTGAGAGAGAGAGAGAGGAAGAGAGAGAAAGAGAGAGAGAGAGAGAGAGAGAGAGAGAGAGAAAGAGAAAGAGAGAGGGGGGACTGAGAGAGATAGAGCAATATAGGTAGAAAGAGAGAGTGAGAGATAGAGATAGAGAAAGAGAGCGAGAGAGAGAGAGAGAGAGATTGTGTGAAAGTAAAATATATTAATTAGCGGCAGTTTGATTGATTGATTGATTGATTGATGTAATCAGATAACAAACAGCTTGACATTACATCCAATCGTGTTAGTACTTCAACGCTTGATGAAACCTAATCATGAAAAGCTTAGAATATTGTGTGATCAATTACATTCTATTCCATTTACTAATTTTACCCACATGTATGGCACGATATCATAATTTAAGATGTTCTCTTCTTCACAATTGAACCTAACCGACTAGAAGTCCGACGTGCTATCCATTGCGCAACGGAGACACTAATAATTAATTACGTTCTTACATAATTACTACATAATTAATACTTACATAATTTATACTTACATAATTATTTGCATACCTACATACATACAATTTAATTACATACTTAATTAATAACAAATTAATACAGTAACTTATAGTTACTTTAATCTTTGTGATGGTAGCTCGAGTGTGTCGAGTCGTCTTGAAGAGATGCCTTGTGCTTCTGAACCTTGACGTTAAGCACACTGCAACCTACCTGCCTACAGTAATTTAACATCCCAGTAATGCTATGGAGGCGTCATTACAAGAGATTTCGCTGTAGTTTAGGATCGTCTTTAAACTAAAAAAATTAAAACGACTAAAACTAATTTTAACGTCAGTTCTGTTCTAAAGCTTATAAGTGACGAAGCGGGCACCGAAGGCACTTCAGTGACGAGTGGAGTACTGAATTAGAATTTTATACCCTCTCAGTTTCAAACGAAATATTTAACCTACGTTATCACTGATCAACCAAAACTTATTTTAACAAAATCTTTGATCTTTCAATGTTAAAAACAGACAATATAGGTCTATCATACATCGTCATCATTTAACATTTTTAAAGCCTATGTTGGATCAACGACTATAATTATGTAGTATACATGCAGCTGCCGTCGTATTTAGTTCTATTAGGAAATGTTCGTCCACGGAATAGCATTGACACTGATTAATTTACTATTTAATTATTTTGACTACTATACTCTATGTTGCTCATCTAACGCTACGATGATTTTATCAAAACTTTCTACTGAATCTGTTATTACAGGACTGCAAACTTTATTTTAGTTATAGTAATTTTAGTTTAGTTTTAAACTTAATATCGTATTTCGGCATTTGCGGTATCATAATTGAGTCTTTAACTTTCTTATTAGTTTCCAAGGCGGTCAAACTCGTGACAATACTTTATGCCAATATAACCTCTTTTGGTCACTTATTGTCTTATCTCCTTGCAGTCGCTCTTGTTTTATTCATTATTTGTGTCTATTATTATTTTATTCTTTTCATACAGTATCTTCTCTTATTACTATGTTATTTCTAAACCTTTTTTACTCCCACGCTACGTCGATTAACACCTTAGAGATGTTGCTCTTTTAAAATTTAAACTTCAAAAGAAATGCTTATTCACCCGTTCAAGAAGAACGGATTTTGAATGCACGCATTGAATACCCAGCGCGTCTTTTAGTGTTAATGGTCGTTCTATAAAAATATGACATCACTCTGTTGTAAAATATATACTATAAAATGCTTTGTAGGCCTAAACAGCAAAAGTTACACGTTTCACAATTAGAACTCCATCAATACAGATTTAAATTTTAGAACGCCTGGATGAATATTGACATCGAGTTTGAAATTATATAACTTTATCAAACACCATTTTTATAATAATGTTTGGATAATAATAGACAAGTTTAAATATTATATTTAGGTGTCTTCAATCGGGCAATGTGCCACATGATCCCAGTTTGAATTAAATCGTATCTAGATGTATCAGATTGATCAAATTTCTTGATAACTTTAGATTTATTTTATTTATTTTAATTATTAAATTAATTTCATATAATGAAAAACGTCATATATATATTATTACGATCTACCAGTAACGTAGCGTAGTCGTTGATATTGCATTCTGATTGCTGAAGGCTTTTGAAATCAATTCGAACATTCGCAATTGTTTCTGCTCTCTTATTGAGGAGAAGTAGTCACTAGTTGACTATCGCCGTAGTTTTTCTGTAACAATTTCTTAATGAAAATGGACATTTCATTATTATTTTGCTAGCATTCATCCACTACGCTATGCCAACTTTTATTGAATCTTCCAATTCAAGTCAACATTAGTTAATGACCCAACGTGAAAAGTTTATGACCTATCAATGCACTACTATATCTACACTATATCTATGCGTAAGTTGTTTTACTCTTTAACTATATAAATTATCTTTACACTCATCTTTGAAGTTTAAGGTACGTAACTTTAAAATGAAAGAAAAGATTAAAACTAAATTTTGTATCTGCTATTAGTCTTTCTGCAGTAATCATATAGCACCAACAAGTTAATCGTTTCGTAGGATTAAATGTCACAATAACTACATGTAAAATTGACATGATTTCGAAGAGAAGACAGCAATTAATATTTTTAAAGATTTCTTATTATTTGTGCGAAGTTTAAAACTTTTATTGCAATTTGTTTTTGATTTTTGTAAAATAGTAATAAATCTTTGACTAAAAATTCTCGTAATAAATATATCTACTTTGGTAGGTTTTTTGGGTCTATTCCAGAAGCACTGACGCATAGTTGAATCAATTTGAGATGAATCGGTTTCTTAAAAGTGTTTAAAGCTGAATCAACAATTGGCAAAAATTCAAATATAAACCGCAGTTCTTAAGAAATATTTCGTTATTTAAACTTGAGCTCTACTGAAGGTAAAATTATCTTCTAGAAAGAGAATAGCAGGATAAAATCAATAGATGTAATTTAAGTTAGATTGAATCAATATTGAGCTTGCGTTTCCATTGCGGTCGATTTAGTTAACACCATTATTACAGTCTAGTATATCGTATTTGGATATAATCTGCTGTGATATCGAATAGTCAGTTTCGCTTGATCGGCGCTTAGAGACCATCACCATTATGCCGGTATGTAATGTATATTTATAAAATCATAGAGAATCAACTATTAGATTTATTTGTATTGTATTAAAATCGTCTGCCAAAGTAACAATTAACATGGCATCTCGACACAGTGGTTATGTTAGACGAAATATTTTTTCTAAACTTTGAAGATTCATATTTCGATCTCCAATCAAGGAAACCTGAGAGAGAGAGAGAGAGAGAGAGAGAGAGAGAGAGATAGAGAGAGAGAGAGAGAGAGAGAGAGAGAAATATTTGCTTCGATAATGAGCAAGAATTATCCAAGAGTTTTAATATATTGATGGCTTCCATTGCTTATGAGCTGTGACTACAAAAACTATAATCGACATAAGCGTCGTAATAATGGTATTTATGTATTCCATGTATGTAATCATGTAGTAAGTATGCAGGTTTGTTAGATGATTTAAAGATATGTGGAAATGAAGAGGAAGACGGAAGACAGAGAAGAGTGGAGGCGTTATATACCATGAACCTGCCATTAGGCAGTGCACTAAGAGAGAGAGAGAGAGAGAGAGAGAGAGAGAGAGAGAGAGAGAGAGAGAGAGAGTACGTAATCATAGATTACATTAGATTGACTCCTCTAAAAGAGAAGTAGTTAAGAGGGATTGGGGGAGGTACTTTTTAGTATAATAGTAACTCTGCTATAACAGTAACTCTGTTATAGCAGTGAATCTGTTATAACAGTAACTCTGCTATAACAGTGAATCTGCTATAACAGTTAATCTGTTATAACATTTAATCTGTTATAACAGTTAATCTGCTATAACAGTTAATCTGTTATAACAGTTAATCTGTTATAACAGTTAATCTGTTATAACAGTTAATCTGTTATAACAGTTAATCTGTTATAACAGTTAATCCTCTGGATAATGATGCGAGCATGTAGAGATGTGTGACTCAGATGTAATTTATTAACTATTTTATAAATAAATGAACAAACAATTTTTCCTTCCCCATTACAACTTTTTGACCACGCCCGTGTTCTCTGGTGACATTTTACTGAGAAAATGTTCAGTAGAAAAACGTTAAGTAGAAAGCATACGTCACTTTATAGTACTTTTTAACTCATTAAACTTAATAATAATAATAAAAATAAAATGATATAACAACATATTTACCATTTTGAGTCCGGGACACTGGAGAATAGATCAACTTTTAACTCCATGGGTTGTTAGAAGCGTCTAAGTAAGAACTTAGGAAAGTAACTGGAACCACCTCACCCACCATATTTTTTTTCCTGAGCTATAGGCTAATTAAGTTATGAATAAAGAATAGCCGCTGTGGAATGACAACTTGTTGATCTAAGTAGTGTTCTTGATGGAGCGTGAAAGCAGGCTTTGAGTATGAATATGTACCTTGAACCAGCCACTTGGCAGTACACTAGAGAAAGAGAGGGAGAGAGAGATAAAGAGAGAGAGCGAGAGAGAGCTATAGAGAGAGAGAGAGATAGAGATAGACAGACAGACAGACAGACAGACAGACAGACACACAGACCGACAGACAGAGAGAGACAGAAAGAGATAACAATTTACATTGTACAAATATAAACGTAATCTCACAAACATCAACGTAATCTAAAAAGTATACATACTATACAGGGTATGACGAGATGTTTGATATTGAAAGAAACTACAGTATACACGGTGAGTTATGACTCATGCTGGGTCACAGCTGGTGAGAAAATAAGCTGATATAATAATGAAAGATGAATTAGCTTTCAACATATAATATATATATTTGTACGAAGTTAATCGTTGTTAAATGCTTAGGTAATAATTCCTAATAAAAAATGTCAATTATAAATTACTATATATATATATATATATATATATATATATATATATATATATATATATATATATATATATATATATATACAAATAATGATGAATGTAGGTAAGTTAATCGTTGCTACAAAGTGATGTCTCGAAAATAAGCTGATATAATATATATACATGTATATACTGTATATACGTATATATATATATATATATATATATATATATATATACGTATATATATATATATACTATATGTATATATATATGCATGTATATATATATATATATATATATATATATATATATATATATACATACATACATATACTTGTATATAAACGAACTCTTCTCAGGTTTTGTTACTTTACAGTTGTTCTTCACTTCTACGGTATAATTAAATATAACGTTATATTCTCCATTATTTAATGCTCTTCTGATGTTTTATAACAGGGGAGGATGTCAGAGAACGGCAATGTACAGGAATGCTTCAACTGGATATCTGCTGAACAGGTAAACAGAATCATCATCTCCTGAGATCATCATGAACATATCTGTCAAAGTGATATGAGATATTAATTTAAGAGATATTAAAGACATATTAAAGATACTTAGGTTGTAGTGTGTTTAACGTCAAGTTTCAGAAGCACAAAGCTTCTCTTCAAGACGACTCGACACACTCGAGCTACCACAACAAAGATTAATGTAACAGAAGTTATTTTCAAGTCATCCTGACCAAACATATTAAAGATATAAAAACGATATTAAAGATATTAAAATATGTGACACTAGTTACGGGTATTTTACGGCCATTTTCTTCATATTTAAATAAATTCAGGATCAGCATTTGCACATACTAAATATATAACATATAACATAATAATACAGTAAATGATAAGGCCTACATAAAGCAATTATCTGGACTGATAAAGTAACAAGTGCTAATTGAATAAATGAATGAATGAGCGCCAAGTGAATGAATGAACGAATGGAAGAATTTAATAAACCGTTGGAAAAATACACAAATGAATTATTAAATAGAGATTTACTGAGAATATGATTTAATGAATGACTGCATGAATATGTGAATGATTGAATGAACATTCTAGTGGATCAATTAATTAGTGAACAAATCATCTAATAACATAATTAATTAATGAATTGACTGATTGATCAGTATTGAATGAAGTGGGGGATTGTCTGATTGATTGGCTATTTGATTGACTGACTGATTAGTTGATTGAGTGATTGATCGATTGACTGATTGAGTGATTGAGTGGCTAATTGAGTTATTAATGGACTGATTGATTGATTGATTGACTGACTGATTGATTGATTGACTAATTGATTGATTAATTGATTGATGGGTTGCCTGATTGACTAATTAATTGACTGATTGATTGATTGAGTGGTTGATTGATTTATTGATTGATTGATCGTATGATTACTAATTCATCGTAGGAGCGGGTAGAGAGGACCGGAAGCGGATACAGCAGACCGGAAGTGGAATTATCACTGACGGATCAGCGTCAGAGATCACGTGATGTGTTGAACTATGCATCAACTGTGGATAGAGCGAAATCTAGCATTCAGGTGCCGGTCCCTCCACATTCATTATCATCCATTATGATATCTAGCATTGATGTTCAGCATTCAGGTGCCGGTCCATCCACATACATTAACATCCATAATGATATCTAGCTTGTAGGTTCAGCGTAAATGTGCTTACGGTACTTGCAAATGAACATCTATATAATGACATTAACACTTAGAATTTACATAAGGCTTGTGTTTATGCCAACAAGATAATGATTATGTGCAGCTTTTATTTATCAGAATTTTTAAGATATCAACTTGCTATACAAAAAGACTGCTCTTAAAATGTGTTTTTTAAACTTAAAATAAGGTGTTTAAAATCCTCTTGAAATTTACTAATATTTTATCTATTTATTATTAATTTATTAATTTTATTTCTTAATTAATCTGTTCCTTTTCTCTGCTACAGGATGATAAAAGAAAAGCTGAACTGGAAAGCGCCTTTGAGAACTTGAAGGTATGAAGATATTGTGAATAATAATAATGAAGATAGTTAACTATTTTGAACATTCGTTGGAAATCAATTAATGTGTAGTTATTCATTTTTTAGTTTTGTGATTGAGTATATGCTTGCGTCTAATTTTTCAGCACTACTTGTGTGTTTGATTGTATTGTAGTTTGTTTCTTGTCCTGCTACCTGTGTGGTGAAATAAAAGCTATATATAATGTCATCATAATGGATATTATAGATAGATATTAGAATTTTCTGTTACATTCATATAATACCATTCATTCAAAAAAATAAACTCTATTTCACATTTCCTAGACGAGTGGATAATAGGTATATAACTTTTCTTGCATGAAAGCAATTTACTATTTAGTGTCTAGTGGGCACTAGAGTTAAATTGCGAACCTACTAATCCAAAGCCTAAGACATAAGTGATCTTCTACGTTATTAGCTAAATAGTTTAAGAGATGATTAATTCAGATGTCTAGACTGTCTTCAAAAGAAACTGTTGCAAATAAAACTGGCAAAGATTGGTTACATTAAGGTTTCATTTTTTAATTAATTAAATTTAATTATCCATTTAGTTGACTTAATTATATTGGTTCAGGAAGTCGTTGAGACTTGTAACACCAGTCATTTCAAGTTCTTATTTTCGCAGGAGTCGTCTGAAAGAAAACTGAACTGTTTGGACAACATTTTCTGCAATACACATACATTATAATTCTTCCAAAAACTCTATAAATGAGTACCTCTATAGATGAGGCTACCTAAACAGTGGAAATTTGGTTTATTTCTTGGTTTATTTTTTGGTTTATTACTTTTTGGAGACTATTTAATGTCTAGTGGGCAGAGATATTGAATTTTGAACCAACTATTCTAAAGCGTAAGACATAAACGATAGCATAGGACGTACTTTCTTAGCTAAATAGTTTAATAGACGATTAATGTAGCTGTGAAGAAAGTTTTTTTATGCAAAAGAAACCGGTAAAATGTTGTTTGCATTAGGTTTTTATTTCTTATTTGCGCAGGAGTCATCTGAAAGAAAAATGAACTGTTTGGACAACAACACAAAAATAGTCAACCTGGAAAGCATTTTCTCTGTGAGTATTTGCTATTAATTCATTAAATAGAACCTATTTTTTGGTATTAATTCATTAAATAGTGTGCCCCAAATATTTGAAATTCCTTACCTGTTCCAATTTCGTACAATTCATTGTGATATTAACCTGACCTTTATTATGGGACACTCTCGTAATTAGCATATATTAAACATATCGGCTTTTACATGTGTGCATTTTCATATATTTTGAAAAACCATTCCTTTAATTAACATGTTGAATGATTGATTGATTTATTGATTGATTGATTTATTGATTGATTGATTTATTGATTGATTGATTGATCTATTGATTGATTGATTTATTGATTGATTGAATTATTGATTGATTGATTGATTGATTCTCGCAGCCATTGAGCACAACGATACACGAGCTATCTAATCATTTAGTGCAGCTCTCAGCCAATGATCCTATCATCGAGGCGAAATCTCCTATCAGCGGCACAGGCTACACTGCCCAGGTAAGGGATGCTAGCTGTGTGTGTGTATGTGTGTGCACGCGCGTGTCTGTATATATAAACCTTTTCTGCACCACTAGTATGTAATATTTGGTTCCTGTGTTTGTAAGTACAAGGGATGATGTATTAGCTTAGATGTAGGGTCACTAGAGACATCCAGTGATCCATTTGAATCCTCCGTGACGCACTGAGAGTGTAGTGGGGGGCATATGTCCCTTAAGATATCGTAAAAAATCAAACCCAAAATTTGTGTGTGTGTGTGTGCGTGTGTGTGTGTACATTATCTGTACCACTAGCATGCCATATATCAATCAGCCCTGTAAGTCCCAGGATCGGCATACCTGAGCCGCTGCTCTACTTGTTCCAAAAACCTGTAAAGATGTTAAATGCTTATATTTACATTTTATGTTGTTCATCACGTGACACAGAGATGTATACTAAGCACTCAGGATGCCTGGAAGTACGTCAACAAACAACTGAAATGTGCTGAGATACAGCTGCAGCACGCTGCTGAATATCATCAGGTTAATTTAAATACCTTTATTTTCCTGTCTTAAATATCATCAGATATTATTAAACACCTTTCTTTTTGTGTCTTAAATATCAGCAGGTAATATCAAACACCTTTCTTTTCCTGTGTTCTTTATAATAAGTGAGGCCCTTGCAATTAATTACATAATAATTACTGTGTAGTATATATGGAATTGGATAATCATAAACCCGTATTCAACGAAGTGACTGAAAGGAATTGTAGTAAATTCTATGAATTTATAGACAATCATCATTAACATCATCTTCCCTTAATTCCCAGTTCAATTAGGGTCGGGATACGAATAGACTTGAACCATTCGTTTAATGAATTTATAGAGACTCTATTATATTGAGTATACATAACATTACGCGCGAAGACGTGTCCACTAATACCCTCGCCTTAATTAAAAGAATCAAATTTTTACCTTTTCTGGTTTCGTATCATTTATTGTAAATATCTCGTTGAAGAATATTTTTTATTTAGTCAAATTCTAATTAGAAGTCTTCAATTAGCGATATTATCGAAGATTGTTCAGTTTTTGTATTTGAATAAAACTGTTGATGTTTTAGGAAACTAGTTATTGTATAAAAGTTAATTACTACATGTGTGTATGATGCGAATATAATAGCTTATGTAAGATATCACTAATTAAGGGTCGACAGCCAGAAATTGGGTTAGCTACGGATTTGCAATTCAGAATTGTGAAATATTATGTATTCATTGAAGCGACTTCTATACAGTACTGAAATTTATTGTTAAATACTTTTCATGTACGTTGTAGTGTGTTTAACGTCAAGGTTGAGAAGCACAAGGCTTCTCTTCATGACGACTCGACACATTGAGCTACCGTCACAAAGATGAAGATAGCACTAAGTTACTGTAGTAGTTATTCCTACTGTAACTCTTTATTGACAGTATACTTTGCAGAGAGACTAGTGTGAGGAAATATATTAATTTAAGTCGTTGTAATTCCGGTGTTTTCTCGCAGTTTTTCTACGACATGGCTCAGTACGCTAAATGGATGCCAGCAGACTTACTGACTGTGGAAGCTTTGATAAGAAGAGTTAACCAGAGAACTGATGGTCAGGTGCTGGATCCTGACTCACTTATACCTGAGATGAAGGTAAGCAATAGACCCTGATTCACTTATATCTAAGTAAACAAGGGACCCTGACTTATTTATACCTCAGATGAAGGTAAGTAATAGACCCTGATATTTATTATGTGTTTATATTGTATTTATGATGTATTTGTGTTTTTTTTATCAGACGGCTCTAATGATATATTTGGGCTGTGTTTATGATGTATTTATGATGCATTTATGATGTATTTATGATGTTTTATGATGTATTTATGATGAATTCATGATGTGTGAATGATGTATTTATGATGTATTTACGATGTATTTGTGCTCAGACGGCTCTAGCGATGTATTTGGGCTGGAGGTCACGTGTGGATGAGTCATACGAGAGGTCAAAGAGAATCGTACCAGTTCATCTGAGGCTAAAGAGACTTAACCACGAGAGACCAGTGCTAGCTCTCTGCGACTACAAGATAGACTCTGTACGTCAATCAATCAATCAATCAATCAATCAATCAATCAGTCAGTCAGTCAGTCAGTCAATCAATCAATCAATCAATCAATCAATCAATAAATCAATCAGTCAATCAATCAATCAATCAATCAAAAAAATAATCAAGAGTGCAACCAGCCAACCTACCAACCAACCAAAAAATCAATCAGTCAACCAATAAAACAAAAGCTAATCAGTCAATAAGTCAAACAATCAATGAATCTGTCAATCAATGACGAAATGGTATCACTCCAAACATTAAGTCACTGAGACTATCAATCATTATACAGAATTTAGTCTCTACCTCTTTCCAAAAGATTGTATTATACTATGCAATTGGAGGACTTCAGACATTGAGGAATTGTACATTTATAGAAAACTTAAATTATAAAAATGATTGAAATGTTAAGTGCTAGATATATTTCGAATGTAAATATAATAAGTTGATATGAAATTCTATATTTTCTCTACAGCTGGACATAAAGGAAGGTGAAGAACTTTTCATCGTAGACAACAGCAAGGCCGACAGATGGAGGGTGAGTACGCAGTGAGATTTCATTTAAGAAATAAGTTTTCTCAGCTGCCTAACTGTTCATAAATACCTTTTTTTACTCGATGGCCCATCAGTGAGATTATAGCATATTGTTTGAGAGTTGAATATTGATTTTAAGTGTTATATAAAATGGATCACCGTTTTTGCTGGAGACAGTTAATTTAAACACAGCTACAAACTGCAAACACTATATGTAGCAGTTAGCGAGTAATAATTTGAATATATTATTTCAGTTGGTGTTATTAAACGGGTGTTTCCTAAAGTTCAGATTTTTTAAATTTCTGGTGGTGGGAAAAATTAAGAATAAAATAATATATTCCGCAGCTTATATGAAATAACTGGCGGTGTGTACTTAAACCATTGTTTGTGTTGTACAATCTGTGCTGAGATACATTCTTATACAAGATAAGAAACAGAAAAAAGAGGTCTAAAACCAAGAGTGTGCAAGATTTCGTCAAACTAGCAGACTTCTTAAAGTCTTCTCAATCAATCAATCGCTAAGAACTACTTCCACAGTTAACCCACAATTGATGTAAAAGACTGATTATTGTTGATAGATATTGATACACAACTCAGGGTCTTTATAAGTGCCTTGTGATTTAGGTATACCCTGATTTTTCACTTACCTGTCCTGTGCCGTAAAAGTTTCGCTGTTCTGCTTTTGCAAAACAAACTAGTAAATAAGTAACTAACTAACTAACTAACTAACTAACTAAATAAATAAATAAATAAAAATTAAAAAATTAAAAAATTAAAATACAACTAATAAAAGAAATAAACAAATAAATAAGTCAAGAAATGCACTAAATATAAGCTTCATACGATCATGTTAACGGGAATGGAATCCAAGCATTTGAAGTAAAAGACAAGTACTCTGACAACTAGATCACAATAAGTGTAGTTATAATAATAATGATAATAATAATAATAATAATAGTAATAATAATAATAATCAACTCATCAACTCTCTCGCATCAGACTTTATTGACGAAATAGGCAGGAGGACCAACGCCATTACTGGTGATAAGCGCGAAAAATCTTTCTGTGGCAGCGACTGTCTATTGCTCTCCAGCGATTCAATGCAGTCTGCTTCAGTGGCACTTTGGCTAAAGCGGCTTCCCAGAGTGCAGAGGAATTATTTTAATCGCTTTTTAAAAAACTTTTAATTAAATAAAGTCTCTTTTATCTTATAATAATAATAATGATAATAATAATAATAATAATAATAATAGTAATAATAATAATGATAATAACAATATTAATAATAATAATAATAATGGTTTAACGTCCGTTTCCTCGCACAAGGACGATGTCAGGGACGCCCCTATCATGTGCCGTGTTGATTATTGACAGGTGCGTAACTTGAGGCAAGACGTGGGGGTTGTGCCATCTGTACAGATCGTCATCAAAGGACCTGATCTAGCTGCCATCGACGCCGCCATGAGGTTCTACTCTCTCTCTCTCTCTCTCTCTCTCTCTCTCTCTCTCTCTCTCTCTTAGTGCACTGCTTACTGGCATGTCCATGGTATATGACGCTTCCACTCTTCTCTGTCATCCATTTTCCTATTCATTTCCTCATATGAGTGGATCTTTAAATTATCTAACATACTCAATCTAAGATGTGTTACAATATTCCCTATTAATAATTAAATAGCGACCTAATTAGGTCTGATATGAAATAATCAATAGTATTAACCATTAAATAGCGACCTAATCAGGTCTGGTGCGAATCATTCAATAGTCATAATCTAGTAGACCTCTCAATCACCCTAATGAATATATGTTATTCTAATTTATTATAATTAATATAGGCTGAGACTGCAGTTTTATGATAAGTGGATGTCATCGGTTAGGCGTCTCGGCAAGGCTCTCATAAACTACGTCTCTACAACTCTACTCGACTGGTCTGCTGATCAGGTATTTAAATACATGATGTTTAGAGAAATATAATTAAATACATGACGTTTAGAGAAATACTATTAAATACATGATGTTTAGAGAAATGCAATTAAATACATGATGTTAGAGAAATACTATTAAATACATGATGTGTAGAGAAATACAATGAAATACATGATGTTTACAGAAATACAATGAAATACATGATGTTTACAGAAATGCAATTAAATACATGATGTTTACAGAAATACAATGAAATACATGATGTTTACAGAAATACAATTAAATACATGATGTGTAGAGAAATACAATTAAATACATGATGTTTACAGGTATACAATAAAATGCTTGATGTTTACAGAGATACAATTAAATACATGATGTTTACAGAAATACAATTTAATAAAATATACTGCATTGCATTCACCTATGCATTACGTACTTCTTTTGATACGGCAGAATAGACCAACCTGTAACTGCACTTGTGTAATAGAAAACTAAGCAGGAATTAATGAAGACAAGAGGAAATCAATCAATAAGAATTTAACGTCCGGTTCCTCGCCATAAGGCAATGTCAGGAACGTCAAACAGTCTCTACAGTCATATTCATATAGTATTGTATATTTTTGAGACTGGACCAAACTATAGGGGGATTCGGGAGTTCTTATAGGTCGTTAAATAACGAATTTACATTTAAATCTCTTCTGCAGGAGTTTAAGTGATACATCACCCTTGCGCTATTTACATTCCCGCAGGAGTCTAAGCTACAGTCTCTCAGCCCCACGGAGAAGCGCAAGCTCCTATCAATGCTCGACTTCGTCAGAGACGTGTTCTCGCCCTACTGGGACCCCTACACCCCCTACAAGACCCTCCTGGGTAAGGTGGATCGTCTGAGGGGGCTCCTGGGCGCCTCGGCCCCTCGAGGCTACAGGGGTGAGGGGGTCGCCCCCCCTGATGTGGTGAACTGGGCTGAAGGTGAAGAGGAAATGATGAGAATATACAAGGTATGCATGGTTTCATGTTCTCTCTCTCTTAGTGCACTGCCTACTGGCAGATTCATGGAATATTATGCCTCCACTTTTGGCTGTTCCCCTTTTCTCTTCATTTCCACATAGAAGAGGAAAGAGGTTTTATGTTAAATAGGAATTTAATAGGCCAGCCTAAGCCATTGCTAGGCTAGCATAAGTCATACCAACATTTTCACTGATACAGTTAAATTGAAATCGTTCCACTAGAAATAAGTTTATATTCTCTTAAATATTGCATCTTGTATTTTGTGTGATTGGCCTTGCAGAGAACTGCAGTTACTCTCGTATTTACAATTCTCAGTGATTGCTTGAATTATTAATTATTTAGCAGCTTTCTCTATTAAATGATTTTAAATTGATTGATTTTTAACTGATTGATTGATTTAAACAAATGGAAAAGTCTCAAATAGAGGATTGGCTGGTGGTGTGGTGTAGGACAGAGAGGCTTTGAGAGAGTCTATTTGTATCCCGACCCTGGTTAAACTGGAATTCAAATGAAGAGGATGATGATTGATTTATTTATTTATTGACTGATTGATTGATTGATTGCAGATGTTCTGGGACAGTTGGGAACAGTTTCGATGCCTGAGCGACGCTAAGCCCCGCCCAGAAAATCTCCTCGGCCAATCGGATTGGGACAAATACAAACTGTTCGACTCCATAGAGTGTCTACGGTAAATACACTTTCTCAATCTAAGCTTTCACAATCAATAGAACATCGCTTTTGTGTGATACTGTTTCCTTCTTCAATTATCTATTTATCTTATTGTATTATACTATTAATTATCTGATTATATTATACTATTAATAATCTTGTTATTCATCTTATTAATTGTATTATTAATAGTCTTCTTAAGTATATATTAGCGGTTATTGGAATGCAGAGTGCTTAACATCAAGGTTCAGAAGCACAGGAACTCTCCACCAGACGATTCGAAGACCTTTTAACTCAGATTATTCATTAATAACATAACATAACATAACATAACATCACATAACATAACATAACATAACATAACATAACATAGCATAGCATAGCATAGCATAGCACAGCACAGCACAGCATAGCATAGCATAACATAACATAGCATAGCATAGCATAACATAGCATAGCATAGCATAGCATAGCACAGCACAGCATAGCATAGCATAGCATAACATAACATAAAATAGCATAGCATAGCATAGTACAGCACAGCATAGCATACCATAACATAACATAACATAACATAACAAAACATAGCATAACGTAGCATAGCATAGCACAGCACAGCATAGCATACCATAACATAACATAACATAGCATAACATAATATAACATAACATAACATAACGTAACATAGCATAGCATAACATAGCATAACATAGCATAACATAACATAACATAACATTGCATAACATAGCATAACATAACATAACATAACATAACGGTACACTTGGTCAGGAAGCACAGATGCTTGTTTAAGGCCCATTTGCTCCTTCCTCTCCATGGTTATTAGTAATCGTTGCCATTTGATGGCGCAGCAATTGTAATCGGCACAGATTTAAGAATAACCTTCCATTCCCCTGAGATTCTTTCCTTCAAAGCTGTCAACACACGATCTTCCAAGGTGGTAACCCACAAGGTTCTAACCTAGGCTGATGTACCTTAACTTCGAATATTAAGCTACTTAAATATTAAACAAAAATATTAACAGTAACATTAGTAAATAAAAACGTCTGAAATGCTCCATTTGAAATTTTATAATAAACTATATGATGTGGGTCGCCGGTTTAAAAAGTCTCTCTTTAGTGGGTCTCCAGGCTATAAATTTAAGAAACTCTCTGTTACAGAGTTACGATCAGTTTCATTGGTTCTTGCTGATGCAATAAACATCACAATTACTCGTCAAGCCGGCCTAGTATTAGTGTGTCTGTACTGTTTACTGTTACTTGCGTAAGACTCTTATTCCACATTTTTATTCAACGCGTTTTGTTGATAAATTGGACACTGACAGAAAATGGCAGAGTGATTTGAACCAGACCGACGAGGATTTGATGGATGGCTTATTGGTAGAGGATGAGGTTTATACTCTGGAGACCAACAAAGAAACAGCGGAGACGTGTAACATTTCAACCAGTGAACAGGAAGAGAGTTCAACTTTCATCATCACCGGTTTGTCATCCGCTAATCACTTCAACTTATTTCAGACAAGAGAGAGAGAGAGAGAGAGAGAGAGAGAGAGAGAGAGAGAGAGAGAGAGAGAGAGAGAGAGAGAGAAATGTATTTATTTTAGCATCAACACCAAATCACTGACAAATACAAATAGAAATAAACATTTAAAAGAAATAAAATAAAAAATTCCCAGAAACACAGGGTATCAAACAGTCTGTAAATACTAGAACAACGGCCGTCAGGGTAGATGATACACGTCCTATCTAGCTGACCTCCGTCTATAATGATATTAATATCATGTTTAATGCAAAATCAACTGAAATACACACTTATCTCAGAATTAATGAACAAGCTAAAAGAAAGGAAAATAAATTACAACTTAATCTGATAATGTATACAACATGTACATGACAACAACTTAGACGACGTAATTCCCTTGACATCATCTTGGATATTTGATCTTTCCATTGTTACGAGCTTAAAGTACGTAAAGTCCTGTCACACACCAACAAAAGCTTCAGCACCACGAACATCTGTGAAGGGGCTACTCTCTTAGTGCATTGCCTACTGGCAGGTCCATGGTATATAACGCCTCCACTCTTCTCTGTCTTCCGCCTTCCTCTTCATTTCCACATATGAGTGGGTCTTTAAATCATCTAACATACCTAATCTCGGCCTGCCCCTGCCTCTTTTTCCTTCCATTCTACCTTCTATGACCTCTTTTAATAGACCTTCCCCCCTTAGAATGTGTCCTATCCATCTCTTCTTCCTATTTCTTAATACATTTATCAACTGTATATCTGTGCCAACCCTCTCCAGGACTTCCTCATTTGTAACCTTTTGAGTCCAGCTAATCCTCTCCATTCTTCTCCAAATCCACATTTCCAATTCCTCCTGTTTCCTAATATCCTCCTTCCTTAAGGGCAATGTTTCACATCCATATAATAGCGTGGTTCAAACCAAAGTTTTCACTATCTCTATCTTGGAGTCTTTCTTTAGGCTTTTTGTTAATAGTTCTTTTCTACTACCAAAGGCCACTTTTGCTTGTGCAATCCTAATGCATATTTCTGTCTCACATTTCCCATCATCGGTTATAGTATGACCCAAATATTTGAAACTCCTTATCTGTTCCAATTAAGGGGCTACTAAAGAAGGAAAATAAAAGATGAATAAATAATAACTTGTAGTAATGGCGTTTGTATGTGATGCGTTGATGTGAAAGTTGGATTTACTGATGGTGTGGGTTTGACGTCAAGGACAACATCCCAAAAGGCTTCAAGTCGTTCTGTATATGTAGTACCATAGTGGAAGAAACGGGTTGAAGTCTGGCTTCATTTTCATCATTGTTGAGCTCAGTCTCGTTCTGGTTTTACTTTGGCTTGTGCTGCTGATTTGTGCGTCGATATCTGAGAAGGGTAGACAGGATTGTTTACTCAGGGATTGACGCCCCTGCCCAGTAATAGTCGAAGCTGAGGAAGGCATAGGGGCACACCTCATCATAAACAGGATCCCCCAGGAATACTGGTATATCAAAAGGAATGTTATAAATGATTTGGAGAACCACTCGTATGTGAACGTGACAAGGGAATCGGAAGATAAGGCTGGGTGGAGGCGTTATATACCATGGACCTGCCAGTAGGCATTACACTAAGAGAGAGAGAGAGAGAGATCTGAGAAGGCTAGGCGTAGAAACTGACGTTAAATATATCTTGGCTTACTAGCACTGTAATGTTATATATGAATATATTTATTATATTACTTTGTTGTTTATTTTATATTATTTCTATATAGTTTGTGGGGACGTCCCTGATATCATCCTTGGATGAGGAAACGGGCTTAAACCTTTATTATTATTATTATTATTAAAAAATTTACCCCGGTGATAAAAACGATTCAAGCAATACGAGCTGAATCGCCGCCCGGCTACTCGAGGTCATCAGTCGGCTTAAAAGAATTATTGAAGCAGACTGCATTAAATCTTTGCAAAGTCATGGAAAGCCTTTGCCAAACAAAAGATGTTTCTTGCTTATCGCCAGTTTGCTCTGCAATAAGGCTGCCTATGCCATTAATAAAGTTAACTCCTTCGGGATTCATCGGGCCCATGGTTTCAGTGGCCACCGGAACAGCTTCATATCCTAAGGACAGATCACGGTATTTATCCAATTTCCTAGAGGCGGCATGAACAGCAGTTGTTAATTATTATTATTATTATTATTATTATTATTATTATTATTATTATTATTATTATATACTAATTTAGACAGATATGGCTGTATAAAGCAGTAATAATAATGTCTCATGTTAAGACAGGAAATCCTATAATATCATTGTGGATAGTTGGCTGCTAAGGCCCTGGGAGTTGGGTTTTTTATTACCATGATATTTAAATTGTAATTTTCTAATTTAATAAAAGGTGTTTACGTAAGTTAAGCAATTATTGTGTCCGGGTTGGTCTAAGACTTGACCAACCGACGAATGCACGTTTCGTAGAAGGCGACTAAAAACTAAGATACAAATCAACGTCACAATGGGCATTCGGTTAATGAGATCCCATTGTGAGTGATTGATGTTTGATATATCAACTGATTGACTGTGTGATAGTTTGCTCGATTGATTGGTTGACTGATTTAATAACTTTACTGATTGATTGATTGATTCGTAGCTTTAGTGATGGAGCGGTCGATCGATTGATTGCTTGATTGACCTATTTAATTTATTGCTCGACTGGGTGATTGGTTGACTGATTGATCGATCAATTGATTCATTGATTGACCTATTTGAATAGAATAGAATAGAATAAAATAGAATAGAATGGAATAGAATGGAATAGAAAGGAAAATATGTTTATTATTATTTTTATATATTTTGATTTATTGCTCGATTGGGTGAAAGATTGATCGATCGATTGATTGATTTAGCTGTTGAAGATCCCCGCACTGGAGTGGAGATATCACTGGACGAAGCTTGTCATCTCGGGATCATAAATCAAATGGAGGGGAAATACACGAACCCGGACACTGGAGAGTCTATACCCATTCCCTACGCCATGAATCTCGGCAAAATCCGGGTGAGAAACTGACTAGATAGGACCAGTGTTCATCCCGTGAATGATTAACTTAGATGATCTCTCTCTTAATGCACTGCCTACTGGCAGGTCTATGGTATATAACGCCTTCGCTCATCTCTGTCTTCTGTTTTCGTATGCATGTCCACAAACGAGTGGATCTTTAACAATTATAATAATAATAATGAAGGTATAACGTCCGTTTCCTCATACAAGGATGATGTCAGGGACGTCCAATTGATAACGTCTTGAGATGATACGAGAGTTAAATCCCTCATACTACCGAATCCTTTCTCTTATTAACATCCGTTGCAGTATATTATTATTTCTCGCTTCTGAGATGTTGTTAAGTATGGCAAGTAAAGTTTGTTAGATATTTTAGTTATGATGAGTGAATGAAAGAAAAGAATAATTAATTAATGAAAGAAAAGTCAACGAGTTAATTTATTTATTCAATTATTGATTAATTTGTGATTATTTTGAAACCGATTGACCGATCGATCTATTGACTATTTTTTGAATGATTGAGTTATTTAACACTTTACTGACTAAGGCATTGATTGACTGATTGACTGACTGACTGGCTGATTGACTGCTTAAATGATTGACTGATTGATTGATAGATTGATTTATCATATCGATTGATGGAATTATTGATTAATTTATTTATTAACTAACTACCTGATTGATTTGGTTTAGGTTGAGTTTACTAAGACGAAGAAGTCGGCAGAGAAGAAGAGTGACCTTGGGCTGATAACTATCAAGACCTATGGTGAACCACGGCCCTTCACTATACGTGCTGTGGTCGACCCTAAGACTGAGAAACACTTGACGGTGGATGAAGCTATCAAGCAGGTAGGTCATTAATGGTCTAGACATCTAAATCGAAGCTGGACAGAAAAATAAAACTGGTCGCATTCAAGCTACCGTCATGAAATAATTAAATATTAAAGTACAGCAAATTTTATGAAGTCCTCTTATGTAGCCTAGATGTTAAGAATTGCTGAATCAGTTAATGGTGTTCTAAAACAACTGTGTGACCAAAAGGAAGCTGAGTTGAGATTGTAGTGTGTATATGATAATGGTTATAGGGAGTGTTGGATCAAAAGAGAGGTGTTTGCAGGAATTGATTTACCAATCTGGAGCTGAGTTGAGATTGTAGTGTATATTTGTTGAGATTGTAGTGTATATTTGTTGAGATTGTAGTGTACAGTTGTTGGGATTGTAATGTATATTTGTTGAGATTGTAGTGTATATTTGTTGAGATTGTAGTGTATATTTGGTATTGTCTATAGGGAGTGTTGGATCAGAAGAGAGTTGTTTACAGGAATTCTGTGACCAATCAAGGGTTGAGCTGAGATTGTAAAATATACTATTGTAGTGTACATTTTTTGAGATTGTAGTGTATATTTGGTGATGTCTCTAGGGAGTGTTAGATCAGAAGAGAAGTGTTTACAGGAACTCAGTGACCAATCAGGAGCTGAATTGAGATTGTAGTGTATATTTGTTGAGATTGTAATGTATATTTGGTATTGTCTCTAGGGAGTGTTGGATCAGAAGAGAGGTGTTTATAGGAACTCAGTGACCAATCAGGAGCTGAATTGAGATTGTAGTGTATATTTGTTGAGATTGTAGTGTATATTTGTTGAGATTGTAGTGTACAGTTGTTGGGATTGTAATGTATATTTGTTGAGATTGTAGTGTATATTTGTTGAGATTGTAATGTATATTTGGTATTGTCTCTAGGGAGTGTTGGATCAGAAGAGAGTTGTTTACAGGACTCAGTGACCAATCAGGAGCTGTATTGAGATTGTAGTGTATATTTGTTGAGATTGTAATGTATATTTGGTATTGTCTCTAGGGAGTGTTGGATCAGAAGAGAGTTGTTTACAGGAACTCAGTGACCAATCAGGAGATGAATTGAGATTGTAGTGTATATTTGTTGAGATTGTAATGTATATTTGGTATTGTCTCTAGGGAGTGTTGGATCAGAAGAGAGTTGTTTACAGGAGCTCAGTGACCAATCAGGAGCTGAATTGAGATTGTAGTGTATATTTGTTGAGATTGTAATGTATATTTGGTATTGTCTCTAGGGAGTGTTGGATCAGAAGAGAGGTGTTTATAGGAACTCAGTGACCAATCAGGAGCTGAGTATGGCAGATGCTCTGGACAGCAGACTGCTTATTGTGGAGTTTGAGAATGGAGATGAAGTCGATCATGGGTTAGTGTCATCAATAATTAAAATCTACTTTTAACCCTGAATTAAGAAAAACTGCTAAATAATATTACTATTTCATACTAAATTAAGAAAATTACTAAAAATATTATCATTTAAAGATTAATTAAGAAAAATTGCTAAACATTGTTATTATTTGAAGATAAAGAATGAAAAAATTACTAAATATTGTTATTATTTAAAGATAAATTAAGAAAAAAGACTAAATAATATTATTAATTAAAGATAAATTAAGAAAAAGACTAAATTATATTACTAATTTTTACTAATTAAATCTTCGTTAATCATAATTACTAAATAATATTACTATTTAATGATAATTAAGGAGTAGACTAAATAATATTACAAATTAGAGCTTAATTAATAAAAATGAGTAAATAATATTTCTCTCACTCGACAGAGAGCGCGAGGTGGTAACAAAGACGTACGCTATCCACGCAGTCATTGATACCAGGATTAACAAGAGGTTGACCTTCGCCGAGGCCATTCGTCTTGGTTTTGTGGACGCAGATACTGGAGCCTACAAGAACAAGAAGACAGGTCAGACAGTCTACGTGGGTGACGCTATCAAGCAGGGATGGATCATTGCCTCTGTCGTTACTGATCCTTCTGCACTGGACATTGCGCCCGGGCATGCAATCAATCTGACCAATCAGATACAAGAGAAAGCAATTAACGGTGCTAATTTGACCAATGACGTTGCAGGAGGGTTGTATACGAATGGGAATGGGATGAATGGAACGAATGGATATCATTAGATAGTGGATTATAGTATTTAATCTTAATTTTGTACAGCTTTTTATTTACGTGTCTTATTCTTTAAGCAAATCTTGTCTAAGCCTCTTTTAAATGTTTAGATCTTTTGTATTATCAACTTTGAGTATTACTACACAGCCATTTTGAGTACTGCAAATCTGTAATCTTGAATTTATTAATACAGGCTTGTTCGAATCGGTGGAATTGTTATTAAATTTGGCAATGCAAAACTGATATAATATTATAGGACCTGGATTTTAATTTATTGGCTAAATCATTATCATATGTTCTTCATGTGTATTACTAAGTTACCATTATTTATTATTAGTTATTGTTATTATTATTAACTTATTATTGTTATAATTCTACTTCTGGATGGTAAAATGAACGATTGAGTTTCTTAAAATGCGCTGAACCTCTCTATCACTTATTCTCTCTGGCTTCAATTGAGCACCCTCTATCACTTTAGGTTTTCAGAATCATTGATTCAGTTTTATTCTTTGACGTCTAAAATTTCTTAAATTCGTATGGCGACATATAAACTATTTTAAATAATATGAACAATTTTTATACAGATAATATCTCTGTATAGAAGGTTTTTACTTTTCTCTGAACGCATTTATAATTCACACATCGATTCTATTTATCCACCACGCTGTCATTATCGTAAGAACAGCTGCAGGTATTGAGTCCAGGCCTATTGCTCCCTTGTGATCACATGTCAGTCTTGGACTGGAATCCACGCGAAGCGAAAGAGACGCTAAAGTTTTCACATGACTGTTTAATTTTTGTTAAGCTTTTCTACTGTAAGACAGAATTGGATTGACTGATGATATGGTGTGGGACAGGGAGGACTGGAGAAAGTCTATTCGTATCCCGACCCTGGTTAAACTGGGATTTAAGGGAAGATGATGATGATTGTAAATACAGAACCCATATTGCCTTCATGCTTTGCTACGCGCCCTACAAACACTACAAGCAAATTAATGCTAAATCTCTATGTTGTCATGAATATTTGCTGTAGGGTCATTGTTTTAACTGATATTTCGTATTTCGTGCAAGAAACTTTTAAAATGAGTTAATGTATCGTTGCTTGTCTCGATCTTTCGTACTGAATTAAAGCTCGAGGTAATTATTACAAATCGAACAGTATGCGCAAAATTATCTACTAATTAATAAATAAATAATTAGTAATTAATTATGAAATCCAGATCTTCAAATCCTCGGCAAGCCTTTTATTGCTGTCATGCCAATAATTCATTTAAATAATTTCATTTTAAATCATAAATAAATAATTTCTTTAAGAGAGAGAGAGAGAGAGAGAGAGAGAAAAGGAGACAGATACAAACAGAGAGAAAGAGTGACAAAGATATATATATATATATATATATATATATATATATATATATATAGAGAGAGAGAGAGAGAGAGAGAGAGAGAGAGAGCAGTAGAGCTATTATAAACAGATATTATAAATTCTTTCCAAAATTTCCTGTGAAAATAATTAGTCTAAGAATTGGTCTCTATTAGGTTTTGCCCTTAGTATCAGCTCTGCAATATTCTAAATAAGAAAACACACGACACCAGAGCCATATATTTACTCTAACTGAGACAGGGAGGACCTTGATGATCAATAATGTCTCTTCGAGCTAGCATCTTAAAATGACAGATACTGAGGTGAATTCAACTGAAGTGAACCCTGTGGGTTCGAATCCCATCCGCACTGATCTGAGAGTAAAATCTCGGATATTCACTGGACTGGTTATACGGAAAATGGACTAAATTGCCTAACGGTTTAAACATGTGGTATTAAAAGTGATAGATATCAACACAGTTGATCATTTTACTAAAATGCGTGTTTTCTGTTTACTTTACATCGTTAACTACTGCACAAATTGTGCATAGAGAATTAAATACCGGTAAATAAAATAACAGTCAATATCATTGCTCTTTTCGCGCATGACCTCTGTAATAGTAGAAGGCTGCTTACTCAAAATAATGATGAAATTACATTTTTTTTTCAGTGTTCAGGGTGCCTAGCGTCTCAAATGTTAGTGGATTAAAGAGTAGTTACACGTAGAGGAAAGTTCTCTGTATTTAGCTGAACCTGTTTTCCAGTCTACCATTTCAATCAATCAATCAATCAATCAATCAATCAATCAATCAGTCAATCAGTCAATCAGTCAATCAATCAATAAATCAATCAATCAGAAGTTAAAGTCCGGTGCATCGCCATAAGGCAATAACAGGGACGTCATTTCGGCAGCTTCATCAGGTTCCATAACTATGGTAGTTTTTCTGACAGCGTGACCTTTTCACTGTTTGGAGCTTTGATACCCCGCTGATTTCTGCGTAGTCTGTCTCGTAGTCCGGATCAATATCAATTGGGGGATTGCTATTAGCGAGTATTTTCAACTGAAGCTCCCGCGTAGAGTTATACGAATCCACGAACTCTGAAGGGGCCCGTTGCGAAAGACTTTCCTGCTGCCATTGATGTTCCAATGGCACCTTATTGTTCAGGTCATATAGACATTCTCTGAGAATCTCATCATATGTGCTTAGTGAGCGATGCTGGAAGCATGGAGAACAGCGGATGATGTGCATCACTCTAGGCACGCCTAGAGAGCGTCGCAAGAGGGTTAGAGCGTCTTGAGGGGTAATCTCTTTCAACCTTGCAGCAGAATTCTGCAGGTCGGTAATGTGTTTCTGTAACTTATTGTCCATAGCATCCCCCATAGTTAGAGGAGCACCCAGAAGTTCCGCTTCTGGTGTTCTTCTTTTCTGAAATGAGTTTAGTAATGGATCATCATAAGATAGGGCCGAAGAAATGACCTCACATTTACTAGTATTAATCGTAAGGCCAAGTTCTGATCCCTTATCCATAACCATCCTGACATCATTAGCTACTGCAGCATCTAAACCACCAATTGTAAGGTCATCTACGTAACATATTTTGAATTTACTTTCCAGTTTATTCAGAAGTGGTTGAATCGTTAAACCAAACAGCAGTGGACCCAAAGGATCACCCTGCTGAACGCCCTCACTGGAGAGGATGACTCTTTCTCCATATTTGAGGAGGGTTGGCCGACCATAGGCAGCCAAACAGAAGTTTAAAATTTCAGGGATACGATTTTTAACTGCTTCCAACATCTTAACCCTACTTATACTGTTGAAAGCATTGGCGAAGTCCAGTTTGACCAATGAAGAACCCGAAGGCATGAGTGTAACAAACTGACGTGTCGCATGGACAGCAGCTTCACATCCACCCGATACCCCAACACCCAACTGAATAGGACTGAGATAATCAACGGTTTTTGGCATCGCGTACAGGTGTAAACATTTCGCAGCGAGTCTTCTCCAAGTATAACCAATGGTAATTGGACGCAGGTCGCCATTCTTTTTCTTCATTGCGATTATGTTTCCTCCGAAAAGGATAGGCCTCACCTGTAGTGGACAGTCTCCTCTAATCAAACAATTGATAAAGCCAGTGATAGCTGTAAGCAACTGGGCACCTGTCTTCGTACATTTAATTAAGTATTTGATATGTCGAGGACGTAAACCATCAGGGCCGCCTGAGGTACCAGCTCTTAAGCTGAAAACAGCCTTCTTCACATCCTCTTCCCCAAACTGAATTGGCATTTCTTTCTGTACTGGATAGTCAGGAGACTCAGCTGGGGTAGGGTGCTTATCCTGCAACCGTTTAAAAGATTCCTCAGTGCATTCCGCTAAAGATTCTTCTGAAAGGAGAATTCTGCCAGCTTCGCGAATGTTTCCTTTATCCAACTTTGAATGCACCAACGAGGAAATAGTAGATTTAGGAACACGTCTTTTAGGGTAATGTTCATCCTCTTTAGATTTTTCTAGGTTTTCAGAATTAGGATCCTTTGAGAGACGGTTGAGAATGACACTTGCCACATTAGCTTTCTTTCCATTCTTGGCAGGAACAGTTAGAATAGTAGGAGCAAAATTAAGAAGTTCATTCCAATAAGATAACTCCTTTGAATTTCTAGTGATATTATTAAGTAGAGTGGTCAGAGCCCTAGCACAGGGAGCTCTGGCAGATCTCGGTATATTGTTGAAGGTGGGTTTTGTCAGAGTGGGATGTTGAATGACAGAACTATCTGATTTTGAATTATCATCTGAATGACTGTCAGTTTGATTGGGTACAGGTTGATGAGAAGGATGATTAGTACTAGGTAAGTCGAGATGGCTGCTTTGATCTAGCGGTAGCTGACTAGAAGAAAGAATTGGGGCTTCTCGTGGATTAGAGGATCCTTCAGAAGAACTTATCGTACGTCTAGCCATCCTGGACTCTTTGCCAACAGCTTGAGATAGTGCCGCTTCCGAGGGGATATGTTTGATCCCTTATTGAAGAAAGAAAGTAGAATAGGACTGGATACAGTGACAATATTTAATTCTTTCAGTAACTATATCATTGGCGCTACAGTGTGTAGACGTAACCGGAATTCAGATTAACATATAGGCTACAATGAAACGGTAATACAGCAATTTGGTTAAATATACCACACTAAGTGTACATTTAAAGCAGTCTCTTAACTGGGATCAATCACCATTAACAACTGAGATTTCTAAACCATTGACAAATATTTCAATAATAATAACAAACATTATAGTGGAATGATCAACAACGTTGATATCTATCACTTTTAATACCACATATAAATCCGTTAGGCAATTTTGTCCATTTTCCGTGTAGCCAGTCCAATGAATGCCCGAGATTTTACTCTCAGATCAGCGCGGCTGGGATTCGAACCCACGAGGGTTCAATTCACCTCAGGATCTGTCATTTAAAACTTCATGACGTTATCTACACCTCTAACCATTGCGCTTTTGAGACATTCAATATTGTTTATAATTGATTTTCAATTGTCAATGTAATTACAACGTCAGAGAGGGAATTCGGTTGGTAAGCGCCTAGGCTCCAGAAATTGCTATGAAAATTTCAACGAATGGATCAAGTCTATTCGTGACCTGGTTAAACTGGGATTTAAGGGAAGATGATGATGGTAATGATGTTTATCAATCTGGTTGTGTAAAAATCACAATTCTCGTTACAGTTAAATATAATTATATGAAAGTGTGTTTAGGGATTACATTTCTGTACTAATATATATGTGGTTGGGACCTTTGCAACAATTGTTTCCAAATTACGACAACAGTAAGCAAGCTGCCTCGAGTAAAGTGGAGGCGATTAGAGCAGGATCAGAGCTAACAGACTGGGGTGATAGCACATTTGTTGGAGGTCAGATGTTTTTTGCAAGGTTGGCCAAATTCAACATGGTATACCATATTTAGAAAATTTCTCAATTAAACTCTAAACAGAAGCATTAATCAATTAATAATGAATCAATAAGAATTTAGCGTCCGGTTCCTCGCCATTAGGCAATGTCAGGTATGTCAATTAGTAATACTAGCATTGAATATATTTGTGGGTATATTTTAGTTTATTGCATTCATATTATTTATTATAGAAATCTTTCGACTATATTACGCTTTTAATTCGTCACAAATTTCTAATTATTTTATAATATTTAAAAAATAAATTTTTGGGAAATTTTTCGGTCAAGGTTTTCTATAGTAAATTTATACTAATTTCATTATAGTATTTTATATAGCAAAATTTATACTTGGAACAAGTGTATTTATACTTTTTTGCATAAATGCTCAGAATAAACATTTTAGAATGTCTTAATTAAATGACAGATCCCCTGAGCTGAATTGAATCCTTGTGGTTTCGAATCCCAGCCAGTGTTGAGCTGAGAGTAAAATCTCGGACATTCACTGGACTGCCAACATGGCAAAGTAGACTATATTGCGGAACTGTTTAAACATGTGTTATTAACAGTGATAGATATCATCATAGCTGATCATTTCACTATGATGCGCTTTTCTTAGAGAAGTGTGAAACTTTAAGCTGATGAAAACTTACGATAAAATATATAATTTAACTATAAAATTTGTTTTAACATTTTTAACATTAGCTTTTATTATTATTATTATTATTATTATTATTATTATTATTATTACTATTATATAAATCAATTTTGTAGGATACAATACTCCAATTGATGAAGTTTACTATTTGGTTATTATTCAGGTAACATTTAATGTATGTAAACAGTTGTCCTAATCCAACACCTTATCCCCTTCCACCCCGCAGTGAAATGGACCTGATGGACAGGCCAGCCGAAGACGATACGATTCGAGGGCATTGTACCCTACCTCTATACTAAACCACGCTGAAAGTATTTAACTAGGCCTACCTAAGATTTTAACTTAACTTTAACTTACTTTTACTTAACTTAGAATGTCTAAATAGCGTAGGGGTAACGTCATGAAGTTTTAAATGCCAAATCCTGAGGTGATTTGAATCCTCGTGGGTTCGAATCCTGGCCGCGCTGATCTGAGAGTAAAATCTCGGACATTCACTGGACTGGTTATACGGAAAATGGACCAAATTTCCTAAAGGATTAAACATGTTTTAAAAGTGATAGATATCAACATAGTTGACTATTCACTATAATGCGTGTTTACGTGTTTTTTTACTTAATTATACTTGTTCGTGAAGTCGTAAAGACTTCCAACACCAGTCTAGTCGTAATCTCATACATGTACCTTAATACATAGAGATTATATTTTCGTAATTTTTATATTGTTTTGCGCACCCTTAGGCCTAAATAATATGATGCCGCTATGCATTTAGGAACACTGTTACTATTATAGTAAAATATCAAACATTCGTATGATTTAGTCTAATAATAATTTTTTATTTTATTTTTAATAATTTTTTTACTCGCACTTAATTGTGGAATATTTTAATTGCTTTATATAGAAAAAGTTACTTTATTTTAATCTATTAGAAACATTTCACAATAGGTCTCAACTACTTTGTAGACAATTAAAACAATGACGGACAATATATTGTACATTTCTAGAATTTATATCTTTTTATAGTATGCTAAAAAGTACCACAAGAAATACTTAGATCAAGTGTTTACTGACATCAGCCAAGGCAAGAGACAATTTCATAGAAACAGTAGACTTATTTGCTGCTCTCATCCAGTATTAAGTTTCACTTTGGTACAATACATCTGATCGATTATCGATTTATCGATTATGTTCTTATCTATTTTAAGAAAGAGGTTTTTTCGAGCACAGTTTTTGTATCGAAAATTTAGTTTTCGACTGTATTAATGTTTCCAAACTTACATGTGCAAACGTTGGTTAATTTGATAAATTTGTTTAAAATAATTACGTATAAAATAATTCCCCGTGTTGGGCTCAGGTGTGGTTGGACCACTGCAGAATGGGGCAACCGCAAGCAATCTGCTGCACGTAAGAGGCGACTAAGGCAGGAGCCGAGGATGTTAAGATTTTTTTATTATGATAGTGACAGTGGATGCTTCAATGCGTCCCTAGTTAATTATACGCGTATCTGTTGAGTGAATTTAACGAAAATTAAAATTCAATTTTAACATAAAGCTCAATGGGGGGGGGAGGGCTCATCCATTTCCATTTCTATTTAAACGCACTCCTTTCGTGGATAAGATTTTATCATTAGAATATTATATAATGACGCATTGAAACTTATAATTATCTCGGACTTTATGGTGTTATTGATCTTTCTATTTGCGTTTTGTTCCAAGTATGTTTGTACGTTTTCTGCGGTATGTCAGATTTCATGTAATAAACGAATATAATAATAATTTAAAAATATTGGATATTATCATAAATTAATTATTTTTATTAATTAACAAAGAAAAACTGCACATCAATGTCTTGGTCTACATCTGCATTGGAGTTATCTTTTCAGACAATACTTAACCTAATAATAGTAGAGTAAATAAAATTAAAGTTTGTCTTTGAGGCAGTAAATAGGTCCATATAGCAATTTACTTTTTTATTAGAGCAAATTAAGGAGAAAAATCAGCTAATGGCGAAATAAAAGCCATGAATCATCTGATCAGTGATTATTGTGTAAAATCTAAAGCTTGACCAATAGCTAACTCTGCTTACTTCAATTTTATCAAATACTCTTTTTGTTAATTTAAATGTTAATTAAAATGTGTCGCATACATGTAGAGTTCATTTTCCAAAAAGTAAATTCAGTTCAGAAACTTAAGAAAAACTATGTAATACTAATGTCTTCTCTTAAATTCTGCAAAACTGCGAATTTTGTAAATATTTTACTACCATTTAATATACTTAGGCTATATTTATTTATACTCTGAATATTGAAACAATGACATAAGCTAAGTTAATTAAACTTACATTTTATCAGAAAATAGCATATACTATTCAAAATGTCCAGTATACTCTTAAGTTATGACGACTAACATAATCAATTCGCATCAGCATGATCTCACATCTAGTCTACATGATTCCAGAAAAGCGAACTTTTCAATCAAGGCCACATCAAGATGTAGAATTACAAAATGAGCCAATAAATTGATTAATAATACTAAACGTGAACGTCAATATGAGTGGGTCTTTAAATCATATAACGTATAATATGTTATGTATAGTAAATTTTTGTCTCTTTTCTAAGGGTCTTGTGCGATCATCTAGGCGTCAGCTGTTTTGGCATTTCATAAACTGATGTTATTTGATCATGCTAGTAGTTAATTGGTAACTCAGCATTACATGGAATTTTGATCACAAGTGCTACGCTAACTGCAAAGAGAGAAGAGTGGAGGCGTTATATAGTATGGACCTGCCAGTAGGCTGTGCACTAAGAGAGAGAGAGAGAGAACTTGTAATATTCTAGAACTGAAAAACGTCTGCGATTGCAACATGTAGCCTAACGAATATTTTTTTAAAGTTTAATTACGGTCCCTGCTTCGTATGACTGTAACTATCATAAAATTATGAAGAACAGCTGCACCATACTTTATAAATTTTTCATCCTTACATTCACCATTATTTTTCTTTTCTTTATCCAATATTTATCCCTGCTTTAGACCTATCCAATAGTTATCCTAACTTTAGACTTATCCATTATTTATCCTTGCTTTAAGGTTAGAACCAGTAGCGATATCGGTAAGATACTGGACCGCGGATAAGTATATGCGAGGTTTAAATCCTGGGCTCGCTCGTCATTCGTGTGAGAAAACTGACGTTAGTACTAGCTTTACCAGCTTTTACTTTTCATTATTTATCCTTACTTTATCCAATCATCATTTTGTTTATCACCGTTCAGAGATCTACGCAAATAGTGGCTGTTTGTGCAATACGAAAGTCTACTTTGAAATTAACCGTTTTGTTAGGGTATGGGTTTGGGGTTTGAAAATTCTGGAATTTGAATTTTTGTATATTTGAATTTCATAGGTACAACTTTTATTAATCAGTTTCAAAGTTGACCTTTATAATATACTGGCTAGTTAAACGATTATAGTACGGTTCTTAGGACCCTCGATGTGTTGTCTAACGTACAAAAGATATTGCTGCCAAGATCTAATTACTTCTTAGAAACTAGTCCCTTATTAGGTATTTTAATGTGTATAGATATGTGTCATTTGGCTAGGTCTAAAAGAGAAAATAAAGCGATAATTTTCATTTTCATTATAATTTGAATTTTCATTTTACTGTGTGCATTTTATTGTACATTGCTTTTTTACCATAGCTGCTATAAAGTACAGAGATGCCTTAGCATGATGTACACAATTGAACATTAGGCTACTCATTAAACATGTAATTGTTATATTAATTGTTCAGTTTTTTAAATTATCTATTCGTTTAATTGTTGCCAGAGGTTAAAGACGATTAAGCGACCGTTGCCGGGATATTCTCCTACGAACAGTCGACTATTCACATCATCGAAGTGAAGACGATAAGGTCTTCTGAATTCACCCAATTCACTTGCGCTAAGTTCTCCAGTAAACTGCAGCCTATCCGCACTCAACATCACCACTCGATTGTTGTCAGTATCAGCTACATACACGAAATTGTTAATGACATCCAACGCCGTTGATTTGGGTGACTTTGTCTGTCGGTCACTATGTTCAGCAAGATCACCGAGGCTTTCTACTATCTGACCCTGTGCGTTGATCCGACATACTATCTTCTTGCTGACTCCATTTCCTTCATCGTCCTTCATTCCCTGAGACACCAGGAACTGACCGTTTTCCAGTTTTATAGAGTCCAGTGCGTACTGAATGCTTTTATCTAAAGTTATTTTACGTCTCAGAGCTCCATTCAGAGAGTATTCTAGTAGTTCAATGGAGACAGAAGAACTACCTTCAATCTGCAGTGTTATAAGTTTACATGCAAGTTGGTCAGGAGTCAGTGAGACTGACAAAGGACTTTGCCCGTTATTGAACTGAGCGAACCTATAGGCAGATCCTCTAGTGGTCTCAACTCTGTGGACACAATTATACTGATGATGATGAGGATCTATGATATAGAGAGCTTGCTCTGATTTACAGCCGGCTATGCCGTAGGGATTGTTCATATCAACCCAAATATCACGAGCTTTCTCTAAACTAGCTGAGTCATAGACTCTGATCAGTTTGGAGCAGTCCGTTATGACATAGAGAGCGTTATCCACAGTCGTGATGCCGGTCACTCGGATGTTACTGTCGAGTAATTTGACGTCCGGGCCCCAGACAAGAGATCTTTCAGCATCTGTAGAGAAATAACAGGACGTGTAGTGACCGTGACACTAAGGTGTTCTTTTATTCACCGTTATATGGCAGATACAAACGTACAAAGAAACAAAACGAAACTAAAAAATAAAAGAAATAGAAATAAATGCATTTATTTAGAAGTCTGTTACATTGAATTACAGAAATATATATTATACGCTAGTAAAAACAGTAGAGCCGTTGGTAGTCATGAAATTGATTATTTTACTTTTAATAATTAATCATAATTAATAATAATTAATATTAATAAGTAATTTAACGGCGAGACATTGACTAATGACATCATACAACATATTAAACCTATTTCAAAAATTATCAAACAAATTTACATGTATTAATCAAATTAATACGTGTATTGAGCAAATAAAACTAAACAAAACTTAAACTTCAGAGTGAGAAGAAAATACAAATTAGTTGATAAGCTGGGGCTGACTAATATGTTTTACAATGAAGAAAATACATGAATGATGGTATGTAGATGCTGATAACATTTGCGTTATTTATTCAAGTGTTTCAAAAACCCAACTTGCTACTGATGAATTTTACACAAATATTAATAGAAAAGTTAGAAATGTCAAGAATTTACTAAAATCTGTATGCATATCTAAATTTCTAACTTTTTATATTCTCTATAAACACGAAATTATTTTCTAAACTATATCCCTACAAAAGACAGCAATTAAAGTGTCGCTATATAACTACCAGTGCTTGGTACAGACACCGGCAGAGTTGTACAGGAATTCAGAGCAACCAACACCCGCTGCTCTTTTCTGCAAATCTTACTGAACCTCAGCTTCTACGTCTGAAACATAAGCTGTTATTATAAGTTTATCATCTGTTTCTTATTAGCGTAGGTGTAACGTCATAAAGTTTTAAGTGGCAGATCCTTAGGTGAATTATTATTATGTATATTGTCTAAAATGCTGGAGTCCATGGGTTCGAATCTCAATTGGATCGTCTCTGTATTTCATTTTTGCTATTAGTTGTAATCTAGACTAAGCTTTGCACTTTTAAGCTTTACAATATTTAAAATTTAAGTAATTGTTTCATTAAGAGATGGTTGACTTCTTCGATCTTCATTTACTTGCAGTCTCATTTCTTTTTACATTCTTCAAAGTGATAATTTTAGTAACTAAAGAACGTTGAATTAAATGACAATCAAAAACTGCTAAATAGCACTCAATTAATCCTTATCACTCAAAAAGGAATGCTATTCTTTGATTTGCGTTAGCTTGCCATCTCACTTCGTGACGTTGTGCAAAGTGTTCAGTTTGGTATTTAAAGTTTAAATTGCTATCAATGAATTCATCATCTTGATCTTATTCCATTGAGTCTCAGTTTAGCTAGAATCTAGTTACGAATTAAGTGTTTGCATTCATTTTAGACACTTAATTGTGGAGCTTTGGTGCTTAACAACAGAATGCTCCTTCTGACATTGGTTTAAATGTTAGTGCTTAGTTGCTTTTTGCGACATGTGCACTACACGGTTGGTCTATTCTTAAGCAAGACGGAGAAAATACAGGTAAAATACTAAATGAATACTGTGAAATATAAAATTAACTGCTGTTAATCACCAACCGCTGATCAATTTCTTCCATAGATGATCGTTCGGATGATTCTTGAGACATTCTACAAATGTTTCAAACTGACCAATGCTTTTCCTCATCATGATCTTCAGTAGTCGTCTGTTCATATCCTGTGGAGTTAACGTTGGGTTGTCAAAGATGCTGGCCTGTTCACCAATGATGCACTGGTTTTGTATGAGATAGTCCAACATGCTCTTGCAGTTCATCTGTTCCACTAGAGACTCCCACGAGAGTTCAATCGCTGTCCTGTGAGCCTCGCTCATAGGCCAGTCCACCGCGTCATTGGCTAGTTTTACTGTGACGTAGTTTATCAGCGTACAAGAGAATGGAATGAAATCTTTATTTACATTTATTTATTAGTTGATATATAACAATATGGCTAAATATACGCTGAAATAATGGCCATCAATGAAAATTTGACTCCAATAAGGGACTTGAAATGGGAAAAATCAGATAGAAGATAGTAAAGGTAATGTTAATGTCAATTTCCTCACTCGAAAGCGATGTAAGTGACGGGCGAGCCCAGGATTTGAAGCCCTCACATACTGATCCGCGCTCGAGTATGTTACCGACATAGCCACTGGCTCCAGCCAACATCACGTTATGATTTTTAGTAGGCCTATCGTATCGTTTATTTATTCATCACAGCACAGATTATACAAACAATAGAAACGTGCATGTAGATAGATAAACAAACAAGTAATAAGAAAGTGGATACCATAAAAGAGCCGTAGCTCTGTTCGGTAATACCAAAATTAGCAGTTATATCAGAGTCTACCTGAGTCTGAAATACAAATAATTCTTTTACATTACCAATTACAGTAAAACCGTTTGTATCAATACAATTGAACATTTTCAAATTAGGAAATGGCTAGACACTGGCAAGTGAAACTCAAAATAAATGTTAAAAAACACCTCAAAATAATTGCAATTTAAATAAGCAAACTAAGTTCATATCTCGAAATAGCAAAAAACTAACCGTTTAAACCAAACTTTAGAGTGCAAAGAAAATAATAAGACAAGAAAAGGAAAATACAATGAAACAAATGTAGTGTCTAGTTAACTAGTACAAGCTTTCAAGGAGAGCTTTAGTTGTATAAATGCATAAAGGCCAGTATAAATACATACATGTTATTAAATATTATGTAGAATATCATACTGTTATTAAAAATATCAAGTAGACATCAAACAAAATAAAATAAACATCATGTTGATTGTACATGTAGTTATTAACTTTAATATACTATATTAATTGTATTATGTGAAGTAAAATGGATACTGCATGATATCGGATTAAAGAGACCCTTCATTTGTTTAAATAATTAATGAGGTAAACTTTACAGTAGGGCTGCGTTGATTATTAATTAAAGTTACTGTTAGCAAATAACTGCCACTGGTATCTGTTAATTCAATTCAGTATATTTTATAGCTAGACTAAGGTAATTGTTAATTTATGATAATTTTGATACTGGCAGAACGTTAAACTTACTTCCATTTCTCTCTAAGTAGTTCACGAGGTGCTCTTGATTCGTGTTCCTCAGAGCGTCAAGAAATTTGTTGCAGTTTTGTGGATTGATGAACTCCACTAACTTCCGGTTGCACGCCGATAGGATCGTGACATTGTCATCCTTACGGATTTCCAGGATTTCTTTTTGCCTTCCGGTCAGACATCCGTTAGAGAGCAGACAATCCAAAAGTCCGTGTTGAATTTCCAAACTTTCTATAAAGTCTAGGTACACAGAAAAAACTGACATATTATAGCTACATGTAGCTTGCTGGCATGACACTTTTCAAGCTCTCTCTCTCTCATTCTCTCTCTCTCTCATTCTCTCTCTCTCTCTCTCTCTATCTCATTCTCTCTTCCTCTCTCTCTCTCATTCTCTCTCTCTCTCTTTCTCTCTCTCTCTCTCTCTCTCTCTCTCTCTCTCTCTCTAGGAAAATAAATATCACGTGTGGCTAATAGTCGCTATGAAAAAGGATGCAAGGGGCAATTTGGACTCACACCTACAAATGAAAATATTCTTGTAGTATATAAATAAAAGATAATGACGTCATTCTTTCTCTCTGTCACACTATAATATATATATATATATATATATATATATATATATATATATATATATATATATATTATGTTACATTGCAAGCGTTTTATTAGAGATGACTAACAACAACAACAATTAACAACAACAATTGGAGTGCTACAGTCATCAATGACAACATCGAGCACTATTGAGACAAAATCAAGCCGGCGAGCAAAGAGAAGGTCCAAAAATGGTGCAAATTCCAAAAATCCAGATAATCAGTCCAAAGTAAAGAGAATTAAAGAAAAGGAGGTTTAGGCGCAGGTCGCTGCTCATGGACACTGGAAGGAAAAGAGAGATGGAAAAGATAGGTCTTCAACTGCCTATGGAACTGCTCATAGGAAAGCAAAGGCCGATGTGCTTCAAAAGAAGATTTCCGAAGATTGGATGGAAGAGAATTCCAGATCTCGGTGCAGCATGCTGGAAAGAACGATTAGATAGCTTAGAGCGCGAAGGTAAGCTAGATCTCACAAGAGTAATTAATTTAGAAGACCGAATAACAGCAGGCTTCATCACTTTTATCAAGTGAGACATACAAGTTTGTCCAGGGATGGTGATGGACTTATAGGTTAACGAAGCTGTTTTGTAAATAGTACGCTCTTTAATCTTTACCCAGTGCAAAGACTTTAGGGTAGGTAGGGAGTAAATGGAAGAACTAACTTAAAAGCACCTTATTTTTGAGTAGATAAGCTACTGCTTGTATGCTTTCGGCTAGCATTCGCCATTAAGGAGCTACTTTATTAATGTTAAGATTCCTTGAAAACTGTGTTGCTACATTTGTTTTACAGAATGACATACGTTTACTAGTTACCGCACTGTAGTGTTTAGCTCATACCTTTGTTCAATAAACAAAGTTTGAATCTGCATGACGTCGCCATTGATGTTCTTCCAGTGACCTCTGCTGTTAATCGTTGAGATAACAAACCCTCGTGTTATTGATGTAATCCTGAAACCTTCAGTAAGAAATTATTAATCTATATAAAATTAAAATTATTAATCATATAAAATCTATATGATATTTATTTGGGGAGGGATTAACTTGTTCATCTAAAGAGTGGTGTTACGGAGCGAGAAAGCAGACTTTGAGTATGAATATGTACCTTGAACCTGCCACTTGGCAGTGCACTGAAGAAGAAGATTTATATTTGAGAGAGAGAAAGAGAGAGAGAGAGAGTATATTTATTTCGACAACAACCTCAGTGTAAAGTCGCATACATACGAAGCGTACAAAAAGAGAAATAAAAGTTAAAGCTTACAACACATGTAATGAATGATGCAATTAATAAAAACAAACCCAATGCCATTCAATCGGTCCCTAGTGAGAGCAAATTTTAAGCTTCGCATAGTTTTGATAAAAGCATTACAATAATTTATATCATAATATTTATAATTAATTAATTATCGAGCTACTTTAATTTATACACGTATAAAGTTTCATTTCTTACTTTTACATGTTAGCAACTGCATGCTCATAAATGTGGTAAAATAAAAACTAATTAAATAAAAAATATCAAAGCATAATATCCGTACGCCTATGTCTTATTGCAAGTATATGAACACTGACTTTGGATACAAACGGAGTATTGTAGGACAACTTTAACCACCAGCGCACAGTTCTTCATTTATTTTACGAGGCAAAGAAATACATAAACCGTAACGCTTTGACAGGTATTAGCATTATGTCAGCCCGCTGTCATCGTAACTGCGAAGGTGAGCCATTAAAGTTTTATCAAATCGCTTCATGGGGTTATCTCGTCAATTTTTAAGAAACAGAATCATTGACATCAGCAGCTTTTTTCTAGAATTTCTCTAGATTTCTATGCCTCAGAGGTGTATAGTGCATTGGTTTTGTTTGAGGTAATATTTCACCAGTTAGACAGCTCATATCAAATCTGATTTACTGAAGACATTAGGATTAGGAAATGATATGACTAGCTGGAGCCAGTGGCGCTGTCGGTAAGATAATCGAACGAGGATCATTATGTGCGGGGTTCAAATCCTGGGTTCACCCGTCACTGACATCGCTTTCGAGTGAGGAAACTGACGTTCTCTACTATATCACTAACTTCAATTGCGACAATTCTAGATATGGCTAAAGTACTTCATATAGATTTACATTTGAATATATAAAAACCAGTATTGAAAAAATTAAAGAACTTTAGAACTCTGACAAATACCTTTAAATTCTTTAGGAAGTTAAGCAGCAGGCATACGTTGGCCTAGAGTCTTCAGAGTTTTCTGATGTCAGCCTAGACAAAAGATAAGAGCTCATCAGAAGATAAGTGCTTATGTCATTCAATAAAAGTCGTTCACTGAGATAATACATTTTGGCTTCTGTTTATTTCAACAGAGGGGTATTCGTGGCAAAGGTTTTTGACAATTTAATTAATTTCACTAAAACACTATTATTGGCTTTTGAAGGATGCTTTGAAACATCCGCTAATTTAATTTAATTTATTTCAAGAAATTACAATTTCTAACTTTAACATGAATTTAGATACTTTGATTTTGATATTGTGATATTATGATTATTTTATTATGATCGTGAGTTTAGACATTTTGACGCACTATTACTGTAAAAATTCTCTCAAGTTGAATAGGTAACATTAATAGATTTTGTCTTTGATTAATTAATAAAAATAATTCCCAAAGAAATATTTTACAACAGTGTCAATGGTGAAATGTGTCTTTTTGACAGATGTAGAATAAAAGTTTGAACAATATTAAACTAAATAAAATAAATATTAAAATGTGTCGTATAAGGTTGTAAATTAGGTTCACACATGGTTTACTTTCTTTAATAAGGTAATTAATGCGAAGAATAATATTGATTTTGAATTAGACCGCCGCTCTAATGATTTGTGATGCTTGCTGATACTTGGTCTCCAAAATGTCTTTAATCTAACTCCATTTACTTCAATTCTATTGAACATTATTTTGTTAATTGAAATGTTTGTTGCAATGAAAATTTGTGTAACTTCTTGAAACTGTTGCCCACTTGCCTGATGAAGCATTTTGATGTCCAGGAAATGATTATATCATAGAAACCTTCTCACTGCTGTGTCCATGAGCTCAAACTTCAGTCATTCAAATCAATTTGCAACATTTTCGTTTAAAAATAGGCCTAGAAGCACAGATATTTTCTGGTATTGATAGGGGCCAATGATAAAGCTCACCTCTTCCAGTGCATACAAATGTGCGCAATATACGCTAGTTATTTTGCTTCGATGAATAAATCTTAGTTTCTGTTTTTGTTGCTTTACTTTATCATTCTTTCTAAGATTATTAGCCTTTTTCGCTGCCCAGTGATAGTGCAGAGTGCAGCCTGTTCAGATTTAAAGTCAACCTTCAAATAGACTGAGATCTTTTCGTCAAACCAATCTGTAATAACGTCCCTTCCATCATCCTTGCACGAGGAAACGGACGCTAAACCTTTATTAATACTAATCAGTTTTGATCAAAGTACTAACTTTCCCCGACGTTGTATAATCTACTTCGTGATAAGTATCTGATACAATTAGTTGTGCTTACTGATTCGTCGTTTATTGGTGAGTACAAGTTGCACAATGTTCTTTGAACAAGCAGTTGTTGACCTATACGTGTTTTTTGTAGATTGAAAAAGCGCTAAGGTGGTACAACCAATTCTGACAGAGGTAATTGTTAGTTAACCCTCTAATCTTTATATTTCCCTGAAATTTAATATATATATATAATATATATATATATATATATATATATATATATATATATATATATATATATATATATATATATAATTAATCTGAAAATCTCACCACTTAGAACATTACTAGAATTTACCAATAATCGTTTTCTTACGTTCTATCGCTCATTAAATAAGTATACTCAGAGCCTCAACCATACATGTAGGATTTTCTTCTTAATTAACTAAAACCGATTTTCAAAAATAGAAATATACTTAATGACACCCGTATTTACTAAACTCAGCTTGATCAACAGATCACTTAAGCCTCCATTTAGGGGCTTCGTGAATTATGATTGCGTTTAATATTGGTTCACATAAACGGCGGCGAATAATTATAATTACTTATGTGGAGTTATCACTACAATCTATTACCTTAAAAATAATTATTTACATAAAACTATTGCTTGTTAGGCCGTTGGACATAAATGTTTGCTCTTAGATAAATACACTAAAATTATGCAACGTTGAATGAGCAATCTTGGATAAATGCTCATTCTAGGTCACGATAATTGAATAGCCTTGAATGTGGCACAGTTATGACCTTTAACCTTGGAACCACGTATAGTCTTTAGATGCTACACTACACGAAGTCTTTGTAGAGACTTTAGATGCTACACCACACGAAGTCTTTGTAGAGACTTTAGATGCTACACTACTCCAAGTCTTTGTAGAGACTTTAGATGCTACACTACACGAAGTCTCTGTGGAGACTTTAGATGCTACACTACACGAAGTCTTTGTAGAGACTTTAGATGCTATACTACACGAGGTCTTTGTACAGACTTTGGATGCTACACTACACGAGGTCTTTGTACAGACTTTAGATGCTACACTACACGAGGTCTTTGTACAGACTTTAGATGCTATACTACACGAGGTCTTTTGTAGAGACTTTAGATGCTACACTACACGAAGTCTTTGTAGAGACTTTAGATGTTACACTACACGAAGTCTCTGTAGAGACTTTAGATGCTACACTACACGAAGTCTTTGTAGAGACTTTAGATGCTACACTACTCCAAGTCTTTGTAGAGACTTTAGATGCTACACCACACGAGGTCTTTGTAGAGACTTTAGATGCTACACCACACGAAGTCTCTGTAGAGCCTTTAGATGTTACACTGCACGAAGTCTTTGTAGAGACTTTAGATGCTACACTATACGAAGTCTTTGTAGAGACTTTAGATGCTACACTACACGAAGTCTTTGTAGAGACTTTTGATGCTATACTACACGAAGTCTTTGTAGAGACTTTAGATGCCACCCTACACGAAGTCTTTGTAGAGACTTTAGATGCTATACTACACGAGGTCTTTGTAGAGACTTTAGATGCTATACTACACGAGGTCTTTGTAGAGACTTTAGATGCTACACTACACGAAGTCTTTGTAGAGACTTTAGATGCTACACTACACGAAGTCTTTGTAGAGACTTTAGATGCCACACTACACGAAGTCTTTGTTGAGACTTTAGATGCTGTACTACACGAGGTCTTTGTAGAGACTTTAGATGCTACACTACACGAGGTCTTTGTACAGACCTTAGATGCTATACTACACCAGGTCTTTGTAGAGACTTTAGATGCTACACTACACGAAGTCTTTGTAGAGACTTTAGATGCTATACTACAAATCTTTTAGTCAGCTGAGATAGAAGATTATCACGTCAATCAAGGGGGCGGTGTAAAATCTTTCTTCAAACTAGATTTAGGATATAAACATCGTATTCTTGTCTAAATACCTGAAAATTCTGTGTCAATATATTACTAGTATGGGATGAATGCCTGAACATTAGGTCAAGATACATGAATAGCCTTAACAACAGTCTCAAAGAAGCTCTTTTCTTTTACTCGTGAGCCTTTCTACTTCAATCTTATAACAAACAAGAGCCTTTACACTACACGAGATCTTTGCAGAGCCTGTCTTAGCTTCAACCAGAACTGTTCCTGCCCCACAGCACTATCCTCAGGCCACTCTATGTACGTGCGACGATCCATTTCATATCTGAGGCGAGGATTGACCTAACTGTAGTCCAGCGCTTTCAGCAGGATTATCACGACGTTATCCCTCTCGTCCTGGAAGAGTCTGGACAGAGCCAGGGTCAGCTCCACATGACACCAGTCTGACCTCGTGAAGGAGTTGCTGACCACTAGGACAGTCTTCCTGCTCGACTGGACGCTGCTGACGATGTTGTCCATGATGTCTCGACCAGCCAGCCAGTCCCTGTGGTGGACGCAGAGTTTAAGTCCTTCCTTACATTTGTGGTCAGGTGACTCTAGACGTGGTATTAATTGTTTCATGACCCAAGTAACATCTGCTTGACAGTAGGCTACGAATGCGTCGTATGGGAGATCCAACGAGGATTCTATCTCAACCTGCCGTCTACTGTGAGACTAAATATAAGAAAAAAAGTGTATGTGATGATTATTACATACGTCGCAGTATCTAATAATCAAAATAAAGTATGAGAAGAAATCATGTACAGGTATTTGTAATAATTTCTTCAGTTGTTTAGTAGGTTTCATTGTACGTGTTGTGAGTGTTGTGTTTTCATATGCAAAAAGTATGAAATGAAATGATATGAAAATAATATTTGCGGAATGCAGAGAAATATGACACAATGACATTGCTTGACATAATGTTTTCAAAAAGTCGGCTGTCTGAGAGCACACGTAGAGTTTCTCTCTCTAGTGTTTATGTGAAGTTTCAGATCCCAAACACATATTAATACTCACAGATCTACTGTTGTTTGTTGGACACTGAAGAATTGACAAATCAATAACTACATTTGTCGTAAAAGACCACTAAGCAAGAAATGAGAACAGTTGAGACCACCTCAGAAGCCATAGATTTTCAAAGCTATAGGCTACATAATGCATGGATAAGGCAAAGCGTTTTGTACAGGTTTAAATTTGTGGAAAGTTACCAAAAACTAAGCACGACAAGTAGAGTGTGCGACAAATGAAGCGAAATAGAAGTCTTTCTCTGATAGTGCTTGAAGAGATCTAATCTTTGGAAAAACCGAGTGTTGTTTGCACTAATGGTGTGTGCTATGAAAGCTAAGTTGGCCAAATCAAATAAATCAAACAGCAAATATGTAAATCAAACTAGATTAATAAAACTATTCAACAGTCTGTTGCGATTGATAGCCATATCAAAGCCATTCTGATTCTCAGAATTATAGCATCTTCTTTGACATTGCAAACAGAAGACAATTATTCGTGTCGTTTTAGATAAAAGCTGTACAATTTGCTCCCCAGAACTCACCGTTACAACCAACTTCCAATATCTCATGTACCAGCGATATCTGTAGAATCCAGAGACAGTAGAACTCAGCAGACAAAAGATCACTGCCAAAATTAGCACCGAGATCAACCACCAGTCAGTGGAGTGACTGCAGAAACAGTCCTGAGCGTTGTAGGCCGTCAGGGTCAGTAGGTTCTGACCCCTAACATCTGCCGGAGCTGCGCACTGGTAAGCTTTGATATTTGCTTTTATAAGCAATCGTTATATTGGTTTTGTTTAGCCATTGCCGAAGCTAAAGCAGACTACAGTCGCAATTGAAGGGATTATAAGATATATCTAAATATTCCAATTGAGTCCAGTACTTATTTGGTAGACTTGTTGCATTTATTGCTGATATACTGTTACGGGATATTATTAAAGTTGTTAGCTTAGTTAGCGGTTCAAAATAACTTTCAATTAAATTGCTAATGTAATTATTTGCGATATTTAGATACGTAATATGAACTGTATCGTTTGGATTCAAATACTCCAAAGCTCCCAGTTTGCTATTCTTTAGTACTAACCTCTTTAAAGTGTTCAGATGTTTTAAAGCACTGCCGTATTTTACGCCCGATGAGCTAATATCAATATTCAAGTGGTGATTAAAAGCGAATGGATTTCTTACATAATAGTCTTCGCCTGTTTGTGATAAATCTAATTTCCGCAAAGACTTGGATATAAATGCCTTCTCATCAACAATCTTGATAGAATTTGATGCAAGTATTACTTTCGACTTCCGGAAATGATGCAAAGGCTTCTGCTTGAATATTTGTAATACGATTTTGTTTCAAGGATAGTCGAAGCAAATTGCTCAGTGGGGCAATTTGAGGTAATATAAAGTCTATACTATTTCCACTTAAATCCAAATAACTCAATTTAGGTAAACTTGATTTATTGTTGCTGTCTACAAATGACGGAAAAGTTGAAATAGAATTTAAAGAGAGATCTAGCTTTTGAAGGTTTGGAAGATATGCATAAATTTCCGGATTAAAACTGAAAACCGAAGTATTTTGAAGTCTTAATGCATTCAAACTTTTCATTGATGAAAAACTTCCGTTTCTAAATGGTCTTAGACGATTATGTGAATATCAAGATAAATCAGATTCTTTAAACTCTCAAGCATTCCATCAGGGAGTTCTTTCAGATTACAATCAATCAAGTACAACAGCGTCAAGTTAGTCACGTGTGCAAAGTGATCGTGCATCAAAACTTGCAAGTTGTTTCTACTTAACTGCAAATGTCGCAATTGTGGGAAGAATGCTAAATCGAATTCTCTAATTCCTGTGTGATCGAGATATAGATCAGCGAGCATTGGAATTCTGGAAAATTCTGAAATGTTTGCAACATCTTTGGCACTATAGATACGAGTATCTGATAACCCAATGTACTCAACTTATTTAAGCCAATAAAGATTTTAATATCTATGCTATTCAATAGTAAAGAATTTAAACGGAGCGTGATTAGAGATTTCAGAAAATTTAAAGTTCCATTTTTGATGTCACTCAATGGATTTCCACCTAATTGTAATGTCTTCAATTGCAAAGGATCACGAAAGGCAAGAACATGCGCAAAGTTGATCTTATTTTCATCCAGCTCTAGTGTTATCATCGAATGTAGTCCCCTAAAATCGTCCTGATTAATCCTGGTGATCTCGTTGTTTCTGAGATCTATGACACTAACATTCTTTGGTATATCAACAGGCACTTCACGAAGACCAACACCGTTACAGTTGACGACATAATCATTCTTTCTCATGTAACATGAGCAGTATTCTGGACATCCATTTCTCCCAAGTTGAGCAATGGACTCATCTACAATCACTGAGTTAACTGCTCGAGTCTCATATCCATGTACAGGAATAACCTCATCCAGAATTGCTGTCAAACTAACTAAGTATATTGCGACAGCACGCATTATGCTTGTAGTATGTTTCATGATAAATTTTTGAGTTGGCTGTGAGCATTTCCAGACAAAAATTATAAATCAATGTTTTACAAATTAACTCTAGAAATGAAATTTTTATAAGATCAACATCAAAATTTGGAACTGATTCTACATAGCGTAGGACAACATTTATTTAAATCTAGTATAGTATTGTTTAACTCCAAGTTTAACCATGGAGCGGTGGCGCTTAGGTTCAGTATTCTTGGTATAGCAAAGATATGAATTACCAATATCTCACATTCATGTTAGCATTCTTGTTTTAAAGTAACGCTAATAGTGAAATAATCTAACTACAGTGGTAACGACATTGAACGAATGACCTCGTCCAGAAATTCACTTAGCATAACATAACATAATATAACATAACATAACATAACATAACGTAACATAACATAGCATAATAGATAATATGTTTATTTTTCAGCAGAGACACAAAATGCCTATCGCGAGAAAAATTGGTCGTCAGTGAAGATACGGAGTACCTTATCTAGCTGACTACCATGATAATTATTTTACTTACTGTTCTTAAAAAAGCTAGTATTAGCCAATAGTTTATAATTTATACAAAGTTGAACTTATAGTCTACATGTATAAGCAGAGCTAAATGACAAATAAGAAATAAAAATAGAACTGTGAAACTTACATAACTTTGATAATACAATTTAGCAAATTCATATAACTTCGATCATACAAATTAGCAAAACCATTCATCAAAAGGTACACTTTATATCGCTTACAAAACTCAGTTATAGATTTTGCATTGCGTATGTCACGGGGTATTAGGTTCCAGTTGGCTACACAGTGAAAAGCATATGATCTGAAAAAATCATTAGTATTTCTTGCATATAAATACTTCGTAGTGGAAAGTCTGGTATGATGTGGACTATGAGAGTGACTATGCATGTTATCAATGAAAATATCTCCAGTGGCACTTGACACACGTAAATTCATAAAATTCTGACATTTATAGATTAATTTACCAATAGCTAGTTTATATAATTGGTGAAACAGGTAAAATATTAAAAGTTCGGTAGAGTTGCTTCACGTTACAAAATTTGTGTTTACTTTGTAAGTTTCTTAAAATCCGATAACAAGCAAAATGCAGAGGCTGCAATATTTTATTAGTTGTATTAGCATAAACGTCGATGCCATATTGTAACCTAGATTGAACTAGTGAATGGTAAAGGTGCCTGCAGCAGTCTAAAGGGATATACTGTCTACGTTTATACAACATACCATTATAACTATTAATTTTACAAATTACTGTTCTAATATGATCACCAAAAGTTTTCATCCATAATTAAGCATAAAAATTTAGTAACATTAGCTCTATTAATACAGACATTGTCAAGTATTATACGCAGATCGTTAGTACGGATAAAGTCATCATCCTCTTTTGTAGAGTAAAACAAAACGTAGGACGATTTAGAGCAGTTAACAGTTAATCTATTGGTTTTAAACCAGTTACTAATTTGAGATCATGCTTGATTAGCAGACGTAAACAAATCAACAATATTAATATTTTTAACAAATAAATTAGAGTCATCAGCATACAATTTCAGAGAAGCATCATTACACGCATAATGAATGTCATTCATATAAATTATAAAAGCAATGGGCCCAGAATCGAACCTTGAGGGACTCCAAAATTAAGTGGCAATACATTAGATTTACTACCGCCAACCATTGTAAATTGATTTCTTCCAGATAAATATGAGTTAAACCAATCATAAGCAATACCACGAATGCCATAATATTGCAATTTATAGAGCAAAATGTTATGATCCACTGTATCAAAAGCTTTTGAGAGATCAAGAAATATACCCAGGATTTTATTTTTTTTCTTGTGCTCATTAGATAATAGATTAACAGTACTAAATAAATCGTCAGGAGTTGAGTGGCCAGTTCTAAAACCAAACTGATTTTCAAGCAAAATATCAAACTGATCTAAAAACATAGTAACACGATTATGCATGAGCTTCTCAAAAATCTTACTTAGGTTATTTAATAGGGAGATGGGTGCAGTTTGATAGACAAACAGCAGGGAGAGAGAGAGGGGGGGGGGGAAGAGCTAATCTGGGCTCTTATATAATAAAATGTTATTTTAGTATTGAAAATACGAAACCAAAAAACCATTACAAAAAGTATACGAAAACATATCACAAAATGATTTTAAAAGTATTTTTGAAATGCCTTTTTGGAAATGCATAACTATTTTTGTGTAAATGAAAAATATTTCAAAGCTTGTGCTACGAAGATTCAACAAATAAATTCACCATTTATGTTAGCATGAGAATGAGAAGTACCTGAGTTTTTATATATTATGTTAATAATAAAAATAAGTGTCTAGCAACATGTCTTCAAAAATTACGTAGTAAAATATTTATCACTATTTCATAAACTCTTTCCAAAAGCATTAAAACAAATTATTTATGACAGAAAAAGCAGGAGACTAATTGGCAAGCAATTGCCACGCCAACAAGGACGACTAACGAATAAATTCCCCATCTCATGTCACGCGCAATCTGTGTCAAATCCCTCAAGTCTGCTCGCAATGAGGAAATGCCAGCATATTCTTCAGCTATTGAGGAATTGATTGTGTTCAAAGTATTGGTATATTCATTGAAGGTCTGCTCTAGCTTAGGTGCGGCTTGTTCACAGCCTTTTGAACAGACTTTATCATCAGATCTGCTTCCTTTTACCACAAGTTGAAACTTACAACCCTTGACATCCGTGTGAACGCCTACAGGAGTATTTGCTGTCATGGTGTATTCACCACTGTGTTCTTCCATTATATTGTTTAGCCATAGACTGCAATAGTTCCCATCGCAATAATTCTGAAACGGACAGTCTTTATCAGTTGTAGCATCACAGAGTGAATGAGAAACGCCAACTCTATTCCTCTCCCACCGAACTGAAGCGTACGATGCATTTGTCTTAGTTTGACAGGGCAGATCTTTGTTTCCACCGACTTCCACAAACGTGATTGGGTTTCGTGTGAACTCCGTTACTGGAACATCAGCGACAGTGAACACAAGGGCTATGCTGAGTATAAGAACTAACATCTCGCTTGTGTCCATGTATGGTGCAATCTTCACCGTAGTCAGTTTTTACTGTGAAAATTATCAAAAAATAATTTAACAGTCAATTTATGTGACCTAGTTTGTAAGATACATAAGCATAACATAGCACAACGGCACACTGGGCCAGGAAGCAAAAATGCTTGCTTTAAAGCCAATTTCCTCCTTCCTCTCCATGGTTATTAGTAATCGTTGCCTTTTGATGGCGCATCAATTGCAGCCGGCGCGGATTTAAGAATAACCTTCCATCACCCTGGGAATTTTTTCCTTCCTAAGCTTTTCCTTCCTAGCTTATTCGACTATCCTTGCCTGTATCGTTCTTTCTCTGTGGGTTATCCAAGGCCATCTCTTATTCAAACTTTCATCAGATAAATATCCTATTGTGGTAGTTAAATACAAACTCAATAAATTTAACATTACAAGCAAGAAACACAGGCCAATCTATTGAAACATCAATGCGCCGATTATTACTTTAACTTGAGCTGTTGAAGAGTTATTTTTCCAACGCCTGTTATAGCACATTAGTTGATAAGGATTTAAATACATACATACATTCTTTGTGATATTGTATTTTACAATAAAGATATAACCTTACGGCATGTAACTATTATCAATATAATATTTCTAACTGAAGTCTATTATGCAGCATAATTAATATTATGGAATAATTTATTTAATTATTTGATTTGGGAGGATTTTAACGTAAACACACTTTATAGTGAAATTATAAACTAAGTTGATGTCCATCTCTTTTAATACCACATGTTTAAACCGTCACGCAATGTCATCACTCAGATAAGTGCGTCAGGGATTCGAACCCACGATGGTTAAATTCGACTCATGATCTGCCACTAACTATTAATTCGAAATCTCCAAATGATTAAACGACGCGCTGGTATCTTACGATGCATACATAGTCAATTATAGCAGTCTCTACATAGCATTCCAATTGACCTTTTCATTATTTTTAATTTGTGAATTATGCCATTAATTTTATTACTGAATAACTAAATTCAATTTCATTCACCATCGATACATTTTCACGATTTTAACGTTTTATCTGAAAATTTATAGGCACTATTAACAGCAGCGCTTCTGTACCATTAAACTGCTTTACGGAACACATAGAAACTAGCTACGTAACATTGGTAATCATTAGCTACAGCAGAGGCTTGTCAGCTACTGTTCTGCTAGAAACGTCCTATTAGCTACTGCGGCTGCTCTAGACCAGTAAAACTCTACGTAAATTGTGCTAGGATGTTTACATTTAAACCAGTCAGATTAATCAAAATCATTTATAAACTACATGAAAGAATTAGAAATTGATAGCAAGGAAATGAGGATCTGTACAAATTTATACGGAAGTCCAGAAGCTGCGATGCGATGTGAAAGCGATTAGGTAAGGTTTTATAAAGTAAAAAGATAAAAGAGTTGATTTCATTCGAATTTTTAAACCTACATGTATATAGTGAACAATATAATAAGAACATTAAGCGGAACAAAGAATATAATAAGCGGCATCCTAGTGTCAGGAGCCAGTCAGTGGCGATGTTGTTAAGGTGTTCGACTATGGCTACAGAAACACTTTTTCTATTTTATGTCGAACCCACCTTGTTTTGTGCAAGTGAATGCTGTATTTTGCCTACAACCAAAAGACAGTTGAGGTATCAGAGATGTGTTTTTTAGGAGAATGTTACCAATACGATATATAGACCACGACATAAATGAAGAAGTTTTACAATGAATATCAACTATTATTTATCTCTTGGAGCGATTTTGAGCCCGCAGATGAAGTTTTTCGGTAATTTTTTGTGAAGCTGGTAAAGCTAATGTTAGCTTCAGTTTCCTCACTCGAAAGCGATGTCAGTGACGGGAGAGACCAGGATTTGAATCCCGCACATACTGATCCGCGGTCCAATATCTTACCCACATCGCCACTGGCTACAGCCTGTACGAAAGTCAATCATCATTGGGAACACCGAAATGATAGAAAATAAACAGAAAACAAGGTAAGGTTCGCCAGCCTACGAGGTTAAATATGAATCTACTTGTGTGTAAGTGCATGGGTGCTACGAAAGCAGAAATGTAACATAACATAATTAACATAACATAATAATAATGTAACATAATAATGTAACATAATAATAATCTAACATAACATAATATAACTCTAACATACAATGATCGTCTAATCTTAAAATGGAACGGCACTTGAAGAATAAGAACCTACTATTAACTAATTATTAATCATTTGTGCAGAATGAAAGATACGCTATAGTCGGAGTATTTCTAGAGACGATTAGCAATAAATGAAGAATCTATTAGAAAACAAATTCATTAGTCGCATTTGTCCAAAGTTAAAAATAATAGGCCTACTAAAATTTAGTAAAATTATATCTGTCGTGATGGTGTCTTCTGATTGATCGATGGTGTGCTCTTGAGGAGCGTCACTATAGAGAATGTATAGGATTTGCAATGTGACTAAACTCAGGAAAAATTCGTATAATTGTCATGCTGTTTCATATCACTGCTGAATTATGATGAGTCATCAATTTGCAAGAGCTAGTAATCCGCTTGAATATAAACCGGATATATTTGGTTGTTGCTCACACACGCGCATATATATATATATATATATATATATATATATATATATATATATATAGATATATATATATATATATATATACACACAGGGTGAGTAAAAAAATGATAACACCTGCAAACGGTTTGAATTTCTCAGGCTATTGTTAATATTTTCAAATAAAACTTTTACCAATTATTAAAGGACTAATTTCTTACGGGTTGGCCAATTTTCATCCATTTTGGTACATAGATTGGCTAGTTATACAAGTTTCAGCAGAGCAACCCCCCATTTTTACCTAAAAATCGCGTGAAGCACCTCCTGCAGTTCTGTCTTGTTTTTAGGCTTCGGCTGGTGTTTCTGATAGAGATGCAGCATGGTTCCCCATATATGGTAATCCAGAGGATTATGATCGGGTGAGTTTGGAGGCCATTCATTCTTCTCGATGAAATCCGGGTTTCTCTCGCTGATCCATTCCTGTGCACGGCGAGATGCATGAGCCGGAGCACCATTCTGTTGAAATATGAAACCATTTGGTAGAAGAGCATAGCAATCATCAAACTGCTCCGTAAGCAAAGTGTTGACGTAATATTGAGAGTTCACCTTTACCTTCTTGTCAATGAAGTGCAATCTGCCCTAACCGTTGTAGCAAACGCCATTTTTAGGACATTTTTATGGATGAAAATTGGCTACCCCATCAGAAATTAGTCCTTTTGTAATTGGTAAAAGTTTTATTTGAAAATATTAACAATGGCCTGAAATATTAAAACTTTTTGCAGGTGTTATCTTTTTTTTACTCACCCTGTATATATATATGTATATATATACATGTATATATATACATGTATATATATAATTATATATATATATATATATATATATATATATATATATATATATATATAACTAGCAGTTACTTTTAAATGACGTGATTCTAATTATGTGGTCTAATTTGACAACTCAACAAATATCAGAAGCCTGAAAGATCCTCCTTAGAGGACACTATTCCAGTTAACATAGCCCTATATTAAAACTGTTATATTAAATTTATATATATATATATATATATATATATATATATATATATGTATATATGTAACTGTAACATTACGTTTATCTATATTTGTAATATTGTCTGATATAATAATAATAAAGGTTTAAGGTCCGTTTCCTTATCCAGGGATGATGTCAGGGACGTCCCCACAGCACACATCTCTACATACCTACACATCTGATAGTGTAAATGTTACTTTAGCTCCAAGTAGCCCTCCACCATCAGTATATCTCATATATCACAATAATAGATAGATATAGTCTTATTTAATGACTGTATGATAAGCCTCTCGCTTTCTGTTGTGGTCTCTGTGTACTCAGTCGACATCGTGTGGTGTCCTGGGGTGCCTGTTTGCGCAGAGTCTTCCAGAGACGTCCCTGACATTGCCTAGTGGCGAGGCAAATGACGCTAAATCGTTAAATTTCTTTTGATTGATTAATTTAATAACTGATTCATTGATTTATTGATGCTGCTTCTGTGAAGAGTAAGACATAAACTGTTCCATGACCATGAAGAATTATATTTATGTATGTTCATGTTTATATATATATATATATATATATATATATATATATATATATATATATATATACAATATAAATACACGGTATAAATAAATATATATATATATATATATATATATATATGTATACGTGTATATATATACATATATATGCAATTATGCATATATAAACCTAGCCCTCTTTTACTTTGAAATCCATGTACTTAAACTGTATTTTTTGTTTCCCTGGGCTGCTTAAGGCATTGTGCCCAAAAGGATAAATGAAAGACTTAATTTAATTTTAGTTCAAAGAAATATTTAAAGCTAAGGTTAACGTCAGTTTCCTCACTGGAAAGCGAAGTCAGTGACGGGCGAGATCAGGATTTGAACCCCGCATAGATTGAAATAAATGGACATTTTTGCAGCCCACAAGGCTTCCGATCCCGAGGTGATAACTTCTTTATCTTTGCATAAATTGGAGAATTCAACATTCAACTTCACTATTTACATGAAAACGTTCTAATTATGGTTTGGGATAATGTTTTGAGATATTCTTCAAAGGAAAAATAACAGTTGGAAACAACTGCCTTCATATGCTTGAGACATTTAAGGGATTAAGTTGTTGGATGGCTTTGTGACTATGATAGGTATAACTTGGAGAACTCATCTAAATTCTGAACAAACTAATGAACAATCATTTAACGAATGAAAAAATAAAATGAATTTTAATGCGACAAAGTGACAGCAAACGCAAAAACACATTATCAAAAATAAAGAGGTTATAGATTTAAAACGATAAAGTCAAATATCACTTAAACTTATATTTAATTAAACTACTAAACAGTTGCTTTCGCCTCATGTGCTAAATTTGACATATAACTAAAATGTTACAATTATCATTATCTATACACAATTAAAAAAATTATATTTCTTCACATATTTAAATAAACTGACTAACGCAAAGAATCTATCAGAGAAATGTAGGATGCTAGCACGTAAAATATTTTCAGTAGTAGGCCTAACATCATTCATTTGTTATAACGTATAATATGTTAAACGTATATAATAACATATTATATATGGTATTACATGTAACTTATTATTAGTATTAACTTAGTAACTTATGCACAATATCCCTACTTATAACCGCCTTATCGTAAGCTAATGCTTGAAGCATTACACATGTATAGGCTATCTTAACAAAATTTTCCAAGTTTTCATACTAAATGAGGAAAGAAATAATGCGAAAATCATGGAAAAAGCAGCTATTATTAGCAAATGTGCAGGATTTCTATTGTGGGCTTTAAAAGCCTTTCTTATTGTATATTCGTTTACTACTTGAAATCTGACATACCGCAGAAAACGTACAAACATACATGGAACAAAAGCAAATAGAAAGTTCAATAATATCAAGATAACAATAGTCCAAGATAATGTTTCATAACAGTCACTATACGATGTTCTAGTGATAAAATCTTAGCCACAAAAGGAGTTCGTTGAAATGGTATTTAAAATAGATCAGCCCTCCCACTGAGCTTAAAATATAATAAATAGATCTTGCGTTTATTTCAAAGCAATCTAACATCCGCAGATAGGTTACATTTGAACATACATTATACGAGAAGATAATGACACAGTCATGCTAAATACTAACAATGCATTCGAATCTAATCTTACATAAACCAGGATTAAATTTGCTATAATTTTATAGCATCACTTAGTGTCATGCGGGTTATGAAATTTTTATCAATCAAAGAGCTACGCTTTGTTGGTATGGCGTAAATTCTTTTTATTACCACAGCGACGTTTAGTTCCATGTCTCGACTCTTCCTCTGCGTATCTTCCTCGTCCTTCACGACTCCATTACAAGAGAATCATCTTCTAATGCTGAAAAAGCCTGAACGGCTTCGATAAGACTGGAGTTTTCATTTCTTTCCATAAGAATAATTAAATCTACATCTTCAGCTTGCCCATAGGCTGGCGACAAATCCATTTGACTTCCGTTAATTGATAGAACATACCTTACAGCGGCTGGTGAATTACTTTCAAAGTTGGATGGAGAAATGGACCTTTTATTGATATATTCATCTATTATCACTGTTAGCTTTTTCATGTAAATTTCTATGTCAATTTTAAAATGAGACGCTTTCAGTTTTAATCTTCTGTGGTTAATTAAGAATGGTACAAATCCACCTGCAAGAGTAGCCGCCATTTGATTGGTTGGAGACACTTTGTAGAGATCACCAAACGACAACACAATTGTGAAGATAAATAAGACAAAGAACATGCTAAGAATGAACTGTTGTAGTATTCCTCGTAGGGTTCTATTCACTGGACCTGAACTGCCCGATACTTTGAGCAAACAAGTTTTAAATAAATCCTTAGGAACGAAAGGAGTTACTATTCTTTCCTTATAGTTTGTAATATCCGATATACAATATTTATTCCTTTTTTCAACTATATAAGTCAGATGTGTTTCATGATCATGGGTTCCAGATTTGAGCTCATCTTTTGCACTGTTTCCATTGGCACTAGGATCACTTTCATTTTCATTGATTGTATTTGCCATTCGCCTAGCAATTTCAGTAAACAATACCTCGTTAAGATCGGTATAGATAGTGTCAATGCTCATGTAAGCATCAACACAATAAACAATCAAGAGCAGAATGATACACCCGTACTCCATGACATTTGCCGTGTTCAAAATTAATCCCATTAAAGTGTAGCAAGCCGACTTAGCAATATAGACAGCAAGATCGGCGAAAATTAGCATCATAGAATAGAGAGTCGTCAGCAAAACAATGGCTGCTAGGAAATTAACCAATGATTTTATTATTATTTCTTTAATGTTATGTCCTTCATTTATCTCTATTGAGAGACATTTATGCTTTCTGCACGAGACTAGATATTGTATCAGAGAAGGAAGAAAATTTTCTATATAAAATAACTCTTTGATACCGGATCTTGAAAAAGGTGAAGGATTGAAGAGATTATATACTATACTACAACTGAGGAACAACAGTGGAACAGAGTAGAACAAAGAAACGATTATTGATATTGGAAGCATAATCATCGATCCTACTAGAGCCTTACAGAAATCATATCCGCAACTTTTACTAAAAGGATAGAACGTGTTTCTGAAAAGTAATCTCATAGCTCGGCCATAGCAAGACTGCTTCAAATTTGAAATCGCATCATCTACGGCTTCCTGAAACCGAACTCCCTTTTCGTACACTCTTACTATTCCGCAGAGGAAATGATCAAAAAGATAAGTTATACAAGCTGCCAGAATGAACCCAGGTAATGGCGGCCAATATTGAGAAATACGATGGATGTAACTGATTGGAATAGCTATTTCGTTCAGCACAGATTTTCTCTTTTTCATCTCATCCAATTCAAACTTGTAATAGAGGAAAAGACGGACCAAATAGGGAAATGAAATTAAAGCAGTAGTAAGAATTAGGGCGAGAAAATTTTTTGAACGGACATAGCTAATTCTTCCGTAATATTTTTTAACACTTAAACCGCAGCTATATATAAGAGTTTGTATTTCTTTAACTTTGCAGAAAACCATCGATTCGATAAAACTTCCTATCGGAGAAAGTGGCAGATGAACTTTTGAGAGAAATATTTCATTATTTTGTTCTAGGTTGATTCTTGACACCTTTATTGGTATCTTCTTTCCGAAAGAGAGTTTTTTATCACATTTCTTGCAAGGAAATCCGGATGATTCTCCAAGATCAATTTTCATTTTGGATATAATATTTTCGGATATTAACAATAATTCGTTATATATTACAACATTTTGCTGTAACGGTGGAGACAATCTCAGAAAGAAGTCCGGTGAATTGTTAACATTGTAGTATATCCACGATGGAATATATTGAACTCCAAACAGGAAAACACCTACACCAAGAATAAAGAGCAGGACATAGAGGAGTTGAATATCTTTATTGGGATGCACCGTTTGACAGTGGAGCTCGTTTGTTTGAGAGTGGATAGAACAGCAATAGTTAACGAACACCGCGGCACCGTTGACGTCCTCTACTACTGTTTGACAAACACTGGAAGAGCTTTGGATGATCGTAATGTTCCCCTTTGGGTTGAAATCACGCAGGACAACTTCGAGCACTGCCAGTCTGCGCTGTGCTACCGTCAGGTTGTTCAAACATCCGGCAGGTTCTTCCTGTTTTAAAACAATACAAGTAGTTGCTCTGGGTATTTTGCTTTGATTCTGCACTAACATATTCCTGCGTAGTTCTTGTTATTTCTGGATTTTATGGTCATAATAATAATAATAATAGTGATAATAACACAAATAATAATAATAACAATAATAATAATAATATTAACAATAATAATTGCTGGGATGTCACTGTGTCCGACACATTCTTAGCAAGAAATCTCAGCCTTTCATGCGCTGCTGCTGGTTCATCTGCTAAGACCGCTGCTAATAGGAAGTCACTTAAATATGCCGCAGTCTCTAGCAGCTGCATCTTCCTGCTAATTGCTTTCGGACCTTGGGCCCCATAAACTCTGCCGCGTCTGACTTCATAAACGTATTAGGTATGAAGACCAGCACTATTATTGGCGACCAACGCGAAAATGCCTATGGCAGCGCCTGTCTATCGCACTCCAGCGCTTTAATGCTGTCGGCGTTCGTGGCAAATAGGCGAATGCGGCCTTCCAGAGTGTAGTGGAATTATTTGAAACATTTTTATTTAATCTTTCTTTTAATTGCATAAAATTATATCTTTTTCCTATTTTTTAGCCCAGGGACCTACACAGGCCAGGGCATAAAAATAAATAAATAATAATAATATAATAATGATCATATTATTAAGAATATTAATAACAATAATAGTGGGTTGTCTATGTCAGATGGCATCTTCCCGTCGGCTTAACCATAGTGCCCTGGTGCAATAGTAAGTGTGCCGTATGGGACGTCATAGTCATTGACATTATGGCAAACTCTTACCTGAATACGACATCAGTCACAGAAGGTGGAGATGCTCAACTAGCCGCCTCTAAGAAAATGGATAAATACCGTGATCTGTCCTTAGGGTATGACGTTGTGTTGGTGGTCATTGAAATCATTGGCGCCATGAATTCCGATGGAGTTGACTTCAATAGTGGCATAGGTAGACTGATTGCTAAAAAAGCGGCGATAATCGAAAGATCTCTTTTCTTTGGGAAAGATTTTAATAATAGTAATAATAATAAAGGTTTAACGTCCGTTTCCTCATCCAGGGATGATGCCAGGGATTTTGCATGACTTTGTTTAAAGATTTAGTGCGTTTTGCTTTAGCAATTTTATGATGTCGCTTGTTGACTTCGAATAGCCGGACGGCGATACAGCACGTACTTCTCGCACTGTCTTATTCAAACTTCCGGTTCTTTACACCCAGGGTGTTATAATTTAAAATAAAAAATAAAATAGATATTAATAATTCAGGCTTAAAGTTAGTTTCCTCAATAAAGGAGAATGTCAGAGTCGTCCCCACTGCACACGTCACAAAAGACCAATTCACCCAGACCTATTGTATCAGCAAACCAAATGTACTGAGGAACAGTAAGGTCCTAATTTGAAGCCGATTCGGTGCTCAGAAAGTCGTGTTAGATAGATTACGCTCACGGTGAGGTCTTATGCTAGCCAGAGAAGTTGAAAGAAAAACAAAACAAGAAAATCAAGAAAAACAAAAGGGAATATTATTTGGTAAAGATTTTCAGATCGCGGGTGCTGCAGAATAGAATGAACGTCTGCCCAATGATGTGAGAATATTTGGAGCAGAGAGAAGATTGGCCTCAGTGGAACGAAGTGCTCGTGACTATAGTATTACGAAGTGCACCGGTTGAACGATAGGGGAAATATTGTCAGGAAAATAATAAGGCTTGTCAAAAGACATAGTTAAGAAAGTTAAGAACACTAGTTTATACTTTTGATGTTGATTTACAGGAAGCCAGTGAAAACTGCGAAGTAGAGAAAGAGAGTGCGACTTGCAAACAGCAGGTGCGAGAGTATTTAATACTCGCTCAACCCGTTGAGAGAAGACGATGGCAGTCAAGCTTGTAAGGAACTATGAAACTTGCGACAATTGTGTCTAAATTTCCAGTAAGAGATGGACGAATTTGCCTATTCTGACCAATTTAAAAGAAGGAAGCGCGACACTTTGAAGTGATAAGAGGTTTAAAATAAAGGTTTACATCAAATATGACTCCTAGGCATATGGCGGATCGAGGTAAGAGAACAAGATTTTCTAAATAAGCAAATTAAATTTTACTTCGTTGCAGAGGATTACCAATTTCTAGACAATCATTTTTGGAGGCTTCCAATGATGTGTCCTAAATTTAACTACGAAATATTAAAATAGTAAGATGTGTATTGCATTTTACTTTCTGTAACACTATCACTATACATACATGCATATTATGATATTAAGCTACAACATGCACAAAGAACTACTAACTTTTAATACAATATCAAGATGTTCGACTCCAAAGCTGAGCGACTTCAGAGAAAGAACTTCAAAGTTGAACTCTAAACCTAGTATCCATTGTCCTGCACCTCTGATAGCACGCCACCATCTTCTGGATTGATATGCCCACAGAGATTCTTCTGCACTGATATTCACGATACCATCCAGCACATCTTTAGACTGGTTGAGTATGACAAGATTGTGCTCAATCAGTTTAGTTATTGGTCTACTGGTTAGATCATCAATTACCGTCTTTTGACTGTCGTTTACAAGCCGAAGAGAGCAGGTTTCCACTAGAGCCGACTCGTGATTTAATTGTGTTTGATTGTATTCATTTGATTGCAGTATTATATCTTCAGATTTTACCGAAAATGTTACGAAAAGCAATGAAATTGGCAGCAAATGACTTTGCTTCATTTTCATCTCTGGGTAGTTGCAAAATTTGAATAACAGGAAACCCTTAAAGTAAGAAGAAAATTCTAGCATAAATAAAACACCTTTAAAATAGAAAATGATAGTACATAATTTACATTTACTGCAAAATAATTATAAATGTGTAATTTCTGTCATCATCATCATCTTCCCTTAAATATCAGTTTAACCAGGGTCAGGATAGACATTCTCCAGTCCTCTCTGTCCCACATCATATTATCAGTAAATCCCCTATTTTTATGGCCTTTTTAATTTTACCGCATTCCAAGTCCATTGTGGTCTACCTCTCTCTACCTTAGCATCCAGATCCTCCCTCCAAACTCTCTTTACTACATCCTCATTTCCCTTTCTCACAATATGCCATGACCATCTCAATCTCGACTGAACCAACCTATCCTCGATCCCCTCAACATTCAAATTCATCCTCACATTCATTTTCCATTCTGTCCTTCCTAGTTTTTCCAAACATTAGGTGTAACATTCTCATTTACGCCACATGCAGACTCCGTAAATGTTCTGTTTTTAGTCCCCAACATTCCGAACCATACATCATTACTGGCCTTAACTTAGCCATCGCTTACTATAGCAAAAATTGGCTAGAGCAAAGTTAAACATCAGTTTCCTGCTCACACAGCATTTCATTGACAGGGAGAGCACTGGATTTGAACACAGTACCTGTTGATCCGATGTTGAACAACTTGCCAGCGAGCCACCGGCTCAGCCCATGTAATACTAGGAAAACATTATTACTCCTAGACGTAGTTAAATTGTTATAATTCTATAATCATAATTAATTTTTTTTATATTTAAAGGATTAAAACTGGTCTGCTAAGACCAACCATTAATTTTGTCCTGACAGTCTAAAAGTATTCTTAACTAAAGATAATCCAATAATTACGTTTAGGTTGCAAAAAGTAAATAATTTCAACTTCTTATGAAGTAGTTTTAAAGTATATTACTTATAGAAGGCTTCTGATCTAGTCTAGTGACTAAATTATTAAACTAGGTCGAAGGGCTTAGTCCTCTTCAGCCTGCGGAAGCGGCGTTGTTAGTTCAGTAGTTGAAGAGCTTGCGGAATGATGTGATGATTGAGTCGGTCTTGATGTCTTGTTGCTGAGTTTCTTATTTCTTCTACTACCAGGGGTATTTTCCGATCACGATGAATATCGTTATTTTCTGATGTACCAAGCAGCATTTACAATGTTTCTTAACACCTAATTCTGGAAAGTCTGGATAATCTTAGTATTAGATGATTTGGTACAGCCCCAAATTTGTCATCCATATAGCCAGACTGGCTTCAACACTTGATAGTAGATTATAAGTTTATTATGTATCGAGAGTTTAGAATTTCGTTCAATAAGCCAGTAGTATTGCCTATATCTGAGGTTGAGCTCATTTCTTTTCTTCTTAACATGCTCTTTCCATCTCAGCTTATTATCTAGATTCATACCAAGATATTTGGCATTATTTTCATATGGGACTTTCTGTACCGTTGATAGAGAGCCTTTTCGGATACTTTATTCTTTTATTTGTAAAAAGCATAATTAATGAATGAAATCACGGAATTCTTGATTGATCTATTTAAGACGATGAAACATTAAAGCTTCTAAGTTCCAACGTAAATCTGACGGTTAAAATTCTATTTGGCCATTATTGATATACATTCAACATTATAATAATATCCATGTCTACTTTACTAATAAGAACTATTTAGTTGTATAAAGACATTTAGTCTTACATTATAAAACTCTATACAGACTAAGCCTAATAAACGCATACAATACATACTGATACACTGATACACTGAATGGTTAAATAAAATACACTATTTCAGGGCTCAAAAATAAATCAAATACAACAAACTTACACTAAATAATCAATGAAAATGACTACTGCTTAAGATAGACGGATTTTTTGTGAGGCAATTTAAATTGGCACAAGCATATTCACTTGATAGGCCAAGACCCAAAAACTAATTTTCTCTCGTAGGAGTCTCTTTCAAAAGTGTGATCACTTACTAGCGTTGCTAAATTATTTTGCTGAATGACGTTGATTTGCTTGATACTGCACTGAAATGTTTATCACAGACCTTTATACAGTAAACAAGGTTTGAATTCACATGAAGTCGCCATTGATGTTATTCGGTGACCTCTGCTGTTAATCGTAGAGATATCAAATCCTCGTGATATTTATTGTCTCCTGAAACTTGCAGTGAGGAATTGTTAATCATAAATAATTAAACACCTTTGAAAAATAGCATTACAATAATTTTTAATTAATACAATTATATTAAAATCTTACTTTTACATGGAATTACCTACATGCACATAAGTTTCGTAAATTAAAAAAATTACAAATTAAAATACCATAACATAATATCAGCACAAGTATCATAGCTTTATATAGAGTCAGCCTTATACTAATACAAGTACCTGCGCATAGATATTAGCTACAGACTGACTGTAGTGTACTCTAGCATAACTTTCGCTATCACCGAAGAGCTCTACAGTTATTTTGAGATCAATACCTGGGTCCTACACTCTCAAGCTTTGACAGGTAGTTGTATAGCGTCAGCTTACAGCCCTATGTCGTCAAAACTTCGAAGCTGGGTTTGTTATCATATCGCTTCGTGAGATGAACCCGTCAGATTTTAGTGGGGAAGTCAGTGACATTATCGGTATATTTGTAGACTTTTTTTCTAGGTTTTATACCTTCAGGGTGTATCATAATTTGCTATGGTATGGGGAAATATTTCACCAGCTAGACTGCTTATATTAAATCTGATATACCGAAAACATGGGTATTAGGAAATTCACATTTACCGTTGCACCAGGGCACTAAAGTTATTCCGTCAAGGCGCTTGTCAACTCACCTGGACTACCCGCTTGATTCCTTAGAGGAAGGGTTACCTGCTCGCGAAAGTATTCGCCATATTATGTCGTTTAAATTTTGATGGAGAGACATTACAGCCGAGCTGCTTTTGCAGAAGAAACCGTGGAGAACCAAAGCATCAACTTCATGCCCGTAGGGACAAATGTGAGGTTCGCAAGTTTTCTCAACAAAACGATAGCTAACAGCCACATAATAATAGTACTAATAATAATAATAATAATAATTCTCTGCTCTGGGAGGTCCGTGCTGGCTGCGTTTGTTTACCTTTCGCGCACTTAACATTGCTTTTTCGCGATTTTTATTATTTATTAGCCAACCCCAGCCCTCGTCATTCTGCCAACAGAAGGATTGAGCTTCAGTAATTCATCCGCTCGCCAAGAGTTTTTCGCTTTTTCTGCCATTTCGTCAAAATTTGGAGTCAGTTATGAGCTACAGGTGTGAATCTGTTTACAGGATTTCCCAAGGCTATAAATAGACTCGATATTCACGGTGCTGTTTATAACTTCACGCTTGAATGCCGCCTCGCAAGCATACATGGTCTCTGTCTCAGGATGCTAACAAGAGAAATGGTACTTGCAGTGTGTGCTTAGAAGTGTTTCAGTTGCACATTAGAGACGGGTCTGTTCACCTACATGGCCCCCGTGACAACCGGTGCCTAGGGTCTCACAAGCCCCCAATTGAAGCTCTGGGGACATTCTCATCACAACGCTCCTCTAGTGATGTAAGGGATGAGGACCACCATCCACCCGTATTTCCATCAAACAGCATCCCCCCGATACGCCATCCTTCTGATGCAGCTACAGTATTTGCTCATCCCAACCTTACCAGTGGTACTATCAAGCATATTCCTAAATCTGTTCGAGCCACTTGCGCCACCTACTTGATAAATATACTTGATAGAATCTCTAAGTGCGTGGACGACCTAGAAGCATGAAAATCTCTTCTTGCCATTGGCGAAGACATATTGCTAGCACCTAAAAGAACAGGGAAAAGGCACAATATGGCGTCCTTGATTCGCAAAAGAGTGTCCGGGGTGGAAGTTCCTATTCCAGATGACGAAAGAGCGAAGTTTCGCAAATCTTCCAGGCCGCGTACTCCTGAGGAATCCCTCCGATCCATAGTGACCTCAAAGATCGAAGACGGAAATTTAAGAGCAGCCGTGCGAATCCTGTGCTCAGAAGAGTCGCTGGCCCCGAATAATGATGAAACTTACAGAGAGCTGAGTATGAAACATCCATCAGCGGACAGTACACCCCGAAGTCTTCTTAGCTCAGCCTCTCCCCAGGCGAATACGCTCCAAGTCACTGAAGCGGAGGTAATAAAAGCCGTGAAAAGTTTCCCCGCCGGTTCTTCTGGGGGCCCGGATGGTCTGAGGCCACACCACATCCTGCAGCTGGTGACATGCCCCATAATGGGCAGGGAGACTCTAACAGCCATTACCGGTTTTGTAAATCTCCTTTTGCTGGGTAAATGTCATCAGGAAGTCAAACCGTTTCTTTTTGGAGCCAACCTGATTGCTCTGAAGAAAAAGACCGGCGGGCTTAGACCGATTGCTGTGGGCTACTCTTGGCGCAGGATCGCTGCCAAATGTGCTAATTCCTTCGCCCTAGACAGGCTCTCAAACTCTCTTCAACCTATCCAGGTAGGCGTGGGTGTCAAAGGAGGTTGTGAAGCCGCCGTGCATGCCACCCGACGATTCATTAGCAGCATGCCAGACGATTGGGTAGTGGCTAAACTGGACTTTTGCAACGCTTTCAACTCCCTGAAAAGGGTTCCCATGCTAGAAGCTGTAGACTCTTCACTACCTGAGCTGGGGCCTTTCTGCCGTCTGTCCTATGAAGACCCAAGTGTTCTACGTTTCGGTCAACGGGTGATCATGTCTAGCGAGGGGGTACAACAGGGTGACCCTTTGGGCCCTCTCCTGTTCAGTTTGACAATACACCCGTTGCTCCAGTCGCTATCTTCTTCTCTGAAAATAGGTTACTTAGACGACATAACTGTGGGCGGGGTTGAGTCTACCGTGGCGGATGATATCTCAAGGCTGATGGTTGCGGGAAAGGCTTTGGGGCTAAGCCTGAATATAAATAAATGTGAGCTCATTACCACTCGATCCGACAGTAACTTTCCGGCCATCAATACATTCATTCGTGTAAAGCCTGTCGAAGCCAGTCTACTTGGAGCTCCATTGCAGACGGGTCAAGCTATGGATTTGGCTCTCAATACTCAGTGCTCTAAACTAGAGAGAGCCGCGAGCCGGTTGAAGCTCATCTCCGCACACGACGCTCTAACGATATTGTGGAGCTGTGTAGGTTCTTCAAAACTCATATACTTCTTGCGTGCCTCTCCATGTGCGGGTCATCCAGCATTGCACAATTATGATTCCATCATGCGAAAGTCGCTCAGTAGCATCGTTAATATTAATGTTAACGAAGCTCAATGGATTCAGGCTAGCCTGCCAATATGCTACGGAGGATTGGGTATACGCTCTGTCTCGTCGCTGGCACCTTCTGCCTTTTTGGCTTCAGCCGCGGGGACTGGCGTTCTACAGGATTCAATCCTTTCCGGATTCTTTCAAATTCCCGACTTGGAGATATCCAGGATTCAGGGCATTTGGACTGCTCTGTCCACATCCGAACCTCCAATCGGTATGACGGCTAATAGCATGAAAGCTTGGGACTCAAAGGTCACTACTGCTTTGCACACGGAACTCCTTGCGAAGCCACTTTTGCCACAAGAAAAGGCGCGGCTGCTCGCAGTGTCGGCCCCCCATATTGGAGACTGGATCAAGGCTTTACCAATCTCATCATGCGGCCTCCGTCTGGACGACGAAGCAGTCAGAGTCGCGGCCGGTCTTCGTCTGGGCACTACCTTATGTGAGCCACACAACTGCATTTGTGGTGTCTCAGTCAATGCGTTAGGCATTCACGGCCTGTCGTGCAAGCGTAGTGCCGGCAGAATCAGCAGACATCAGTTCATAAACGACTTGATCTGGCGCGCCCTGAGTCGAGCGAATATCCCAGCCATTAAAGAGCCCCTGGGATTGATCCGCACTGATGGTAAACGTCCAGACGGTGTCTCTCAAATACCATGGGCAGAGGGGAAGTGTGTTAGCTGGGACGTCACTGTTACGGACACTTTCTCAGTTAGCAATCTCGGCCTTTCTTGCGCTGCTGCTGGTGCTGCAGCAGAGGCCGCGGCTAATAGGAAAACTCTGAAGTATGCCGAAATCTCTGGCAACTATATCTTCATGCCTATTGCCTTTGAGACCCTGGGGCCCATCAACTCTCTCGCATCAGACTTTATTGACGAAATAGGCAGGAGGACCAGCGCCATTACTGGTGATAAGCGCGAAAAATCTTTTCTGTGGCAGCGACTGTCTATTGCTCTCCAGCGATTCAATGCAGTCTGCTTCAGTGGCACTTTGGCTAAAGCGGCTTCCCAGAGTGCAGAGGAATTATTTTAATCGCTTTTTTAAAAACTTTTAATTAAATAAAGTCTCTTTTATCTTATTTTTATAATAATAATAATAACAATAACAATAATAATAATAATAATAATAATTATTATTATTATAATTATAATTATAATAATAATATAAATAATATTAATAATAATATTAAAAATAATAATTATAACACAATTAATAAAAATTTAAAATAATATTAAATTATAAAGCTAATTTTCCAAATTTTAATAGAAATTTTAATCATAGTGATTTACACATATGGCATATTTACACATTTGACATATGTACATGTTAATCATTTTTCGCGCATATAATAAAAACATTTTATAATAATGACTATCCTAGAGTAAAACGATTTTTTAAATTTATCTATATCATTGACTTCATTTGTACCAATTTTATATAGGGCTAAGGTATTTCATATAGACCTACATTTAAATATATGAAAACCAATATAGTCGACATTCAAGAAATTTAGAATTCTGCCAAATACCTTCAAATTCTTAGGGAAGAAAAGTTACGTTGGCCTATAATTTTTTAAGTTTTCTGATGTCAGCCTAGACAAGAGATAAGAGCTCAGAAAGAGATAAGTGCTTATGTGATTCAATAAAAATATTTCATTGAGATAATACAATGTCATGTTGGCTTCTAGCTCATTTCAAAAGAGGGGTATTCGGGGCAAACATTTTAAACAATTTATTTAATTTCATTGTATCATCATTAATAGATTTGAAACATGCAAACGCCCACTAATTTAATTAATTTATTTCAAATAATTAAAATTTCAAAATTTAACATGATTTTAGATACTTATATTTTGATATTATGATTTTATGATTTTTGGAATATCGTGATTTTAGATGTTTTGATGGTAATACATCCCTCTCATTTAGCTAAAGGCAACATACAGATATTTATTTTGTACGTCTCCAGCGGACAATTAGTAAATTTTAAAGTTTTTAAAATCTCAGAATCAAATACACCAGTCCTGACATTGAAAAGACGCTGCTGTAATGCTGAACAGAACACTTTCGAAATCACATTGGAACTCTACTTTATAATACTACCACTTTACATACTGAACTATCAACAGGACCAAATTAATTCATAATTGCACTAATAATAATATTAAAGTTTCAACGTCCTTTTCCTCATTCACGAATGATGTCAGGGACGCCATGACTAACAACGACGTTACAAATATTAATGACCCTAATATCCATAACAATTTGGGTCACTATAGAACAATGCAGATAAGCAAAAATGGAAAAAGTTCATTCAAGACGTGCATTTTTTCCAATATCCAGAAACTTACGCAGAGAATATGAATAAGCAACCAAAATGTAATAACATTAAGTGTACTTCTCTAATTGTTTAAATTTTAGTAGTAGTAATTCATTACAATATTCTTTTTCTTAATAAGCATCTGATAAAATTTATTTTGCTGATTCATCATTAATTGCTAAAGATGAGCACAAAATTGTACAGTGGGTACATGTATGTCAAGGTAGGAGTAGAGATAATACTAATTATTACAATATACTCCACAATGACCTTTGTACTTTACTAGCACAGGGCAAGTTTCTTACCCTGCAGGCCTATTGTTCCGTGCCTGGGTCTGTGGCTGGAGTGAACACGAGTGTTGGGACTTAGAGAGTTGGCCGCAAGCGAGGAGCTTTGATTTTATTTTGTTGATAAACTTTAGTTTCAGATTTAAGATAAATCTTATTAGACTTAATATTTTTCGCTAGTGACTATTTGGTTACAGAGTACATTTGTTTTGACTCGGTATCGATCCACATGGGATAGTAAGGTTATACCTGATTGTATGGATTAAAGTTTCACATGTTGTATGTTAAGAAAGGCCTAGGAAGTGTTAGACTCATTTAGAGGGGAAAGTCCTATGAATAGGTAACCCCTGAGTGGTGTTTATTGTGGTTTATTAGAAACTGCCAGTGAAGATAACAGGACGTTAAACGGCCATAGGGAGCTGAGGGTTCTAGGGTCGTGCATTGCTGATAGTTACTTCGAGAAGGTCCGAAGTTGAGTTGGGTATTTTGAACTCAAGGAAGTTGTGATAGACTTGTGTCATTCCATTAAGAGAGGATTCTAGGGTTTGATGCTGTAGTCATTAGGTATATTCTTGTGGAAGAAGTGAGGACGTTGAATAGGAACTAGTTTGCCTTTATGTTCTGATGAGAAAGTATTTGGTGACAAGTGTTGCGATTTCTCTATAACTAAGTACTTCTCAACCTGGTTGTAGTCTGGTATTTAATTAGTAGTATTTTCGATTCTTGCATTTTAGTTTGTACATTATTAAGTTATTTTCAACTCTATTATTAATATTTGATTATTAGATTTAATTCCGTTATTTGTCATGTAAGGACAATTTTCAGCTTCTTGTAATATATTATTTTCTTATATTGTGTTTGAGTAAAATAAAATATAATTGAAGTGAACTAATTACACTTCATTTATAATACATTACCTATGTGTCTGTTATAATTTAACTGTAATTAGAAATTACAAATGGAAAGTAGTTATCTACTATTATATTATCTACATTAACTTTAAGTTTAGAGTTTTAGAATTTATGAACCTGGTCCAGGCTAGGGTTCACCCTTAGAACCCTTCCCTGCCAATGTACAAGAAGTTGTACCTGTTGTAATCTGTAATTTAAAAAAACCATTAGGTGATGCAACACATTTTGAAAGAGGCTATTGTTCTTTAGTTCTCTAATCCTTATGTTTCCCAGCCATTTAATGTATAATTGTTCAGCAAATCCCACCACTTAAATTATTTCTAGCATTTACCAATAATCTTCTTCTAACGTTCTGTATCTCTCATTAAATAAGAGTAGGCTACTCAGAGCTTCTACCGTACAAGTAGGTTTTTAGATTTAATAGTAATAATAGGATTAACGTTCAACGTCGGTTTCCTCATGCAGAGAATAAAAGGTCGTTTAATGTGGTCACACCACTCCATGCAGAGTCAGTCAAACCAATTAAAAAAATATAAATAGATTTTATAGCACCATTATTTGCTACATTCGCTTTGAATTGATCATCATAAAAATGAAGCCTCTGTTTAAATGTTTTTTGAACGACGGATTGCTTTTACATTGGTTCACATAGACAACTGGGAACGGCTGCGAATAATTGTGGTTGATTATCTATATGTAGAAATAGCACTACTATCTGTTAGCTTAATATGTAGAACAAAATATTAATAATTATCCAAGAGGGATATAGGCCTAAACGTTGATTTTGAGCTAAATAGACTAAATTATGCAACATTGAATAAGTAGTCTTGGCTAAATGCTTGCTTTTTAGGTTACGATATTTGAAGAGACTTAAAAAATGTCACAGTGAAGACCTTTAACCTTTGATCCAGAGTTTTTAGATGCTACACTACACGAAGTCTTTGTAGAGACTTTAGACGCTACACTACTCGAGGTCTTTGCAGAGCCTGTCTTAGCTTTAACCAAAACAGTTCCTGTCCCACAGCACTGTCCGCAGGCCACTCTATGTACGTGCGGCGATCCATTTCATATCTGAGGCGAGGATTGACGTAACTGTAGTCCAGAGCTTCCAGCAGGATGATCACGACGTTATCCCTCTCGTCCTGGAACAGTCTCGACTGAGCTAGGGTCAGCTCCACGTGACACTAGTCTGACCTCGTGAACGAGTTGCTGACCACTAGGACTGTCTTCCTGCTCGACTGGACGCTGCTGATGATGTTGTCCATGATGTCTCGTCCAGCCAGCCAGTCCCTGTGGTGCACGCAGAGCTCTTTCATCGCCGATCAGCAAGTCCTTCATCGCCGTTGGGGCCAGGTGACTCCAGACGCGGTATCAGTTGATTGATGACCCAGTCAACGTCTTCTTGACTGTAGGCTACGAATGCGACGTATGGGAGATCCAACGAGGATTCGATCTCAGCCTGCCGTCTACTGATAGACTATATAAAATATTTAAAATTATGTTATAATTATTTGAATTGTCATCGATGAGAAGAGATGTAGGCTAAACATTTTAAAGCGTTGCTATTAATTTAAAGAACAAGTAAAACAAGTGTTAAATTTTACTGTATGTAAAACAATGAAATGAGATGAAGCGAAATTAATGCTTATTGGAAGTTGTTAAATGTTGCTCGACTGCATATTTCAATCTGGTTGTCTGTTTTCTGGTTGCTGTCTGAGAGCGCAAGTTGAGTATCTCTTTATATATATTATTCTTCCATGTGGCAGATCAATTGTAGGTTACATATTCATACCCAGATTTTCTCCTAATATGTCCGAGACACTAAAGAATAGATCAACACCGAAACACTCTTAACTGAAATTGTCGCCTTCTCAAGTAATTGGCTACATTAGGTATGGTTGAGGTATAGTCTTTTGTAAAGGGATTAATTTGTCAATTCAATTTATGGATTGGTCTTTCTGAAACGTGAAACCAGACTTTGAGTATGCTACGTACAGTGAGTCTCTTAAAGCAAATTAAGAAATATAGTCCAATTTGTACATTGGTGGAATCATTCATTAATATATTGAGCGCTGCTAACTTTGAGCAACCACTTGGTGGTAGAAGGTTATTCTTTAATCTTTGTTAACTGAAAAATGCTATCTCAAAATGCAATGATTTAATATCATCGTTTATGAAGGAGGAAATAAAGAAAACTAATCTATTGATATAAAAGTCATCTTGTAATAATATTATATGGGCCGTATAATATGTGTGAAATCTAATTACAATTGAATAATATAAATAATAAGCAATAAAGGTTTGACTTCCGTTTCCTCATCCAAGGATGATATCGGGGATGTCCCCACAGCACACGTCACTACAGAAAATTCCCCCAGATCAATCTGTAAAAAAATGTGCTGAGAAGTAAAGTTCTAATATGAAAGACGGCCCGTTTTCAAAATGACCGAGATAGATAGAGTATGTTTGTGGTGGGAAAAGATACGTCTTAAGCTTGCGGGAGAAAGTTGAAAGAGAAGAAGTGCAAATATTAGCAGGTAAAGAGTTCCAGATTGTGGGTGCTGCATAAGAAAATGAACGTCTGCCCAATGATGTGAAAATATTTGGAACAGAGAGAAGATTGGCATCGGTGGAACGAAGTGCACGTGAGGGACGATAAGCATAACATAAAACATAACGGCACACTGGGTCAGGAAGCACAGATGCTTGTCTAAGACCCATTTCCTCCTTCCTCTCCATGGTTATTAGTAATCGTTGCCTTTTGACGGCGCATCAATTGCAGCCGGCGCGGATTTAAGAATAACCTTCCATCGCCCTGGGATTTTTTCCTTCCTAAGCTTTTATCAAGAAGGGAAGAAGAATTTCAAATAAGTAAGAATGTTTGCCAAATCGCAGAGTTTACAAAGTTAATTTGAGCTATTTTATATTTTATGCGGCGATTAAAGGGAGCCAGTGAAGACTGCGAAGTAGAGAATGAGGGCGAAATTGAAGTCGAGAGGACTTGCAAACAACACGTGTAACAGAATTTTTGGAGGTGCTGTAAACGATTGAGAAAAGGATAAGGCAACCCATGTCAATAATTTTAATATTTAAAAAATCTCGCGGATCAGTAGGTGCGGGTTCAAATCCAGGGGCTCGCCCGTCATTGACATCGCTTTCGAGTGAGGAAACTGACGTTGACCTTAGCTTTTGCTTTAATAATAATAGAAATATGTTACAAACAAGTTTGAAAATCATGTAAACGCCGCTTGATTCCCAGTATTGGACTAAGTTCTCAGATATTGTAACCACCAACCATTTCTTTATGTAATTTAAGAAAAATGCTCAAAATCTGTTATTCTCAACTCACCGTTACAATGAACTTCCAGTATCTCACGTGCCATCGATATCTGTAGAACCCAGAGACACCGAAACTCAGCAGACAAAGGATCACTGCAAGAATGAGCACAGAGATCAACCACCAGTCCGTGTGGTGGCTGGAGAAACAGTCCTGAGCGTTGTAGGAGGTCATGGTCAGTAGGTATTGGCCCCTGACATCTGCCGGGGCTGCGCATCTGAAAACTTTGGTATTCCTTTTAAATGCAATCGTTGCATTGGTTTTCTTTAGCCACTGTCGAAACCAAAGCAGACTACAGTCGCAATTGAAGGGATTATCTGATATATCTAAATATTCCAATTGAGTCCAGTACTTATTTGGTAAACTCGTTGCATTAATTACAGATATACTGTTGCGGGATATTATTAAAGTTGTTAGCTTCGTCAGCGGCTCGAAAAAACTCCTTGTTAAATCTCGTATGTAATTATTCGCGACATTTAAATGTGTAATGTTGACCGTATTTGTTAGATTCAAAATGGCCAAATCTCCCGGCTTGCCATCCTTTAGTACTAGCTTTTCTAATTTGGTCAAATTTGTTAATGCATTGCCGTATCTTACTCCGGAAGAACTAATATCTATATCCTTCAAGTGAGGATTAAAAGCGAATGGATTTCTGACGAAATAATTTGGACCTGTTTGAGATAAGTCTAGTTTTTGTAATGACTTGGATTTAAATGCTTTCTCATCAACAGTCCTGAGTAAATTTGAAGCCAGAACTACATTAATGATATTCGGAAACGAAGAGAAGGCTTCTGCTTGAATGTTTTTAATATGATTTCGTGTCAAGAATAGTTGAAGCAAATTGAATACTGGCGCAAATTGGTGTCTTATTAAATCTATACTATTTCCACTTAAATCTAAATAACTTAACTTAGGTAGAGTTGATTTATTTTTGCTGTCTACAAATGAGGGAAAAGTTGAAATAGAATTTAAAGAGAGATCTAGCCTCTTAAGCTTTGGAAGATACCCATATATTTCTGTGCTAAAACTTGAAACCGAAGTATTTTGAAGATTTATACCAATCAGATTTTTCATAGATGAAAAACTTCTATTTCTAAATGTCCTTAGGCGATTATGTGAAATATCAAGGTAATTCAGTTTCCTTAACTTTCCAAAAATATCACCAGCAAGTTCCTTTAGATTACAGTCAGTCATGTATAACATCTTCAAATTACTAACGTTTGCAAACTGATCACGCTTAAGAACTATCAAGTTGTTTCTACTTAAATGTAATTTTCGCAGTTGTGGAAAGTACGATAAGTCAAATTCTCTAATTTCAGTGTGATCCAGATGTAGGTTAGCCAACATTTGAATGCTGGGAAAAGCTGAAATATTTGCGGCTTCTTTAGCACTATAAATGGAAGTATCACATAAGTGTAACGTATTCAACTTATGTAATCCATTAAAGATGTTAAAATCTATGCTAGCAAATTGCGTAGATTCTAAATCCAGTACGTTTAGATTTTTCAACCAATTTAAAGTTCCAATTTCGAATTTGCTCAACGGATTTCCAGCTAAGGATAAAGTATTGAGGTGAGTGAGATCTCGAAATGCTAGAACATGCACACAATTGAGCTTATTTCCATCCAGATGTAATTTAATCAATGAATGCAATCCTCTAAAATCTTCTTGATTAATCCTGGTGATCTCGTTGTCACTAAGATCCAAATCATTGACATTTTTTGGAATATCTCCAGGCACTTCGCGAAGCCCAACACTGATACAGTTTATCACATACAAGCGCCATTTCATAAAGCATGAACAGGATCCTGGGCATCTCTCTCCTTGGTGTGGACCTGCAGGCTCTAGATCGAACTTTAATGGGTGAACTTCTCCACTCAGATATCCGTTTACAAAAAGAACCTCACACAAAATTACTGTTAAACTAAACAGATATCTACGGTAGAGCGCATTACGTTTATAAGTTAGTGATATATTCTATGATTAATTTCAGGATCTCAAGCTTAGATTTTCAGAAACAATATCATATATCAATTTCTGATGATTGAAATATAATTTAAAATAAGCAAACAATTAAGAAATCGAGCTTATATTAGATAGCATCACATTTAAGTAGTTCGTAATGCTATAACTTTAACGTTCACTGCATCAAGCAAATATATGTATGATAAACCATCCATTATACATTAGAATACTCGTTTTATGTTGTAAAAAAGTGAAGTAATTGCAGTTTTGTTACGATGACAGAGAACAAATGATCTCATCCGGTCCAATACCTATATTTATATTTATTGATATCCAGTATCATAATTTTATCCAGTAATATAAATATTGTTATAGTATACTTATGATAGTATGCACTTATTATATAAATATATATATATATATATATATATATACTATCATAAGTTATACTATAATAATAGTATAAACTTACATTATATATATATATATCATAAGTATACTATCATTAATTATAATTATATTACTGGATAAAATTAAGGATAGATACCGGATGCAGCCATTTATATCAGGACGAATTCAGGGAACTCCTCATCAAGTGTCACTAAAAGCAATTCACCCAAACTATTTTAAAAACTATTGTTGAAGGGAAAAGAAGATCCTAAACATTGCCTGTTCTATGCTCAGAATCCGGTGGTCAAAATGAAATGTTTGAGCTGATGCTACCATTAGTAGCACTGCTCAATATGGATAACTCATTCATTTGCTGGAGTTAATAAACATTTCAATCTAAACCGGATGTTTTGAGTTGTATGTGCAAGCAATGTGCTCAGCGTCATATGCGGCCTAATTTCTGTGCGTCAATTGAACGAAGTAATGCCGCGTTGCGCGCGGTTAGTACTTTGTGGGCGACCATTTTTGAAGACCGACTGTTGGCATCTTTGAATGTAAATAATCCCCAGGGTGTTGGAGGTTATTCTTAAATCCGCGCCGGCTGCTAAATGAGCGCCATCGAAAGGCAACGATTACTAGTAACCAAGGAGAGGGAAAGTAGGAAATAACGAAAACAAAAAGAACAGCATCTATAAGGTAGAAAATCACGTTGAATATTGCAGTATATCATGTATGTAACTATACGGAATAAAAATGGTTCAAACTCACGTTGAAACTGGAAAATGTTTAGATCAGATTCATATTTGCGTTTTTTCTGTTCCGAGTGTGTTTTGGTTGCGAAAGTGGCGTAATAAAGACGCACACACACACAAACACACATAATATGTATATAAATATATAAATTTTGGTGCACTGACTACTGGCAGGTCCATGGTATATAACGCCTTGGCTCTTCTCTGTCTTCATATGAGTGGAACATTAAATCATCTAACTTGGTATGTCCTTATTCTTGAAGATTCTGCATATATATACTGCATATATATATATATATATATATATATATACATATTATATATATATATATATATATACATATATATATATATATATATAATATGTATATATATATATATATCCACATTTCATTCCAGATTCTATGTGCTCACATTTATCCCAAAAGGTTAAATGTGGGCACATGGAATTTGAGGACAATGGGTTAAAGGAGTAAGTTAGAAAATATAAAGAGGGAAATGGAGAAAGGTAAAATAAATGTCCTAGGGATGAGTGAAGTAAGGTGGTTTGGAACTGGAGATTTCGTTAGTGATGGGTACAGGGTTATTTACTCCGGAGGAGAAAAAAGGGAGAAGGGTGTGGCTATAATACTGGATAGGAATTTAAGTAAACGAATAACAAAGGTTCTTCAGTGCAGTGACAGACTGATGTTAGTGCCGATAAAAGCGAATCCAGTAGACTTGGTGCTTATCCAAATCTACATGCCTACATCAGCCTCACAGGATGAGGAAATTGAAGCGATGTACGAAAAAATAGAAGGACTGATTAAAGGAGAAAAAGCCACAGACCAAGTGATAGTTATGGGGGATTGGAACGCGGTGGTGGGTGAAGGAAGAGAAGGAAATGAAGTTGGGGAATATGGTCTAGGAAAAAGAAATGAGAGAGGACAGAAATTGGTTTACTTTGCAATACATGTAGAATGCGATTAGTGGTGGCAAAAGAATAACATATTATAACATAACATTAAAGAGTCAGGAAGCAATTATATGCTTGTTTAGGACCGATCAGGGTCTTAACTAAAACCAATTAATATTAATAACACTTACACATAGTTCAATATAAAACTGAAAACTACATTATACAAGTACATTTATCAAAAAGAGCCAGTGGCCAACTAGGCCTATAAATATTTATATGAAATTTTTGATAAATTTTTCTATTTAGGTCTAATTTCACCTATCTGCACATCATAAAATATTTAATTAGTACTAATTGAAAAAAAATAAATGAAAAAGTCACATAATACAGACTTCATGTCAGCATGTCAAATACATAGGTTATACATAGGCTATGTATAAATTTGACATGTAAAATGTCAAATTTATACATAGCCTATGTATAACCCTCAACATGCAATTAGCATCTAATTTACATGTTCTAATGTTTATCATATTTATTTTTAAATGCATGCCAT